>QUZD01000036.1:264425-375394 GCA_003693505.1 Pseudonectria foliicola | reverse complement strand
GGCCCAGCAGGCCCAGCAGGCCCAGTAGGCCCAGTAGGCCCAGTAGGCCCAGTTCTACTGTAGACTGCTAGGCTGGTCGGCTGGCTGGTTGCTCGCTCAGCCCAGCCCGCCCAAAAAACCAAAGCAAACCAAACCCCATCTGACGTCCTCGTCCCGGCCGCCATCTTTCCTTTCCTCCTTCTCCATCCATATCCATCTCCATCCATCCATCCATCCATCCATCTCATCCCATCCCAACCCAACTCCCGCACAACCACATAGTACGCGCAGCTATCCACCCAGAGTAAACCTCGCCCTTGGCCCTCAGCTTACCGTCTTCTCTTCTTGTACAGACTTCGCAGCAGCCCACCGCTCTCCCTCACCACCACCACTTAATCAACACTAGTCATCATGGCTGAGATCCGCCGAAAGCTCGTCATTGTCGGCGACGGTGCCTGCGGAAAGACCTGCTTGCTCATGTAAGTTGCTTATATGCCCTCTCAATGCATCTCTTCCTCCAGCTTGCACCTCATCACTCTCCCTCGCCGTCCTTTCCCCTGACTCTTGACTGCGTGATGCTGCGACTTGCTGCCTCGCATTCGCCCCATCCACCCCCCCTTAGCCCAGCCTCTCGCCGCCTTGCCCTCCAGTACCGCGATGGCTCCCAAACTCCATGCACCAGCCTGCCTCTCCTCAATCATCAGTCCCATTTCAAACGCTTGCTAACCCGGTTTCAGTGTTTTTTCCAAGGGTACCTTCCCCGAGGTAAGATCCTGTCCTCCCACTTCCTGTCTCTCCTTGGCCGATCGATCGATCTCTTGATCCAACAAACCGACTCTCTGGCGATGCCTTACTTCCTGGCTGTCTCGAGCGCGATCGAATTCAACTCGTGTCATAAACGAGCTCACCGCGCTTGATGTCTTCGCATGTTGACACGACAACCGTCGTTCTGCTCAAAGCCGACCTGCCGTTCCTGTCGACCACCCTTGCTGACACCTTCGGTCTCCAGGTCTACGTCCCCACCGTCTTCGAGAACTACGTCGCCGATGTCGAGGTTGATGGCAAGCACGTCGAGCTGGCCCTCTGGGATACTGCTGGTCAGGAGGATTACGATCGTCTCCGACCCCTGTCCTACCCCGATTCTCACGTTATTCTGATCTGCTTTGCCGTCGACTCTCCCGACTCCCTCGACAACGTCCAGGAGAAGGTAAGCCGTACATCACGGGTGCTATCAGCCGTTTGCGCAGGTTATGTTGGAACGACTGGCGCTCTCCCAGCCCCCTTACAATTTGAAGAGTTGCTGACACGTGCACCAAATTACAGTGGATCTCAGAGGTTCTTCACTTCTGCCAGGGTCTCCCCATCATCCTGGTCGGCTGCAAGAAGGATCTGCGATACGACCAGAAGATTATCGAGGAGCTTCGAAAGACCAGCCAGAAGCCCGTTTCTCCCGAGGAGGTAGGCTTTACCCCATTCATTGGCAAATGAGCTTGTGTCCTCTCTATAATTCATCTGGATCCATCAGATGAGTTGTGGGGAATAGACAAGCTGCACCGGCTTGCAATACAGACCTGGAAGCTAACCATATGGTGCTATAGGGTGAGGAGGTCCGCAAGAAGATTGGCGCCTACAAGTACCTCGAGTGCTCTGCCAAGACCAACGAGGGCGTCCGCGAGGTGTTTGAGCATGCCACTCGGGCTGCTTTGCTGTCTCGCAACAGCCGCGGCCGAAAAGGCAAGAAGTCCTGCCTTGTTCTGTAAAGAGGGCCTGTAGCTCCCGTGCGGAACACGACACCACCGTTGTAATCCATCCTATTCCCGACTCGCTCTCAACTGTGCCCTCACTGTTCGGATGATACGGGTTCGCGACAGTCAAGATGGAGACGGCTGTTATTGTGCATTGAATTTCTCGGAATCTGGAGTTAGATACCGTCTCGCCCATGTCTAGGTCCTCGGATTTCCGCGGCAGCCCGGTGTCTGGCCGGTGGTGCCTGTTCGGGTTTGTCCAACAGCACCGCCATCATCTCCGCCTGGGGCTCAGCTATGTTGAAGCCTCGTGTGGAGGGGGCCAGCCCGGGCGTCGCCTGGAGACCCGTCTCTTCGTATTTTTTTATCACCACCGGCAGGCGAGCAGGGCCCTTGTTTTATGTATCTCTGCGCTTTGAGTTTGGGGGGAGGCCAGCGGGCCATGTGTCATTGAGAAGGTGCTAGGATTGGTAGTCAAACCGTTGACGGCCGACGAGTCGTGAGGGAGGGCCGTCGATTGTTGAGCTGGGGTTGCGTGGTGGAAACAAGGTCCGGCGAGGGAAACCAAGCCGGGCCAGGGCCAGGCCATAAATTTTTCATTTTCTCTTTGAAGCCTCGAAACCGTTACTTTAGACCATGGAGATGGGACATTTATTGCGTAGGGCCTGCCTGTTTAATCTCTGATTTTTGCTGTCGTCCGTCGCGTCTCTAATCTACACTGGGGTGATGAATGTCTCGTCTTGTACCGCCTACCTACCACCAGTGCCTGACTACGTCTCGAAGCTGATGGACAATATGGTACGGCTCGCGTCTAAAACAAACGGTTGGACGCTTGCGCACAGCTGCTCGCTCGACAGCTGGTGGCGTGTACTTGAATACCGAGATGGCAAAATAGGTGGTTGAGCTTGGCAGTGCTCAGTAAGGACGTCTGGCAAACTACGGTACGTTGGCAAGGCTTGAAGCGAATAGAGAGTGTATGGCTGGTTCCAGTATTCAGACCAGAAAGCGGCGGGATGGATGTGTTTGGGCGAAGTCGTGAGTCACTCGGTCACTTGATCACTCGGTCACTTAATCACTTGGTCACTTGGTCACTTGGTCACTTGATCACTTGATCACTTGGCCACTTGGTCAGTGACTCGGTGACTCGGTGTCACTTGGCTCAAGAGCTTCGGATTGGGGATCGAGACTGATCAGTTGTTGTGGTATATGCTGGTAGGGAGTAGTTCACTACTTGTTTCAAACCTACTGAAGCGTACGCAGGCAGGTAGAGAGTGTTGCCAACCACAGAATAGCAGTAGAAGCAGTCGTCGTCCAGTTGTTGCTCACTGAGAATGCCGAATCACTTGTCCTCCAACACCATCCACCACGGCACCCGTCGCATCGCATCGCATCGTATCGCACGCTCCCTAGTCTCTAAAGCCGATACATTCCACGCCATCCTGCTGCGTCACTCATCTCTTCCATCATCATCATCATCATCATCGTCGTCGTCGTCGTTGTCATCGTCATCGTCATCGTCGTCATCATCACATTCGTCGCCGGAACACTGGCCTGTGCCAGACTAAAGATGGCTTTTCGCTGCCTGGAAATCAGACGGGGCACGACTAATAGACGTGACGGGTCAGCTTGATGGAAGAGATAGCCACGGTAAAGCAGCAGGGGACCAAGGACGTACGGCGCCACAGCTGGTGCAGGACTTGGTGCTGCCGGAGATGGCAGACTTGCACTTGGGGCAAGTGTTGTCGTGGGCGTCGACGAGAGGCTGCATCGTGATGGATGGGTTGGTGGTGTAAGTGGTGAGTAAAGTGTAAGTAGGAGGTTTGAGGGAGAGGAGGAGAACAAGGGAAGAAGGAGAAGAAGGAGAAGAAAGAAAGAGGAAGAAGAAGAAGAAGAAGAAGAAGAAGAAGAAGAAGAAGAAGAAGAAGAAGAAGAAGAAGAAGAGAGAAGGCGTGACAAGGTTTGCTGGGTTGGGCTGTGCTGGCTGTGCTGGGTTGGCTGGGGGTTGGATCTCGAACGAGCTACCGAACCGGGCACGTCAAAGGGAAACCGTTCGTTGCAACGGGCTTCTTCCCAGACCCAGCAAAGCGGGGTTGGATGGGGGGATCTCAAGAGGGGGCCGCTGCTTGTGATTAGCTGGACTGCCATTCGCCCGCCAACGCATGAAACGATTTATAAACGGGCAAGGCTACTTGTACTGTAGTGTAGTGTAGTGTAGTGTAGTGTAGTGTAGTGTCAGGTCTGTGTGCGAATAACATTGGGTGGTTGAGATGCAGATTAGAGCGAGGAGGCGGGATCCACACAGAGTCGGGTGAGTAGCAGATCATCATGGATCCCGGCGGTCAGGTTGTCATGGTGAGATGTAGTCTACATGTCCAATGTTGTCGGATGAGAGGATATCAACAGGTCATCAAGGAGATGCTTGAGGTGGAACCCCGAACACCTTGTGTACAACCGTAACAGTAAAGCCCTCTATGCTGCCAGTTCCCTACCTAGGTACCTAAGTGTATAAGACCCTTCATGGATAAGGTAGATGGTAGTCCCATCTCTCCAGATACCGACCTACCTTACCTGGGTAGTAGGTACCTATGTAGATGCTTGCTCTGCTTGGATGAGCAGACCAACAACATCCAGCACCACTCCTTCTACATCTGCCCTATGCCATGATGTGCTCTGTTGCCCATGCTGTCTCGCATCCCATCGCTCAAATCTGACATGGTTCATCATGTGTGTGTGTGTGTGTGTGTGTGTGTGTATGTATAATAAATACCTCGGGGTTGTCTTCTTTCTCTTGCAAACCGCACCATTCTATCGTACAGTAGAGGCATGCTCGCCTCTCGTTTCCTTCTCAATTACACGTCGCCGGGCCGCCCTTGTCTGCGCCATTGTCAGCACATGTATGCATACTTGATGGGGGGAAAGACATGTCACCGAGGGACCAGCAAACTTACTCGAGGCCATCTTGCCCACGGCCTGGATCACGCTGATGACCATGACGACGCCGCCAAAGGCCACGACGGCATACGCCATGTACGTCCGCCAGCTCCGCGTCGTCAGCTTGATGTAGCACATGGGCGGCAGGATGTAGGCCATGGCGACGGCGCTCGTGGCGCCCACGAGCTCAAACACGATGCCCAGGTCGCACGTCACCAGGCTCAGCACCATGGCCGACACGACGAGGCTCGTGCTGAAGATGAGGTGCCGGCTCATGTTGAAGGGCTCGTCGGGGAAAAAGTACGTCAGCATCACCTCGCGGCACACAAACGCCTCGAGCGGCAGCGTCGTCAGCATGTTGAGGCCAAAGGCCAGCCGCGCCACGTTGACCATGGTGTTGTCGGCCGGGAAGTTGTTGAGCACGTTGCCCAGCGTGCCCTCGCCAAACGTGAGGAAGCCGCCCAGGGCCAGCACCAGGCACGCCACCATGGACACGCCCGTCGAGTAGTGCGTGACGCGCGAGAAGTTGTCAATCGTCGGCGTCTTGAGCGACCCGTAGATGAGCAACGAGTTGTGGTGGCAGACAAAGGCTGGGCGGGAGATGAGCCATGTCAGCGTACGGTTGTCTAACACGAAACGGTCCCCGTCGTGCGAGACCAACAGTGGGAGGAAGCCTGTGGGCAATGGGATGGACCGTACCAAAAGAAATGACACCAATGGCCTGGAAGAAGCCGCCGTTGACCAGCAGCAGCGGAGGGCTAAAGGAGCCTCGCTGTTCACGGGGCGTGAGGATGCCTTGGATGAGGACAGTAATGACAATCACCATCATGCCAATCAGGGCAAACGTGCTTGCCTTTGCCAGCTAGATGTCGAGAAGAGGAACGCATTAGTTTATTACTTGTAGCAGACGACTTGGTAGCAGGAAGCAAACGGGTGGGGGGCGGAAACAACTTGAGATGGGGCTGTTTCTCTCTACTTCTTCTTCTTCTTCTTCTTCTCCCTCCTTCTTTGCACTCTAGACACAGCTTTCACACACGGCAGGTTCAGGAGTCTCACCTTGGCAATGTCGCGGTAGAGGGTCAGCGGGTAGCCGATGCCCATGATGAAGATGAAGATGGCCACCTGGCGGTTGGCCAGCAGGCCCACGACGGGCACCGAGCTGAGCTCCGGCCAGACGGCCGTCAGGACGTGCGGGATCGTGTCGCCCACAATGACGCCATACGCAACCATGCCGCCAAAGGCAAAGATCCACTGCGCGAGGCTGATGGCGATGAGCCCCGGCCGCCCGAAGCAGTGCTCCACGGTGCCCTGGAAGTGGCTCGTCCCGCTGAGCTTGCTGTTGATGACGATGAGGCAGATGGTCCAGTCGACGACAAACGTCAGGCCCACGAGCAGCGCCACGCCCGCCAGCAGGCCCGCCTGCCGCAGCGCGTACGGCTGCCCGATGATGCCCGCCCCGATGATGGAGTTGGCCATGTTCATAAACGCCGCCTGCAGGCCCGACTTGGGCCGCTGCAGCTCGTGCTGCGCCCGCTCCTCCGGGTCCCCGAGCGAGTTGGCCAGCGTCACGCTCGGCGCCTCAATGTCCGTCAGCAGCGGCACCCGGTGGTGACCCCTTCGTCCGGGGCTGCCCGGCTCTTCCACGTCAAAGTCAAAGTCATAGTCGCCGTCGTCGCCGTCGCCGTCGGCCGGGCGCCGTTGCGCGTAGCGGTTGCCCCCGTTGCCCTCGCCTTCGCCGACACCGTCGCCGCTGCCTCTGCTGCTGTCGCTGAGGCTCTGTCTCGCCGCCGAGCTGACGCCCACAATCTCGGGCGTCAGGTCGAAGCGCACCCGGCTCGGCGTCCGCGCCGGCGACGGCCTGCTCGACTTGAGCTCTCCTGACGCGGCCAGCCCCAGGCCCTCGTCGCCGCTGTCGTCGCCCACGCCAAAGTAGCCGCCTCCGTGGTCGCCACCATCGCCGCTCGCTCGGGGATCCAAGAGGCCGCGGTCCTCGCCGTGCGGGTTCGCCGCGCCATTCGTCCTGGCCTGCGTCATTGTCGGGGTGTCGTAGCTTGGGATCGCGGGTACATCTTCCGAGGGGAGGTGGTGCGAGCAGTCGAGGTCGCTACGTCGTCGGTTCGGGTCCAGGTACAAGACAGCTGATCAAGCGAGAGAATACGCCAATGATACCGGCAAAGAAACAAAAGATTGTGTAATTAATGAGGCTCGCTTCTTGTCTTGTTGCAGCTTCGTTGGCTATGCTTCCGTAGGCCATGGAGTACACGTCGCCGGAGGCGGCATTGATTGGCTGATGCCCGTCTTATGCAAAGGCGGCGTTGGTCCGCTCGCACATGCATTACTGTATTATTCTTGCCGCTTTGGGTAGAAAAGGGGTCTTGACCCACTTTCATCGCCAAGCAAGCTCCCCAAGCTGTCAAGTTCGAGACTACAGCTTACGAACAAAGAAAACGGGTTGGTCTAGCAGTCCTCGGACCGCTCCATGGTTTCTTTCGCCATCATCTTCAGGTTGGAGAGGGTTGCAAAAACACCCATTAGCTTGGGAATTGGGAATATAACGGCACGCATCTTGTGCTTGAGCCTGCTTCTATTAATAAAGCTACTATCCTGGTATGACCCTGTGGTCTATGCAAGTCGTTGACAGTATTGTCCAGTCCTGTCCTTGAATGCCTGCCGTCCACTCAAATGTGGATGTGATCAAGAAATGTAGATCATCCTCCCATGAAACGACGCCAGTGATGGGCTCTTTTGGCCATGGCGCTTTGCCCCGCGTCCTCCCATGGGCTATTCGCTGCCTTTATACAAACTTATGCTGCCGATAGTAGTGTGGCCCAGCTTGTGGGTGTGTTGGGTGGGCCTGTAAACAGTTGAAATCTCCTCAGAGATTCCTGGTGAGTGAATATTAAAACGAGTGTAGAGTATAGTCGACTGTCCTTTCAAGTCAAGGCAGCGAGCAATGCAATTGTACAGAGAATGAATGTGTTGTATGTGTTGGAACCCTTGGGAGCTGAGGAATCCTGCGTTTGGGCCGATTGGAAGGCACTGGTTGTCGCATCGGCCGATGCGGTGCTGCCCGAAGGCGAGCTGACGGTCGTTTGTGCGTCGGATTCACTGGAAGCGAATGAAGAACCCGGCTTAGTCTTGTTTGCCCCGTTGGGAGTTTTGCTGTTGGTGGGCTTTTGGGAGCTTGTGGTATCAGTAATGACGGCATTGGCAAAGCCTATAGTTCAATTAGCCATCAATACGCGGTCAATGTACCAATGTACTCTGTTATGCGGTGCCTACCAATTCGTCTCTTCTCCTTGTCAAACACGGCGTAGACGTTCTTGAGAAAGGTGTCACCCATCAGCCACGAACCCTTGACAACTTCTTGTCCGTAGATGTTGCTCGTGCACTGGCCCTTGTCGTCCTCTGGCGAGATCCAGTCCTTGTGAGAGATCTCGTAGTCGACGCCGGAGAAGGAGACGGTCAAGTTTTTTGTGCTGTCGCAGGGAACAGACCACGTGGTGCCATCCGCGCTCTGGGCTCCAGGGATGACGCTGTGCAAGTTCTTGACCTGGTCCTTGGGCCCAAACATGAACGAGGTTCCGGTGTCGATGTAGCTGGAGATGCCACCGACACCGGCCTTTTTCCCATCGTATGCCATGTCGTCCATCTTGATGGCCCAGTCGTTGCCCTTCTCCAGGGACGTGTAGACAATCTCGCCCGTGTACTTCTTGGGGTTCGTGGATCCGAAGCTGATTTCACCCTCGTTGGTCCCATCGGAGGCTCGATCAAGCGAAATGCAGAAGATGGCCTTGTCAATCTCCCCGGCTTTTTCCATGGTATCCAAAAAGTTCTCGTTGGCGCCTTTGTCAATCGCTAGGCCAAGGATGCCATCAAAAGCAAACTGGACAAACTGTTGCGAGGTAACGTCGGCTAGGCCAAATTGGTATTCGAAGCTCACGCCAGCTACACCAATCGTGTCTCTGGCCAGGGTCCCGCTAACCTTTCCTGTACCATAGTGGATGGCAAAAGTGTCTCTGCTGACCTTGAGGGTATCCGAGTCGCTAGGTCCGTAGGTGTTATGCATCGTGCAGGCTTTGGACGTGCATGTATGGCCCATGACCCAGCTCGAGCCAGCGCCTGTGTCGATGAGCATGTACATGTTCTTCCCCTTAGAGCCAAGTTCGACTTCGACAAAGTATGAGTAGTCGGTGCCATCCTGGTGAACACCCGCAGTTTTGTCTTTGCCACTTTCCGATGCCCTCATCACATTGTACCCGTTGGCCCTCTTGTCGAAGGGAATGGAAGCACTGGTTTCTGATGGTTGTCGTTGCGCGTACTTGGCTGCTAGCCGTGATGCCTCGCGGGAGGCTCTCACGGGTAAGGGGTGAGAAGTCTAGAGGAATAACAGAGTCAATAAGAGGCCGGGGTAGTCAGCAGAGGGGTTGACAAACCTTGCCAGCTCTTTGTTTGATGTTGAAGCGCAAGTCACGCTCAATGACTTCGGTATGTTCACCACCACCCAGGAGTGAGGAGGCAGCCTGAGCCTTACGCCAGACTGGCTCGTATGGATAGAATGCATGTGCAGACGAAGTCCATAGTGCCAGCTGGGCCAGCAAGGCGGATAGACGCATAATGTAATTGAGTTGTGAAGAGGGAAGTCGGTAGACGTTGAGTTGGAACGAAGCAAGGAACCCAAGGGCGTGTACTGCCGGTAGCGAGATCGGCAGGCTTGAATGTGGGCGAAGGATCGAGCTCACCGGAGTTCAGCGGAGAGATCGGGGAGGGTGCGAGCCAGGTAGGAGCTCGAGTAGACAATTAAGAGGATTAGAGATTATGAGGCTGTCATTTCTCTCAAGCTTAAGCCACCAAGATACAGCGGCACAAGCAAAGCGGACAATTCAGAAGAAGCGCCGGGAATGTACACGAGGTAAGACGACGCTTGGATGACGAGGGCAAAGAGTTGTCGACGGCAATGACCAGGCAGGGATCGAGGACAAGAAACAGGAAACAGGAAACAGGAGACAGGAAACGCGGAGCGGGAGACGAGGCGGGCCGGGGATCGATGGAGTACGGGCGCGGGCTTGCTGAGCACGGAGTATCGATGGAGTGAAGCACGTACTTTGGCGGAGACAATGGCGGGTCCGGCAGAGTGGAAAGAAACAGCTACAATGAGAATTGCAAGGTGACAAGAGAAGAACACAAAGAGAAGACAGGGGAAGGCGAATACTGTACGTATGTAGAAGGAGAAGCAACAAAAGGCCCCCTCCGATGACGATGACGGGAGGAGAGAACGGGGAGAAAAGGCGAGGGGGAGGAGGTTGAGGTTCTAGACAAGACTGAGTGCCCAGTGCCCAGTGCCCACCGTACATACAATAGTACAGTACATTACGAGGTCGGCCAGCAATCCATCCATTGGAGCACTGGCGCTGGCGCAGGCGCTGGAGCTCGAGCTGGCTTGGCTGGGGTGGGTGAACAGGCAAGTGGGATGTGCAGGTAGATCCCTGGTACCTTCTCTGGGAAAGTGAGTCTATCCCCGATTGGGACCAGCCAACCCCATTCTGATCCGTTCCGTGCCTGTGCCTTTTCCGTACCGAGACTAGCGTAGATCCACTCCCATCATGCGGCTAACTGCACTGGGCCGGCATCCAAACCTTGTGATGCTGCTTTTTGCTTGCACGGTCGGATGCGTGGAATTGGGCAAGTACTCGTCGAGTGCTGTACAGATTACTCGGCAATGATGCGCAGTTGAGTGGATGTTGGGCGTGACCCATTCATTCAAACATCCATCCATCCATTGTTTTGCGGGACTTTGGCAGATCGAGGCAGCTGGCCGTTGGCAGATCGAGGCAGCCCGTGGCAGCTCGTGTTGGTCCCCTGAAATGCGTGACGCAGGGAGATGCTATAGTATAGTACATAGATGACGCGGCGTTGGGACTTGGTGGTTGCCACCGTAGGGAATATCGCCTGTGACAGACATGGCGTCGCCAGCATGCCAGCCAGCGGCACGCACGCAGGGAAGCATCGCCGGCCGCCGTAGCAGCACCGGAGCGGAGCATCGTATACTACAGTATATAAATGTACAGATTACACACACATGGCTTACAGATTGCATACAGGACGGAGTAGTACCATGTACCTAGTGTACAGTAGTATACAGCAACTGCTTGCAGCAAGCAATACGCAGGGGTTCGTCCGCGCTCCCTTGCCACCTCGGGCGGGACGCCGCCACTGCTACGACCTTGTGTGCGTGCTTGGGCTTGCTGCCCCGGACGCTCGTTTCCTGCCGCTGCTCATCTTGCTCGCTCGTCAGTCAGGGCTTTGCTCGCTCGGCCCTTGTTCCCACTGCCAGCGCGAGGTCCGAGACTCTGGACGAATAAGTAGGGGCGGGTACACATGTGATTTGCGGCCCGGCGTCTTTGGCCCGGCGGCGGCTAGGTTCAGGGGTAGGCACTTGGAGGCGGCTCACCAGCACTTCGTATTCCTGGGACGGGTTGTCAAGTGTACCTATAGCTCTGCTTTCTCTTTGCAGTATACGAAAGTCCCTGCTAGCAAACTGGCTCGCCGTGGCTTGCGTGGTTATTGTCAGAGTCTGCCCCAAGTAGTACTATGTAGGCCTCGAACTCAACGTCCCTTTCTACCTTGTGCAGCACTCTCCAGCACGGTATCAGAGAGGGTCGGGACGGGCACGCTAGCTACGTTGCACTTGGGCCACTCACGGTGTAGCATTTGCACGGATCGCCAGCTCCTCTTTTGTCGTTTCTTGGCTTTTATGGAGATGGCTGGAAGGCGAAACATTAGCTCCAGAGAGGCTTTCAGCCAAAGCATACCTACGGAGTACACATGCGGCGCTCTAAGCCGCTGTGCGAATCATGAGTTATCGCACGTACAGTAAAACAGTGCCTGAGTGCCATCCCTGAAGATCTACCTTGCTGTCGTAAGCACTCAAGTTTGCGCAGGATACATCATTGCATACCTTCTCGCTAGTGTCCCTTGGAACTGCCAAGGGTGCAAAGGTTGGGTAGCCTCAAACTAGTGCTCTCATGATACTGCCTCGGTGATCCAGAACATGGCAATGGTAGATAAAGATAGACTTGCAGTTCATGTACTATTCGTAGATGCATGCTCCAGGTGGGCATCACGGCTAACCGCAGCTGCTTGGCCGCCAAGAAACAATAAATACCGGCCCTGGGCCCTGGGGCATTTGGCGTCACATTCGGAGATGGGGGATGCTGGGATGGCAATCGCAAGCACGAGCCTCTAAGCGCACAGAGGCCAATTGACCAATTGCCTCATTGACCCATTGGCCCGCAATGACGCCCCGGTGGACACCAACGAGATGGCAGCCAAGCCAGGTGAGCCAGTCCAATCTCACTTTAGAATCACCATCATTTACTGCACCACCAGACGGACGGGCTTGACTGGCACACTGGCGTGACTGGGTGCTGGACCTGTTGCCTCGGGTGATACCCATACACTAATCCAGCATCCATCTCGTCTCGTCTCCAGTGTCGTGCCCTTCTGTTTCGCAATCTCTCCACGTTCCTGGCATCTGCAGCGTCGCTCATACTACTGTACTATTTACAGCATGTACAGTAATTACAGAATTGGCAGGCATCTGCCATTGCCGCAACGACCTGAGTGACAGGAATGAACCAGCCTCCCCTGACACACCCACGCTACTACTGTTCGTATGTATGTACGGACAATACTCCTACCACTTGTTTCACGGTGAGGCGCTGGGACTTGGCTCGAGCTTGCAGGGTGACCAGATGGCAGCACGCGTCCACGGGATAGCACGAGTGGATAGGCCGCTTGGCGATCGCGGCGCGGTGCCATGCATTGGCGTGCATTGACAGCTTCGAACCCCTTGCACGGCATAACCGACGCTGTCCGTTGGGTGCTGGCAGTACTATGCTGTACTACATACCTTGTGTATGTGGAAGCCAACCCAGCCGAATCTTATATGAAGTATATACTTGGTGTGATTGACAAAAGGGTCCTCAGAGTAGGAAATGGCCCATGGACCCCGAACCCTTGCCAATGCAGCATTCGAGTTATCGCCCAGGTTCCGGTGGGATTATCTGATCAAAACAATCTCACATTTAGACAAGGCAGCTTTACAACCGTTACAGAATCAAGACATTCACGGTCTAGACCTCAGTATTCTCTTTGCAATCCTCCTCCATGACCTCACTGCCGACATTGACTCAACACATGACAAAGGTGTTTTCATAAGACTGTCCACTCATTATTACTTTGGCTGCCAACAACCCCTCAAGCCCCTGTGGACGATCCGATAATCGATGTTTCAACTAAATGTATGCCCAACGTGGGGAGCCAGGAGGCAGCCGTGGCCACTTCATTAGAATGTCAAGGTGTCGGTCGATCTTCATCTCTCCATGATGTAGCACCCTGAGGCTAAGCGATCCCTACATTCCTCGAACGAAAACTACACAGTGGTCTTACGGTAAGTTAGATGTCTATTTACAGATCAGGGTTGCCATATACTCCCGTACTCGGTAGACTATTGGGTAGCTGCAATTATTGACAGGCTGATGTCTCATCCATACCACTGCCAACGGCTGCTGGCTGATGGCATCTACATTGCCTTGCATCATGACATTCCTACACAACGCCTCGACGTGCCCCGGCTGAGCCATCGCTCTGCTGCTTCCAGTATCCTCGTATCCTCGCTCTGTTCTGCCGCACTTTCCAAGAGTGCCAGTCTCGTCTCTTCAAATTGTCGACGAATCCCGTCGTCGGGAGGCAGTAAACCCACGGTGAGACGGAGGAAATACCAAGTTGACTCGTTGCGCCATTTGAACGACGCTGCGAGTTCCAATGTCTCGCGTAGCACTACTGTTACCACCCCCGGCTGCCGTTGCAGTAGAAATGTGAGGAACTGCCAGCCGGAAATGTCATCGTGGTGCGTGAAGCACCAGCCCTTTGTTATCGTAACCATACGTCTCAAGTCTTCCTCTGGCTCTGCCGAGTCCTGGCAGACAGCGTCGACCAAGTATCTGGCATGGCACCAAGCGTAGTAGTTCTTCGGATGCCTCTCCCCGGATACCGTGATGATCCGGCGTAGATCATCGACTGCTGAATAGGATAGCCCTTTGCTCCGGAGCTGCTTAATGAGCCATCGTCGGTGGCTCCACAGCGTTGGCGACTTGGTATGCCGATGTAGGCGACTTGTCAGGAGACTGTCGACAAACTGCACATCCTGCTTAAGCATCTCTTCGCCATTGTCCCCTTGTGCCAGTGATCGTTGTACGCATATCTTGCGAATATTCGCGGCAGTCAAATGCTCCGGATCCATCAATAGCATCACTGCCGTCGCCCCGAGTATGTCGGATGCGGCTCTATTCCCATCTCCTGTGATGTAATGGTGCAATATATGTCGAGCGACAATAAAGGCTTGCACAAGCCGCAGCTTAGGTATGGCAATGGCGTTGCCGTCTTTGAGAAAACAAACGGCGGGTTCAAGAACGTGGCTGGTGCCCAACAGTTCAATCTCGAGCAGCTCATGCGATGAGCTTGCTAGGACCTGAGAGATTTCGCAAAACACCCAATCGTTGTCTGCGCTCTTCAGAGTCTCCTTGATGCCCCTATCGAGTGCTCTTGACATGTTCTGAAAAGGGCTATGCGGCGTGGAGATATGGGATGGGAAGCTCAAAGTTATGGTACAGGGTAGCCGCTTTCCTAAGTGGAGGGGCCAGCACAGCAAGGACCTTTTGCATGCAAATACACTGGGGCTATGTCATAGCTCGACCACGTTTAGCAAATCGTCAAAATCACCACCGCCAAAACTATCAGCACCGTTCAGCGCCTCGCACCCGAGAGATGCGGAGATAGACTGGAAGCATCCCAACCAGAGCTTCGATATCCCCTCCTTCGCCAACATGCCTTCCCTTCTTATCACCATCTTCGTCGTCGAAGTCTTTGCTAGCCTCGTCAACGCCATCGGTGCAAAGGCCATCAACGATCTCGTACGTCTCCTCCACCTCAACGGTCCGAGTAGCTGCTGACATCCATAGCTCTGGACCCTCATCAACTACCTTCCCATATCTACGTCGAAAGCCGCCGCCGAGCAGCGCAAGATCCAGGCCGATTACCTCAAGATTCGCCGGGAGCTCAACACGACGAGCAGCCAAGATGAGTTCGCAAAGTGGGCGAAGCTGCGCCGCCAGCACGATAAGCTGCTTGACCAGCTAGAGAAGTCGAGTACGTCCATATTTCCACTGCCTAGGGTGCTAACGAGCGAGTCGCGACAAGAGACTGACGGAGGCCGTACTACAGAGAAGGGAATGGAAGCCGCACGATCCAACTTTGACAGGGTCCTCACGGGTGTCCGAATGGTGCTCACCAAGGCACCGCAGTGGCTTTTACCGTTTTGGTTTGCCAAAGAGCCCATGTTCTGGCTTCCTCACGGCTGGTTTCCATATTACGCCGAATGGATACTGTCCTTCCCTCGTGCCCCCATGGGCAGCGTCAGCATTGCATCGTGGCAGCTAGCCTGCACGGGAATCGTCGCCCTGCTCAGCGACCTGATCACTGGAATCCTTGGCCTGGTGCTGAGCGCCAAGCAGAAGGAAACCCCCGTCCAAGGCAAGGCAGAGAAGAAGACGAGCAAGCAGGCCGCCGTCAAGGAGAAGGAGGGCAAGCAAACCCCGGAGGAAAAGAAGGAATTGTAATGAACACATATGTTCGCAGCCTGTACATAGGTACCACCATACGTATTGAGGAGGAAGGGAGCATCAATACCAGAGCTACGCGAGTATTTTCAAGAAATGGACGTTTACGTGGGGTTATGTATCTCCTAGAAAAATTTGACGCAAAGTTCCTCATTGCCGAAGCTGAGACTTTGTAACACGACAGAGAATAACCCTTGGCAGGGTATTTGGGGATTGTTCTAGGCAACAAATTGACTTTGACGACCACGGAAAATAGAGGTCGCCAAAGCTTCGAAAGTGCCAACTGGAAGCAATGGAACGTTGTGTTTCACGAGGGAGCGTGAGGGAGGAGACGGTTGAAACAGTGGTAGATTTCGCTATGCGGCTGGGAGCAATCGGCATCATGATGGGAAGTGGTCGAGTAATGGGAGAAAGAGAGAACTGAAGAAGGAGTGGCTGTTGTTGGGAAGGGTTTGCTGCGATTGCTCGATACAGAAGATGTAGGAAGAAGAGAAAAGTCGAAGAGAGCGTTGCGCCGAAATTTCAAGAGAAAGGCACTGGTCCCACTTTTGGCATTCCCCACCGAGCCACATCCAGTCGCTCGTAGCCTTGGCGCCACACGCCTGACGACATCCATCAGCCTCGCCAACCGTCCTGGAGCTGCCTTATAAGCCATCGTGTCTACTTCACGACCAGACAACAACGGTTCTGCCCCGTCAACGACGACCTGGGAGACGTACAGGAAATTCACGCGCTGAGAAACATTCGCCGCGATAATGGCCATCCCTTGGGATTCGTAAGTTGACAATGCCTTCTTCCATGCACACGTCCATAGACTGACGATCCGTATACAGCATCCGCTCCCTCCTCCTCTTCTTCGGCCCTCTTCTTCTTCCCAAGGCCATCGGTTACTACCGCGCCCTTCGTGCCGCCCCAAAGATCCACGGAATCTCTGTCCAGCCTGTACCACCGCCCGTGCGAGTCGCCCTGGTCCTGCTATTCTCCCTCTCCGTCGGCTGCCTCGTCAAGACGCTGCCAGTCTTTGCGCCCGAGAACGTCTTCAAGGCGACCCAGAGCCGCCTGCAGATCCCCGTCGATGTCCTGTTCAACCGCGTAGCGGCAGGGCGGCCCGAAGGGATCCTGACGACCCGCGATGAGAACCTGCGCGCCCGCTTCGTCAACCTCGAGAGCCGGCTACTCTACTTTCAGTTCGGCCCCGAGGTCCTCGCCGACTGCCCCTTTTGCCTGGCCGATGATCCCCGGAGTTACCTCTACTATGCCCTCCCATCGATGCTTTGGCCGCACATTGCCAACCTCATCGCCGTGGCTGTCGTGACTAGCCCGACACTGACGGGCAAGTACGGCGGCCAGTGGCGTACCGTTGCGACCACCGCCTCGGCCGTTCTCGCCGCCCTCGAGGTGTACCTCGTCGTCTCGTACAACTACCAGATCAACGCGCGAGCCAAGCGGCTCGAGGAAATCGACTTCTTCTTCTGGACGATGCGTGTCTACCGCCTCGTCGCACTCGCCATCATGAACGGCGTCTTGGGATGGCTGCTCTACCTGTCATCGACGAACCGCGCGTTTGTGCAGCTGCCCTCGCCGACCGAGCGCATCGACAGTGTCGCTCGCTCGCTTGCGGCCATGCGCAGCAAGCTGAGTGCGCTGGGCATCGTCAAGAACACGGCGTTGCGTGACGAAGACCTACGCTCGCGCTCCCACGCGTACTGGGCGCACGAGGTGCGGCTGATGCAGGAGGTGATGGAGGAACGCGAGGTGATTGAAGGCGTGACTGATGCGCTGAGCAAGCGCATCGACATTCAGACCATCACGAGAGATGCCGAGGCGTATGCACAAGGTGTGTTGGGGCCGGTGGCGGCAGAATGCATTTAGTTTAGTAGCAGTAGTTGTCACTGCGATCATTCGGAGTACAAGAGAAACATTGGTACTCATACAGATCCCTCTATCGCCAGTAGTGGCCCCCGTTGTCTTGATACCTCATCAGAACATCAGTCTTGCGTACGGTTGTGATACACCCTCTAACGTCTTTGTCGCCTAATCTTGTCCAACTCTTACATCCGATCCGATCTGACCCTCCCCCGCCATGCCACTTGTCCTTCTCGTTGCATTCCCGAGACACCGACCCGCACTCTCCCCGCCTCAGTCTTTTGATTCTTGACCGGTGACGTGACTGCTCGTGCTACCTTTCCTTGACGACGATGCATCTGCCGCGCCCTCCTGGGCACTGCGCTCGAGGAAACCAGCCCAGAGCTCGGAAAGGGACTCCTTGTCCTTGGCCGACGACGGCTCCGAGAAGACGTCAGCGCTGAGGGATGGCGAACTCGGCGTGCGCGCAAAGGGGGACATGGGCAGGCGGAGGGAGGACGAGGTTCCTGGGCGTGACAGACCCGCCTGCTCGCGCTGCTCGTCCGTCCAGTTGAGGTACCCGGCCATGACCTGTAGCACCTGGAAGCGTTTGGCGTCTCCGCGATCCAGAGTGAGGAAGTGGAGGAGGTGGTTTGTGACGATTTGCCTAGGGGAGTTTGGTTAGCATTCGGGAGTCAAACCCCAGAAAGAAATGGACTATAGAGAGCTCACCTATCCACATTGTCTTCTGGTTTCGTCTTCTTGAGATACCGGAGAGCTTTGGTCAAATGATCGTTCAACACAATAGCTTCGTGTCTCAGTTTCCCGATCAACAGGTTCTTTTCCTTGACTTCCTTCTCAAAGGGTGCTGTCCGTTCTAGTTCGTGAGTGAGCGTCTCCTTTGCGGATTCAGCAGTGGTGGCGCGCGAGTCGGCCTCTTGCACCCGCTTCCTGAGCGTCTGAATCTGCTCCTCGGTCGACTCGACCATCTCGCGCAGCTCCTTTTTGCGGGCGTCTTGGATCTCCTGCATGGCGTTGCGTAGATTCTCGATGAGTGTCGCCTGGCTCTGCCGTTCCGAGGATGCGCCCTCGTAGCCCTCCCGGAGGCTGGCAATCTGCTCCTCCAGCTCCGACACCTTGTCTGCGAGGGACTCCTTGATGGATCGCTCCTCCATGGCGATGACTTCCCACTCTCCCATGGCGTTGGTGGTCGTCTCCATCTCCTCCTTGAGGTTCTGGACCATCCGGCTCAGGTCTTCCTTTTCCTTGAGCCAGTTCTGCGCCGATAGGTTGTTGCGACTACGGAGGGAGTTGAGCTCTCGTGTTGCGTCTTGTAGATCCTGTTTTAGTTTGTCGACGTCGTCTCCGGACGACTGTGCCGCTCCCTGCAGACTCTCATTCTGCGCCTCGAGCTCCTCTATCCGCTCCTTGGCCTCCTCGAGCTCCTCTCTGTCGCGCCGTAGCCTTTCGCTCAGTGTCTGTTTGATCTTCTCGACTCTGCCAAGGAGGGTCTGGTACTGCTCCTCGGCGCTCTCTTTGGCGGCGTTGCTCTCCTCGAGGTCCGACTTCAATTGGGTAACCTCGCTGCTGTGGGAGCCCTGGATGCTTTCGAGCTGCTTGCGCAGTTGCTCGACCTCGGCCCGCAGAGCCTCACGTTCCTTGCCCATGGCCTCGAGTTTCGCAGCCGTGTCCGAATCGTCGACGCAGTCGTTCTCGGCCGGGCGAAGCGCATTGCCATTGCTTTTTGGCGCCACGGCATGCCCATTGCCCTCGTTTTCTGGTTTCGAGTCGGTCGGAGCGTCCTGGAACCATGTTAGCAGCACGAACCCGTGACGCCGGGGTCGCGGCTCTGCAGGGACAACTCACAGCTTGCGTTGGTGTCTCGGGCTCGTCATCCACCTGCTCGGCATCCTGGTTCGTGTCTACATGATCGGGCTGTGTAGAGTCCTTGGCCTTGTTCGCATTCTTCTTCTTCTTATTGTTCTTCTTCTTGGACGCTGCTAGGGACGAGGATCATTGTGAGGACACGTTCCAGGCGGTGCAGTGGGAGAAGTGGAACACGGACCTGAGTTCGTCGCCTGCGCCGGGTCTATCGCGGCGTTGGAAGACATGTTGGCTCGATGAGCAGCCAGCCAGCAGCGTCAATGTGGCACGGGATAAAGTCGAGATGCCGGCGTTGGGCGCGTGTGGTGGAGAGACGGCAGGGTCAAGTTGGTTCACCACGTCAGCTCGAGGACTAAGGTAAGTTAGAGAATGTACTGTACATGTCCAGGAGGTACAGAAAGTACAAAAGGTACAGATTACAGCACGTCGCAAATCGAGGTGGAGGAGTTTAGCGAGCTCAGGGCGGGCGAGGCGTGCTAAACGGTCGCCGGTCCAGCCGACCCAGGCCTGGAACAAGTCCGGAACAGGAACCCAACCTACCTCTTAAGATTCCATCCATTCGGACTCGTCCTACATACTGGGCTAGAGGCTACCTAGAGACTTGGTGTCGGACGAGACAGCCGTTTTACGCGGAGGAGCCGAAAACGGCACAATCGCTCTCCCTGATTGCCTTGCGGCGCCTGTGCCTGTCTGTACTTCTCCCCTTGCATGTGGCTAGTTGCGCAGTGGTGCTTGTAGATGCTGAATCCAGCAACTGACATGTGCCAAGACGTTCATCCACCACCGTCTTGTTACAGTACTCTACTACCCAAGATACCTACCCACCTGTGTACATTGTGCGTGCAAATACCTGCTCGGAAACTTCAGTTAGCACAGAGCAAGGCCCGGTCTCTACATCACCATGACAATAATAGGCTCATCACATTGAGAGAGCAGCGTTTCTCGCGAATGCTCTACACCCTGGGCACCAAGCATTTGGGGTACCCCAGAATCGTCCCGCGGAGTGGACGCGGACGTGGACACGATCAAAAAAAAAAAACTTAGTCATCACATGAACCCAGCGACTATAATCGTGAGCGTTCTAGCGCAGGCATTGAACTTTTCCTTCTTTCTTCTTCATCTTACATTCCCTTCGCCCGACTTACTTTTCGGAAAAGCCCTTCATCAGTGGCTTTTTCACATGCTCCCGCGAAGCAGACTATAGACGCCTTTCATAATCCCGTTGCTTGCTCCTTTTTCTCATGAGTGCTATGGGTTCGCTTATGTGCGTACATATCCTATCATCTTCGTCACCAGTAGAAAAGTGTGCGTACCGTGCCTGGCGTGATTGCAGTCAAGATCATTGTCCACCTTTCATCATGGACATTAGCCATATCTAGTTCGCTGCAGCATGAAATGAAAAAAAGAGTTACGAAACACCCGAAAATGCATCTAGACTAGGCCTTGGCCTTCTTTCCCTTGGCTCCCTTAGCAGCCTTGCCCTTGGCAGCCTTTCCCTTTGCCTTTCCCTTGGCAACTGGTGTGGACTGAGCTTCGCTCTCCGGCTCAGCACCAGCCTCTGGCTTCTCCTCGGCAGTCTCCTTCTCCTCAACAGCCTCGACCTCCTCAGCGGGCTTCTCTTCCTCAGCCTCGGTCTCGGCAGGGGCAGCCTCGATGGCCTTGGCCTCCTCGCCCTGCTCAATGGCGGGCGCGGCAGGAACCGCCTTGATCTCGGGCGGCTCGAATTCGTAGCCAATCTCCTTGAGCTTCGCGGCCTTCTTGGCTCGCTTGGACTGCTCCTTTGACACCTTGTTGGCCCAGGTAGACTCGCTGAGGGGCTTCTGGAGCTGCTTGCCAGCCATCTTGTTCCACGGGACCTTCATGAAGCGCTGGTTGGCGCCCTTGAACAGGTTCTCGTGGACCTGCTCCTTGGGGATCGCTCGACACTTGAGGATGTGTCCGAACAAGAGGTAGTTGTCCATGGTCTTGGCCACAATCTCCGCTGTGCTGGCATCGGCAAACTCGACAAAGGCGTAGTGCTTGCTGGCGCCCGTCTTCTTGTTTCGCGAGAGACGGAGCTTGTTGATGGGGCCGAACTGCTCAAAGTACTGTCGCATCTCGTGCTCGTAGAAACCGTGGGGGATTCGGCCGATGTAGAGAACGCCAACCTCCCGACCGCCGGTCTTGGCCTGGTCCAGATCCTTCTTAGCCACCTCGGGGATCTTACCGACATCCTGGCCGGCCTTGAAGACCGAGTCGCCGGTGGCCATATCCTCGTCGTCGGAGTCGAGTTGTTGTACCAGGGCCTGGACCTCCTTGCCGTCCTCCTCTTCCTCCTCCTCGCCAGACGACACATCAGAAATCTCGAGAGTTTCCTCCTCAACCTCCTTGACTTCTTCCACCTCCTTGACGGGCTTCTTCGTCTTCTTCGACTTGGGCGCAGGCTTTTCGGCGGCGGGCTTGGCCTCGACGACCGTCTTCTTGACCGACTTCTGCTTCTTCAGAGTAACGGGAGAGGACTCCTCAGCGGCTGCGACACATGTCAGCGTTGTGCGACGTACATTGCTGAGCAGTGACCCAACATACCTTTGCGCTTGCCCTTGGTCTTGTCGGCCTTGACGGGAGTGCCATTGGACTTTTGCGCCTCGGGAAGAGCTGTATAAATGTCAGACGGTGCATGAAACATGGCCGAAAGAGTATACATACACTTTCTTTTCCTTAATTCGGGTGCCATTGTGGTGATTGCTGCAGATGATCCTAGTTGTCGTAGGTGCACAGGGCGCGACGGCCGCCAGTGGGTAGCAAGGCGGGTATGAAGAAAAATTTGGGATTCTGCCGTTGCGACAGAGAGCGGTGAGAAGTCCAGTATCAGTTTATCGACGGCTGGTGGGGGTCCGCTACGCAGACAGCATCCATGGAGGCTCAGAGGCCTGATCCACTAAAAAAGGGTGCCTAGAGCTGTTGCTTCTTACACGCCGCACCGCTCATGAAGCGAGTGAAGAACTGCGGGTTGACAGCTACAACTTTGTCTGGCAAAACGCAAATTAGCAATACATTACTTATTCTAAATCCACAATGGGCAAACCTGAGCAGAACCTTAGTCATGAGGAGATCTGGGACGACTCAACTCTTATCGACTCCTGGAATGACGCCTTGGAGGAGTATAAGGTATGGTGCGGTCATGTTCCTCTGCTATCGAATGACTGACGAGTCTGTGTAGAAGTACCACAGCATTCACGCCAGAGGTGGCAGTGTGCGCGATCTAGAGCCCAAGCAGTATGTGTTTTGCTTTTCTTTTGGCCCCTGCCCGCGTAGTCCTGACCGTTTCGCAGACCCAAAGCCGCCGCCTTGAGCGAGCCCAATGCCATGGTCACTGAAGAAGAGAACGCAGAAGAAGACAGACACTCAATACCTGCGGTCAAGGTTGATCTTCCGAGCAGCCAAGGAACACAAGCACCGCCGTCATTCCCTATACAAACAGTCCTTGGATCTGGTAAGTTGACCTCAAAGATGCCTTCATATCTGAACGCCATGGCAGTTTGCTCACATGCAAAACAGTACAAGACGAAAGCTTGAAGAAGCTCCTCATGTCCTGGTACTATGCCGGCTATTACACGGGGCTATATGAAGGCCAGCAGCAAGCACAGCAAAGCAGCCAGTCTTAGGATCTAGGGCCAGAACAGTCTTGAAAGATACAATGTGGCTGGGAATCATTGCCTTGACCAGGTTTCTTTAGAGAGACTCCGCAATGGGCATCGTTTCTAAATCTCAAACTGCCGGGATAAGGCGAAATGCATTGTTCAACCATTAGCAAAGCATATAGTCGGTGTAAGTATGCACCTTTAATGATTTCCAATGAAAAGCATAGGGTTGGAAGCACCCTCTTATACTGCGGACGGGAACTCCGGTCCTCTGTTGTGGCACGTTTGAGTAGAGAGTATATGATACTCAGCGCGCCCCTTGGGCCGCTAAGGCCTTGCTCAACAAGGGTTCGACGTTACAAGTTGACTGAATCATGGAACATATAATGTACCATACGGCGAGAGACCTCAGTTCTGTTCCGGTATCATAGTGATCAAGGGTAAACTCGCCCTAGGATAAGTTCTACGGATGCTGGAACGTACCAACCCCTACGGTAAAGATGAGATTCCATCTTCGAGTTTTACCACATAGAAAAACCTCGTGACGATATCGTACCGGCTGCTGATCCCAGAGACTTGACATGCTTATCCAGCGAACTGGCCATCATCGGGTTGCATTGTCACCTCTAAATAGTCGTATACTGGTTTGTGAATCCACATACTGACTCTAGGCCAAGTCTAGATGGTTCAGACAAGCAGATAAGCAGACAGCACCAGCCATCTGCCATGGGATCCATGGAGTTTGTGGAAGGGGGGAGTTCTTGGAGTTCCCTAGCACAGGAGACGGAGTGCGCAAGGCAACAGGAAGGGTGAAGGATGGAATTGGAGAAACCCAGCATCACGGGCACAAAACAGATGGCGAGGGGGAACTCGCATCGTAAGAAGGCGCATTTACGCAGCTAGTGTATTTCGCCAAAGGCAACCCAAATCCAAGCACTCCCTCGCCCATGCTACTCTGAAGGTATTCCATATATCGTGTATTCGTTTGCAGTTCGTGTAGTCTTCGATTGGTTGGCTGAATGGTTCTCGAGAGCCGAACCGCTCGTTTGCGGACAACAGCGGGTGATTCAAGGCGGACTTCACTTCTTGCCGGCAGCCTCGGCGGCCTTGCGGGCCTCAGCTAAAAAGCACATGTTTGTTAGTGTTCCTCTCCTGCGAGGCGCTTAGGTGGCGAGGGACATACCGGCAGCCTGCTTCTGGCGCATGATTTCGGCGGCAGACTCCTTGGCGCGCTGCATCTCAGTGCCGCTCTGGTTGTTGCCCTTCTTCTGTTGATGCCAAAACAAGGCGGATTAGCGAGCCTGAATCGCGGAAATAGGGGCAAGGAGGGCCCCTTGGCCCGAGGAGGGGACGAACCATGGCGGCCTGCTTCTTGAGGTTTGCCTCACGGGCCTTGTCGCGCTGGTTGCCACGGGCCATTTTGGAAAGTCTGCTGCTGGTCGAGATTGCAGAGTAGTCGGCTAAAAAACTCCTGGAGACGCGCGCAGAGAAGAGGAGTCGTACTCGATGTGGCGATGAAGCGGTGAAGGATTTGACTGCCTGGATTTTAAAGGGTGAGATGGAGTCACGGCGAAAAGCGAAAAGCCGGAGTTGGCGATGGGCGAGAGGCTGTGCTCGTGGTGGTTTGATGCCCCCCCCGGACCAATCAAAACCAGTCATTCCGGGAGCGATGGCCCAGCCTGAATGGCTTCAGTTTGGAGTTACACTTGTATCCTTGCCAAGGCGAGAATACAAATTTCTACAAATGCATACAACGTGATGCCGCGTTGAGAGTAATTCTAATCTAGTGATTCTAGCGATTCTAGCAATTGTCTCACCTCGCTTCGAATGGTATGCCGAGTGTTGGGCCGCTTCCAGCAGCCGGGCCTGAGGATGCACGACCAAGTCACACCACATAGTCGGGTGCTTCGAATATGCAGCAGTGGGGCTCTGGATACTGAGACAGAAGCTTCTAATGATAGAAGCGCACAGAGGCCCAGTCAGGTCAGTGTACATTGTAAGCAGGCCGCGGAAGTGGCCTACAGTAGGTTTGGCGGGCGGCTACGAGCTGATGCTACGCGCCGACAGACGGAATCCAAAATAGCATAGCGACCGGGAGGGCGAGACGGCCCGTGGAAGCAGTAACGGGCGGCCGGAAGCACAGAGTTTACGGATGGATGTCTGGCCCATGCTACCTGCTACCCCGTACCTAATTGATGGCAGAAGGGCGAAAAGGAAACGGATTCTTTGTTGTCAAGATCAGTCCTTTGTTGAACGAATTCTTTGGAGATCGAGGTAAAGGTAGGGAGATCTTCGCCAGGGGGCCACTTAATTGTTCCAAGGTCTTTCAAAGTGAAGCGTTCGTGTGTACCGTAGCAAGTTGATTACCTGGAGCATGTGAGATGAACTGGCATGGTCGAGGAGTAGCAGTCGTGCCAGTCTGTGCAGGCCGGGACATGAATTGTCATGGATTGCTACCTAGGTAAGCTATTGCTTTCGGAGAAAGCTCTGAGCCAACTTACATGTCAAAGATGCATATTGCCGATTACCTTTATTTTGATACAAGGTACGCATGTACAGCAAGGCCAGAAGGCCTGCAGGTTGCAGCTGAACAGTGGTGGAGTGGCTCCAACGAGCGCCCATGGCATTCTGAAACGCCAGCCCAACGCAGTCTCTGAACGTTCTGATCCAATCGTCTCGACAATGCCCATTGTTATGCGCCCAAACGTGCGAGGCGCGCAGACAAAAGCCCACTGCCTCAGAATTCATTGGGCACCCGGCGATTCCCATTCCCTGCATTCGCCAACTCTGAACACCTTAGGTAGGGATATTTAGGTACCTAGGCGCCGGGCCGTAGGTACCAGCGGCCATCCGTGTGCGTATCCGTACCATGAGGTACCACGCCATGCCGTCTACTTCCACATCCACAATCCATCCAAGCTCGCTGTCAGTACATACAGCGGCGGCCAGAGGGTCAAATCATGAAACGCCCTGCAAGGCTTTCAAGCAACTCGAGAGCCCAGCTGCGCGTCATTCTCCGGTATCCTTCATTTCTCCACGCCCCCAAGCTCTGGCTGGATCCATTGGTTGCGACTGCACCAAACGGCCTCTGCTCAACACGAAACGTCGAACCGCCCGGTAGTGCATCATCCATCCTAGCGCCTCTCGCTACCTGCTATTGTGCTGCTCTCCCCAGGACCTGACGGCATTCTCCCCTCGGTTTGCTCTGCAGGGGCAACAAAAGAAAGCTGTGACTCCCTTGTGGACCGTTTGTGGCCTGAATCTATTAAAGAACAAGGCGAGCCTGCTCTTCAGTGACTGCGACCTCTCCCCTTCTTACTCAGCAGCTGCCTTCCCATTCAGAGCCGTGACAATGGTACTGACCTTTCTTTGAGTCTAATTCTCCTTCTCTTTGAGCCTATTTCTCCTTCTGTCTTTTGTTCTTACTCCATCTCCACACAGGGACTGGATCCCTCTCTCTTTACCTTCGTTGCCGCAACCCTCCCACAGCCCCTTCACTTACACCCGCATCTTAACCAAAACTTTATCCATCGGCGATAGCATCGTCCCAAGCTATATCAAGCACTCGTTTCTTCTGCGTTTGTTCTTTCCCAGCAACCCAATCTTTACTCTTCAACAAACCAAACCAATCGTTACTTCACCTCCATCAACTTGAATCATGGCCTTCTTTAAGAACGAGTCCCTATGGGGAACGGGCATGGTTATCCTTCAGGTCCTCCGCGTCTGCAACATCATCAGCCTTCTCTCAGCCGCCGTGGCTAGCTGGACCCTCATTGTCAAGATCAAAATCTCTACCAATTTCTTCTTCTTTGATGCCGCCTCCCTCTTTTTCACGAGCACCGTCTGCGTCTTTCTCACCATCTCCGAGCTGCCCTTTTTCAAGCCCTACTTCCGCCGCACTTGGCCTGTTCTTTCTGATGAACACGGCCTCACCTGGTTGGGTGCTGGCATGAACCTCATCGGCTGCACAGTTCTGGGTAAACTGCACCAGCCTGCAAACTCCAGCGAAAACATTGGTCTCCCTTGGTGGCGCCTTGTTCTGGCGTCGGGCATCGTAACCATCATCTTTGGCGTCATGAACATCGTCTGCTCTTTCATCTTCCGCGATGGCGACCAAGGCATCACTCCACGCCTAATCCGATCCCACGGCGCTCTGGCTGCCAACGCAAAGGCCTCGCTCGATGATCAGGCAGAGATAGACAGCCCGTCTGTCCATAGCGACTCGGATGAGAAGCCAACATTCATGTCTTCCTTCTGGAAGTTCAAGAACCGCAGCGATGAGCCATCTGAGAAGCCCTACATCAGTCATCCTATGCCTACCCATTACGATGTCGAACGCAACGCTGGAAGTGACAGCGATGGCGACTACTACGACGACAACGACCAGACTGAGGATCGTCGCAGTCCCATCCTGCCCCAAGTCAGACGGCCCGACACTGCGTTGCACCCGATGAACTCCCGACGCAGTAGCTTTTACTCTCAAGCACACATGTCTCGATTCTAGAATCTCGAACGTCCTTGCTTCCACCTGGACCCTATCCAGCGAGTCCGGAGAGTCGATGGCAGAGCATACCAGAATGGCGTGGGAACCAGGGCAAACTGTGAGCGCCGTACTGTTGGCCGTCGGAAATCTAGAATCTGTCAGACCTCTAGAATATGTCGAACTTCTAGAATTCGTCGAAGCCTGAGAAACCGACGCAACCTGGAAAAGTGGCAGAGATGGCGTTAGCGTCACGAGGCGTTTTGGGAATGTATTTTGGTTTTGTTGATGGAATACCCGTTGGGCATTGGAAGAAGGCATGCACTCATGCTAGTGACCCAGTATCTTTACTCGCTTTGATTTCCCTGCTTTTAGACTAGCTAATCGATTCACTCTTAATCCATCTCCATGACTCTCTAAGCCGCTGTCCGTGTGTGATTCATGCGGTAGTACTCCATACCTTAGATTGGCTCTGCGACGTGGTGTTGAGCTCGTCATGTGACCCGGTGCTCACCTTCCGAGATCTACTACCTCTTGGGTCGGTATCCACCACATGTTTCCAACCTCATGACGATTCTCCTCCATCAACCTTCATAGCACCACACCTGAACTCGCCACTTTTCCGAACGCAACGCGAGTCGCCTTGGATTCTCGAACGCTCAGAGTTCTGATCGCCGCAGCCAAAAGAGCTCCGTTTCTTGTACGCGTCCTTTCACGTCTCGATCCCCTCGCCACTACGGAACTTTCGCAAGCCTTGAAAACATCCAGTCTTGCGCCTGTCAATCCACGAATACCCTTGTAATCGACTGCTACGTCTGTATAGAACGTGCAGCTACAAACTTGCTCGTGTATCTGACGTGGGGACATTGACCCATGGGGCTTGATACTCGCCAATAGAGGTTCTCTGGGATACTGGAGCTGGATCTAGACTGGGGAGGACGGCGAGCGCCTGGAACAAGGCTCCTTGGAATAAAGTTGGCCACATTAGAAGGTGCTTCGCGCCGTGCCTGGGTTCTTTCTTTCTGCACGCCTTTGTCTTTTGCAGACTGCTTTGTCTGCCTTCCACATTTAATCTTGAGTGGTCATTGTGCTTTTCACAGCGACCAGCCTCTCCCCCTTCCACGGTTAACCGCCACCTGTTCCATCACCACTTTCTTCATCTTAGCGTTTGAACAAGCAACACAGCGCCATGTCTTCTGAATCAGCGGAAGTCGCGGAGGACTATCGCCTCGCTCTGGAGGACCTTTCCTCCAACATGCGTTTCGAGATCAGCAACCTGACAGTAATTGCACGAGAAAACACGGAACATGCTCTAGCTATTGCCGAGGTCTTGCAACAGCATATTCTCAAGGTCGGTTTAAATTTGCCACAGATCAATCAAGGAGCTTGCGAACGAAACATTCATCCATTGCAATGTTTCGCTGACAAGCCCAACGCGCGAATCGTACATTATGACTGATACTTTATAGGCGGCACCAAGCAAGAAGCTGCCGGCACTTTACGTCTTGGACTCAATCGTCAAGAACGTTGGCACACCGTACACCCTTTACTTTGGTCGCAACCTCTTCAAGACTTTCATGGAGTCGTACGTTGTGGTTGACCAACCTGTGCGTCGCAAGATGGAGGAGATGCTCAGGACGTGGAAAGAACCAGTCCCCGGATCCATGGACAGCCGACCTGTGTTTTCTCACGAACTCGTGCGACCGATTGAGAATGCCTTGATGAAGGCCCGCGCCGCCAGCATGCCTTCTCAGAGTGTCATCCCCGGCCGATCCCGTTCTGCTATACCTCATCGCGACACTCCTACGCCGCCCGGCATGCGAGCCCCTGGATACCCGGTTCCGCCCTACCCTCCCTCGAACGGGATGCCTCATCCTTCTGGTCAGGTACGTCTCTACAGCACCAGCTTCGCCTTGGCCTCCTCTAACATCTCTCCAGCCTGCTTATTATCCTCCTCATTCTGCCCCTCCGCCTGCTGGTATGGCCGGGCCACCCTTTCAGCCCCCTTACCACGGGTCTTATGGAGTCGCTGGGGCGCCTGCACCGGGCCGAATAAGCATAGACACGTTGAACAATGACATCCAGAACCTGATTGTTGCGATGAAGGCGGAATTCTCACAGAATCCTGGGGATGCTGGTGTTCAGAGCAGATTAAGAGCACTACTGGACCTTCAGGGCATCGTGCAGAGCACTGGCTTGCCACCGGATCAGCTTGAGCTCATTAAGAACAAAGTAACTGAACTTGCTGCTGTAAACTTGCGGGCCATGTCGGCTCAGAACTCTACCCCTACCCCTACACATGTACCGCCTCAAGTACGCCCGCAGCCCCCGGCATCTGTAGCTCCCTCACCGGCCCCTGCGGCCCCAGCTGCAGCGCCTTTGACGCTCGACTCATTGTTGGGTCAAGGGGCTTTGGCAGCGTTGATGGCGCGGCAATCTGCCACGCCTCAAGCGACGACGCCAATCTCTACGCCCCCTTATGCGAATGTGGCCATCCGATCGCCGCCGCCGCCTGCGACTCGCGTGGAGCCGCCAAAGCCCGCTCCGGCGCCGGCAACAGCAGCACCACAGAACCCAATGGCGTTGTTGGATCAGCTTCGCCAGGCCGGCCTGCTTCCGGGAGCGGCACCAACACCTCCCGCTGCAGCTCCAGCCGTGACTCAGGCTGCGCCGCCGCCGCCTGCTGCACCTATTATCCCTCCCAACATTGCTAGCATACTGGCGGCATCCAAGGCGGCAGCTGCTATGCCCCGGCTTGACGGCAATAACATCACAGGAATCAATACCACCACGCTCAGACAGCCGTAAGTCGAAAGCCTGTGGCCCAGTGTAACGCTAGAGACTAACATGGAAGCAGATTCCATCCCAACCTCCTTAGCCAGCTGTATGATGACCTTGGACCACCATGCACCCAGTGTGGTAGACGGTTCAAAACGGACGAGGAAGGGAGGAAGAAGAAGACGGCGCACATGGATTGGCATTTCCAGGTCCATCAGCGCGCGAATGAGGCCGAGAAGAGAGGCATGCATCGGAGTTGGTACTTGGATCAGCGTGTAAGTCACGACCCTCTACGTCTTTACTGTCACTTGCTAACAACATCAGGATTGGGTGAACTGGCGGGAAACTATTGATGCAGACCACTCGTCAGCCCCGGAGGAAGCGTCTGCTCAGGCCTCCAAGGCTTTGGATGCAGCAAAGCCCAAGTATATTGCTGTACCCGAACCGTCCAAGGGAATCAACAACGTGTGCCCCATCTGCCAGGACAAGTTTGAGAACAAGTGGCTCGATACGGCGCAGGAGTGGGTGTGGCTGGACACAGTCCTGGTAGGCAACAGAGCATTCCACGCATCGTGCCACGAAGAGGCGACACAAGATCGCGAAAGTACTCCAGGAGCCTTCTCACGAAAGACGCCAGAGCCGGTTCTGGGGAAGAGGAAGGCAGAGACGAGCATATCGTCTCCGAAGATTCGGTCACTGAAGACGTCTGCCTAGCAGACGGGCTCGAAGCATCGAGGTAGACGAAGCACATTTTGGCGAGCAACAGCACGGATAGGCGTTTCAGGTGCATTTGTCCGAAGGAGTGGAGATGGTTTACTTTGACATTCTTGTGTGGACAGCGTCGTCCCGAGGGGAGCCTGGCTGTGATTGTACGGAGTGGATCTGGAAGGGATCTGACGTAACATGCATGGTGTTTTGGGTGGTATAGAAGATGGAACTTGGGAGGAAGAGAGAGCAGAGAGTTCAAGTCATGACTACAAGAAGCAATAATCACTCCCCTTGCAAGATGTCGGTTGTTGACAAGATGGTGATGTCTGATAGGGTGTGGTAGCAATGCAGCCCTTCAAGAGATTGGGCTGAATGGAAAGTCTGTCAAGGTGAATGATTCCACTGTAGGTACAGAGCCATGCAGTTGCTGTGGATAGTCGTTGAAGCCATAAGTGAAGTAACAGAACGCCCGAGCGCGTTCCCAGTTCCAAGTGCAAATGATGCTATTTCCAGGGCGGCTACCGATTAGACTATATCTATAGAATACTGTACAATAGCTGCGGGTGGGCCGTCCACTTGGCTCTGCCGGCCCTGTCGGTACGTTCCGTACGATACGCATTTGTAAGTTGCACTGTACCTTGCCTACCACGGCACCTACCTACAGTAGGTAGGCACCTAATTAATGCACCTTCAAACACCACAGTCATAACCCGTGACAGCGCGTCGCAGCTGCTGCACACAAAATTCACACGGAACGCGTTTCGAGCTTCGGCGTCCCCCCCTCGGAAGCTTCTCTTTCCGCCCTACTTTTCTCTGTAAAGACATAGCGTTACTCCATGTGTTCTAGCATTGCATTCTCAGTGGTGTCGCCGTCTCTCTCCGCAAAAGACCTCCATTGATTCGCCCCTCTGCTTTGCCGGCTATGGCGGTTGACTGCCCTATTTGCAACAAGCCCGTCAAGTCGTCCGAGATCAACAGCCACCTCGACTCGAACTGCACGAGCTTCGTCGTCGACAATTCGTCACCGCCGCCGACGCAGCAGCAGCAGCAGCAGCAGCAGCCGCCGCCGCAGTCCCAGACTCCCCATCCCGCCTCAGGCTCGCAGAAGCGCTCCGCCTCCGACTTCTTCTCCACGCCCGCGCCGAAACGACAGATTGCGGCCGATGGCAAGGCCCTGAGGCCGCCGCCGCGCGCCAATGGAGCCCAGCCGCCACCGCAGATAACGGGCAAGAAGAGGACCTTTGACGAGGGGCCTGGGTCCGGCGTGTCCGGGGCTGCCAAGGCGGCATCGGCGGCAGCTGGAGGACACCCAGAGCTGGTGGTCCCGGTGGCAGACGAGGGAGGGGAGCGGGCGGCCAAGAAGACCAAGACGCAGCGGGCGGCACCGCTGGCGGAGCGGATGCGGCCGAGCTCGCTCGACGATGTGCTTGGCCAGGAGCTCGTAGGGCCGGCGGGCGTGCTGCGGGGGCTCATCGAGTCCAACGAGGTGCCGTCGATGATCCTCTGGGGCGCGTCGGGGACGGGCAAGACGACGATTGCGCGGTGCATCTCCAAGATGGTGGGCAGCCGGTTCATTGAGCTCAACGCGACGAGCACGGGCGTGGCCGAGTGCAAAAAGTACTTCCAGGAGGCCATCAACGACAAGGCGCTGACGGGCCGCAAGACCATCATCTTCTGCGACGAGATCCACCGCTTCAACAAGGCGCAGCAGGACATCTTCTTCAGGCCCGTCGAGGTCGGCGATGTCACCCTCATTGGCGCCACGACGGAGAACCCCTCGTTCAAGGTGGCCGCCGCGCTGCTGTCGCGCTGCCGCACCTTTACGCTGCAGAGCCTCACGACCGACGACGTCATCCGCATCCTGCAGCGCGCCCGCGCCCTCGAGGAGGACGTCTACCCGCCGACGCCGCTCGTCGACGACGCCCTCATCGCCTACCTGGCCCGCTTCAGCGACGGCGACGCCCGCACCGCGCTCAACCTGCTCGAGCTGGCGCTGTCGCTGACGCGCCGCGAGGGCGTCACGCAGGACGGCATCAAGGCGGCGCTGACCAAGACGCTCGTCTACGACCGCGCCGGCGACCAGCACTACGACACCATCTCGGCCTTTCACAAGTCGGTCCGCGGCAACGACCCGGACGCGGCCCTCTACTACCTGGCGCGCATGCTGCAGTCGGGCGAGGATCCCCTCTTCATCGCCCGCCGCATGGTCGTCATCGCCTCCGAGGACGTTGGCCTCGCCGACAGCTCGCTGCTGCCCCTCGCCACGGCCGCCTACACGGCGACGCAGCAGATTGGCATGCCCGAGGCCCGCATCCCGCTCGCCCACTGCGCCGTCGCCCTGTGCCTCGCCCCCAAGAGCACGCGCGCCTACCGCGCCCTCAACAACGCCTACGCCGCCCTGCGCGAGCCCGGCGTCGCCAGCCTGCCCGTCCCTCTCCATCTGCGCAACGCGCCCACTCGCCTCATGCGCGACCTCGGCTATGGCGCCGAGTACAAGTACCCGCCCAATTACCGCGACGGCCGCGTGAGCCAGACATACCTGCCCGACGATCTTCTGGGACGCCGCTTCCTCGAGGATAGAGACTTGGGAATATTGGAAGATCCGGACGTAGCCAGGGAAAAACAGGAAAAAGTTAAACAAGAGCCCATGGGGCCCTAGTAGGGCGCATCACTGAGCTGGAATGCTCTGATAGCTTGAGACGCATAAGGAGCGAAGTCTGGATGGCCAAGAGAGAACCTTGGCTTGGATACCCCCTGAGATTGATAGGGCTTCGCCAAACTGTACACTAGACATGTATATACACACAAATATTCAAATGATGGAGTAATACCAAGCTCGTTGAATCAATAACGCCAGCTATGCTATATACGCCTTCCGCTGCATGCAGTCGTGCCAGGAATTAACACGCCATGTTAGGCCTATTGCTGCCCATTCCCGTGTTCTTCTTCTTCTATATATCATAACGTTCGTAAGAATCTCTCGTCCCCAGTTGCATTCATGGCTACCATAAATTGCAACTCAGTCTTCCTGCGTGAGATCGATAAACGCAACGTCGCTCCATCTAGTAACGCCGGCGCCACCACCCTTGCGTCGCAGCGCCGACGACTCCCTCTCAAACCGCTCGTCGCGGTCCTCTTCGTCAACCTCAATTTCTTTGAAAAAGCCAACAGCACTGGTCCGCGGGACGAGCAACTTCTTCTTCCGCGCAGGAGCTGGGCTTGGACTTCGTGTGATTGGAGGGACGTCTTTCCGCCGCTTGGTGGGTGATAACTGCGGATCAGAAACGATGCTGGAGACAGGAGCCAACTCCGAGGTGTCGCTATCGGAGTCGTCAATCTGTATTGTTGAGAGAGACGACGCTGTCGTCTTCTTTTGACACGTGCTGGATTCCAACGGTGGCAGTTTAGCAGCTTTGTCGATTTTCCGGGTGAACATGCTCATTGATGTCTGCTTCAGCTTGCTAGTCTGCGACGTGCTAGCCCTGGATGAGCCCATTCCGTCTCTAGTCTCTGCCTGCGTTGTTTTCATGGCTGCACTTCTCTTCTGCTTGTCGTTTCTCATCTTACTCTCCGTAGGATCGGACGCCAGTATTGCGCATACCGAACCAGGCAGCTCCTGGGACCGGATAGCTGGGCTGTGCTGTCGTGGAGAGGAACCAGTTGGAGGAGGCGAACGCCCTCGAACGGGTGAGCTAGATGTGATATCGATCGTTTGCTGGACATCTGGAGGCTGGGATGTCCTAGGCACCCATGGTGAGCTGGCCGGCGTCCAACATGTCTCTCTTCTGGTCGGGCTGCCTGGCAGTGAAGGCAAGGATTGCTTACTGGGTGAGTCCAGGGGGTCAGGCGCTCGTAGGCGTGGACGACTCGGCGACCGCGTCCTCCTCTTAGGTTCCTTGATTTCCTTTGGCGCAGGGTCCTTTTCAGACACCATCAAGGCGTCAGTCATTCTGCTCTTGGCCTTGGTGGCCCGCACATATTGGTCAAGTGCCCCGACGGGCATGCCTCCGGCCTTGCTACTCTTGCCCTTGCTGCCGACCTTCTTTGTAGCAGGCTTACGCGCTGCCTTGGCGGACACTGATGCCTCCCACTCTTTGATGACGCCAGGCGCACTACTCCTAGCTACCGTCTCCAATACCCAAGCCAAGTCAGGCTTTGCAGGGTCAAATATCTTGGCAGTAGACTTTGTAGCCGTCTCGTCTTCCAAAGGGGCCTCGAACTCATCGTCGCTATTAAGGGCCAGCCCACTGCGAGCAGAGGGAATGTCTTCATCGACCTCTATGGAAAGGTCGATAGGGACCATCTCCTGTGGGATATAGGACAGGCGAAGCTCAGGGGTTCCATCTGCGCTGAAGTGTGTACGGCGTCCTACGATCTTCTTGATATAATCGTGTCCGTCTTGACGCTGGAACAAGGTGTCAACCAACAAGGCTTGCCCCAACACTCGTACAAACTTGATGGCCCCTATGCGATAGTCCCAGCCAAAAGTTTCTCTTGCAAACTCTCTCAGAGCTTCGAGATGGAATTCTCGCTTCGTACCCAGCTTTTGCCGTACGCGGTCCAGCGTGGCCTCTGGCGACACGACCGGGTGTGTATAGTACCGTAGGACATCAAGCCGCGGAAAATCCTCCGGTATAGCCAGTGCCATGTGTCGAGTCCTAAAAAAATGGCTCTCGTTCGTTTTGAGCTCGTGTACCAACGACTCCTTCCAAGCTCGAATGCCCGCCTGATCCGAAGCCTTAAGTCGACAGATGGACTTTCCGAAGCCAGCTTGGGCAGCCTCACAGGCCACTTTGACACCGCACCCTGGGATTCCATCTGGTAGGTAGTCACCACCGCTCATGAGAGCAACGAGGACCATGCCTTCTCGATCCAGACCCAACTTGGCCAGCCCCATTTCCTCTACATCATAGAGTGAAACGTGAGTGGGGGCCTTGGGGCCTTTCCCTTCTGCCGACCAGTTTCGGAGCGTCCGCGTGCAGCCAAACATGATTGTATCAACATCCTCACTCAAGACGGCGTCGACGATCCCGTGGCGTTGGAGCAACGCACATTCCGCCTCGGCCTCGCCAGGCGCATCGTGAATGGCGAATCCAAACAATCGCATCAGCCTCTTGGCTTGGGCTGCTGCGACGGTACAGCCCCGGCTGGAGCGCTTATTTCGCTTAAATTCGGGCTTCTTCGGTCCATCAAATACAAATATGGGTTCGATTGGGGTTCCAAGTAGGCGGACGAGACGGTAGAAGATTGTTCGAATACCGGGGTTGGTTCCTCCTAAGTCGACTGGTCAGCGGCCAATTAGAAGCAATGAATGGGAATGCCCTACCTTGAGCTGCCTGAGCTTGGTACTGCCAGATGGCGAAGTCGATGGCAAGGCGAAGTGGCCGGTCTTGTGTTTCGAAGCATTCAGCGGCAAGCTTCGAGAGGGCTACCCGCTTGCCTTGGCCCAGCTCGCGGTAGATGCTAGTACAATCAGTGAGTCAGTGAGGTGAGACTTGCACCGTAGAGTAAGGCGACTTGGAAAATACCCTTTGATCCCCATTTCGAGCGAGGATTGGCACCGAAGCCGGCAGCTCTGCTCGTGCCGCTTGTGCTTGTGCTTGTGCTTGTGCTTGTGCTGCTGCTGCTGCTGCTGCAGATGGTGATGATGATGAGAGTTGGACGGTGGTGCTCGCCCCACGTTGTCGCGGTTACCAGGTGCTCTATTGACTTGACTTGTTGCTGCTTGCTTGTATCGGCAGATCGGCGCCTAAAAGCACCGACGTGGTTGATTGGCAGCGGCGGCTCGATGAGGAAACACCGATACACCAACATGCTGCATCGCCGCCAAAAGCCTTGACGACTTGCCTGCATCAATCGGAAGCCTGTGAATAGCCCAATCCGCAGAGGGCCAACTCGTTGTCCTGATGGCATCAAGTACAGGCCCAACTCTTGCACACCGGAGCGTGGCGAGCATTCGCTCCGCACCCACGCAAGGCCAGGCGCCTTCAACTCCCCACACGCACACACCGTCCACGTCCACGTCCACGTCCAACCGCCCCGTCTCTGGCGCTTACGGCTCGCCATCGACGATTCGCGCCGATGACGAGGTTGTGGTGATTGAGCTGGGCTCACGACATGTCCGTGTGGGATTTGCCGGCGACTCGTGCCCCAAAGCGACGCTGCAATGCGGCCCGGAGCAGCAGCGCCGTGTGGGAGACTTTAGGGCCTGGCAGGGCCCGAACCAGCATGCACGAACGTACTGGACTGCGGAGAATGAGTTTTGGCGGTATGACCTGCGCCAGTTTGATATCGGGCTGTGCCAGGACAAGCTGGAACGAACACTGAAGGACGCTTTTGGCGGGTGAGTTGCCCCGAGTTTCGAGTCTTGTCCATCGGCGCTCACCTGGACATGCAGGCATCTTCTCATCGATTCCCGGCCCAGAAAGATAGGCCTAGTCTTGGACTCTGCGGTGCCAGTACCGCTGCTGTCCGCTGTGCTGGATACTCTGTTCAACCGGTTTCAATCTCCCACAATCTCACTCATGTCGGCCCCGGTCATGTCTACCGTCTCCGCTGGGGTACGGTCCGCGCTGGTCATCAACTTGGGATGGGCAGAAACGGTGGTGACGAGCATTTATGAATACCGCGAGGTGAAGAACACGCGCACCGTACGCGGAGGGAGACTACTTCTCAATTCATTGTACAATGTCTTGCGGACGCTAATACGAGGGGACGAGAGCGGCGATGATGTTGAAGGAGAAAGGGCGATCAGCTTCGAGGAGTGCCAGGACATCATGTGCCGTCTAATGTGGTGCAGGCCATCCACCTCAAGAGCCTCTCAAAGGCACTCAGCACAGCTAGAAACGGTCGAGGAGCAGGACGAGACTGAGGCAGAGGCACATCAGCCTGTCTCTCCGAGAGGACATGCCAGGGTACCACTCCTCTCGACTGTACCGCCTACAACCTTGGAAATACCCTTTGAGAAGCTTGCAGAAGTCTGCGAGGACACCTTCTTTGACCCATCAGCGGCGCGGGCGACGTTTGATGACCACGAGCTCCCGGTGCATACTCTCGCCTACCAGCATCTCGTGCAGCTGCCGGTGGACGTCAGAGCCACCTGTATGTCACGAATCGTATTTACTGGCGGATGCTCGGACATTTTGAGCATCAAAGAAAGGATTATAGACGAGATCAAAGCGATTGCGGACAGGAGGGGATGGGGGCCGGTCACAGGAAAAGGCGTGGAACAACTCCGAAACAACACCAAACTACAGCGCAAGAACACGAGCTCTACGAGTATCGAGAAGGAGAAGGATGGCACTGGTTCCCCAAAAGGGTCGGGAGAGATCCAAGCAGGCGAACCCCAGACTGTGGCCAATGCGGTGCCCGAGCACGACCCCATTGAGGCCAAAGTGGCACGAAATCGCGAGGCACCACAGCCCGTCCAGGGCCAGATTCGCGTACTCCACTCCCTAGGGCCGTGGACGGGGGCAAGCCTCCTGTGCCAGCTCAGGGTCCCGGCCATGGCCATGATTGACCGGGACATGTGGCTCTCCCAGGGCGTGAACGGGGCGTCTCGGCCGAGTGATATCGACACCAAGGCTCAGCACCGGCAGAGCATGACGACTGGGCCTAGAGGTGGTGGAGGACACCATAGGAACTGGACACTGGGCGCTTGGGGATATTTCTGAGTTGTTGGGTACCTGGTAGGGATGACAAGCTGTGATGTGATGGTGAGAGTTGTCATGACGGACAGTTGGCTGACGAGATCATGACATGTGGAACAATGCAGACGCGGCAAGATCAATGGCAGAGAGGCATGTTGAGGGCCGCTGGACATGTGTATTAGAGCCATGCAATTATATACCCAAGACTCCCAGAACGAGAATTCCTCAAGGTCCAGAGTACACAATGGTGTTGAGGCGTCTCCGCTTGCGCTTTGCGACGGCTGCTGATGGGTGGATGATTGAATGAGTTGGAAACCCGCCCACCTAGGTTACCCCCCCCCCCCCACGACTCGGCTAATTGCATACTGGTTTCTCAACAGCAGGCAATCCTCACCTCACCAGACAAAAGCTTGGGCTTGGGATTGACGTCAAGCTCACCACTTCCCGGAGCCACAGCCAACGCACAATGAATCGAGCAGTATCACGACTAAAGTGTCGCAATTGGCGACCGAGATGTCCCAGGACATTCCAGGTCGCCGTGCGTAGCTTTGCCGACGTCAAACGCCCCTCGTCGGCGCCGAAACCCATCATCGACATCAAGCACATCCGCCAGAATGCCGACCTGTACCAGCAGACGTGCGTGGAGCGAAACTACAAGCACCTGGCCCAGAACCCAGCACAGATCCTCGAGCTGCACGCGCGATGGCAGGATCTGCAGCGACAAGGCCGGGCGCTGCGGGAGCGGTCGAACCTGCTGCGGCGGATCCTGGCGAACCCGGCGACGAGCAGCGACGACGACGACCTGGAGCAGTTTCGGCAGATGAGCCGGGAGCAGATCCAGGAGGAGGCCAAGCAGCTCAAGCAGGAGCTGGCGGCGATTGAAAAGGGCGAGTCGCAGGCGGTGGTGCAGATTGAGGAGCTGGCCGAGGAGATGCCCAACCTGACGAGCGACGACACGCCGCGGGGCGGCGAGGCCGAGGTCATGAGCTACATCAACGAGCCGCCCACGTTCCAGGAGGCGCCCGAGGACAAGATGTGGCGGTCGCATGTGCACATTGGCACGGAGCTGGGCCTCTTTGACTTTGCGGGCGCCGCGACGGCCTCGGGCTGGGGCTGGTACTACCTGCTGGGGGAGGCGGCGCAGCTGGAGCAGGCGCTCGTGCAGTACGCGCTGGCGGTGGCGACGCGGTACGGCTGGACGCAGGTGTCGCCGCCAAGCATGGTCTACAGCCACATTGGCGCGGCGTGCGGGTTCAAGCCGCGGGACCAGAACGGGGAGCAGCAGGTGTACGCCATTGCGCAGTCGGCCGACGAGGCGGCGCGCGGGGTGCCCGAGATGTGCCTGACGGGCACGTCGGAGATTGCGCTGGCGGGGATGAAGGCCATGACGACGCTCGACGCCGACGACCTGCCGCTCAAGCGGGTGGCCGTGTCGCGGTGCTACCGGGCCGAGGCCGGCGCTCGCGGGGCCGACACCAAGGGCCTGTACCGGGTGCACGAGTTCACAAAGGTCGAGATGTTTGCGTGGACGGCGCCGGACGCGGCCGAGGCGCAGGACCTGCTCGACGAGATGCTCGACATGCAGACGGAGATCTTGTCGTCGCTTGGCCTGTACTGCCGGGTGCTGTCGATGCCGGCGTCGGACCTGGGCGCCTCGGCGACGCGCAAGGTGGACATGGAGGCCTTCTTCCCGAGCCGGCGCGGCAACTGGGGCGAGGTGACGTCGGCCAGCCTGTGCACCGACTACCAGAGCCGCCGGCTGGCCACGCGGGCCCGCATCGGCGGCAAGCTGGCGTTCCCCTGGACGGCCAACGGCACCGCCCTCGCCGTGCCCCGCGTGCTGGCCGCGCTGCTCGAGAACGGCTGGGACGAGGAGGCCAAGACGGTGGCCGTGCCCGAGGTGCTGCGGCCGTGGATGGACGGCAAGGACAAGATTGGGCTCGGCGGGCGGCGGAGGAGCGTTGATCGCGTCTAGCTGGAGGGCTGGGCGGCGAGGATGGAGGGAGAGAGAAGCGCAGTAAGGCGAGGCGAGGCGAGGTGATGCCGTCCATGGTCATGCATGCCAACACCTCCTTTCCGTCTATGGGTTCTGATATTGGTCCAGTGAGACCCCAGGTGACAGCATCTGGGATGGAAAATTGTATTCTAACAAGAGCAGAGAGCAGAGCAGAGCAGAGCAAGCAGTACACAAAAACTCCCCCACGGGACGAGCAGCTAGTTGGTCCCTTTCCTCCCCGTCTATAATTCCATAGCAATATCATTTCATCAACGCAACACCGCCCCCCTTCTTCCTCTTCCTCCTCCTCTACCGCCACGTCTCCAGTACCCGGATGCCCCTATCCAGACCCGGCATCCGAAACTCCAGCCCGGGGCTGCCGCGCCACCGGTACCATCCGCTCATCTTCTTGACCGCCCCGGCCCACCCGAGCTCCCGGCGCCGCCACGTCCGGGCCCGGGTTCCGTCTCCGCGCCGCTGCACGACGTACTCGGCATCACCGCTACTACCTCCATCTTGGAGCTGCTTCTTCTTCTTCTTCTTGGTCGTCGTCGTCGTCGTCATGCCCGCCTCGCCACGCTCCTCGTCTCCGGACCCGTGACGATGCCGCCGCCGCCGATGCCTGCTGCTGCTGCTGCTGCTGCTGCCACCGCCGCCGCCGCCGCCGCTCCCATCCCCAGCCAGCTCCAGCACCTCCCCAGCCGCCATCTCCACCTCGGCCCAGACATGCAGCCTGCGCAGGTTGTCGGCGTGGATGATGAGCAGCGTCGCCAGCGAGAGCAGGCCCGCGGCGAGCCAAAAGACCCAAAACGAGGCGCCCCGCGGCCCAAACGGCTCCCCCATCGACAGCACCCCCGACACCACCGTCAGCGGCAGCAGCAGCCCGCCCAGGTACGCCACCCGGTCCAAGCTGCGCGTCTCGGCGTCCTTGGGTGCGTCGGCCAGCCGCTGCTGCTGCCGCACGAGCGCCGTCGTCTGCTGCTGCCGGTGTACCCGGTCCGCGAGGCGCATCCAGTCCGCTCCCGAGACGACACCGGAGCCGGAGCTGGAGCCGGAGCCGGGTTCGAAGCCCGAGTCCGGCCCGAGACCGCGCCGCTCCATGCCCCGCGCCGCATCTGCATTGGCCTCGAGTGCGGCGCCCATCGCTCCCAACGCCCGAGCCCCCCCGTGAGGCCCGAGCCCGGCGAGCACGTCGCGCCAGGCGTCGTGGGCCAGCTCCGAGACGACGGCCTGGAGCGAGCGTCCATCGCCCAGCGTTGCCCAGAGAGCCGTCTCCAGTGCACTCGGGCTGTCGCCTCGTTCCGCGTCTGGCTTGGTGCCGGCAGGATCGGAGCGGGATGGGCGATGCGTGCCGGAGTGGTTTCGCCTGTGGCGAGTCCTTCTCGGTAAGGGGAGACCGTTGAGCAATAGAATGGGGATGCGAGTCTTGGTGTGGAGAAAGGCCCGGCATATACGGAAATGGCCATCATCTGCACCCTCATCGTCAGAGTCCTCAACACCATACACACCATCACTGTCATCATCATCATCATCATCATTGCCATCGCCATCGCCGTTGCCCTCACCAACAACCTCCGGGAATCGCCAGACCCAACCCTCCCTCGCCCTCCCGCCCGTCCTCGCAGTCCCAGCATCCTCTCCCACTGATATCAGATCCCTCTCGCCGCCCTTGATTACCACCGCCCGCCCCCATCCCGCCTGCTCCGGCATCGCCATCTCCCGCCGCAGCTCGTCGGCGCCGCCCAGCCTCCGTCGCCTGCAGTACTGTGCCGACCACTCGAGCAGGTACATGGCCGGCGCGGACGGCCTCGGAGCCGAGTGTCGCCGGGACAGCCGGTGCGTCCGGCGGTCGTAATGCGGTTTCGACATGGCGCACGGTGGGTTGGAATAAATCACAAACAAGACGGAACTACCGTGGGAGGAGTTGGCGAGTCCTGTGCCAAATTACAGCATCTATCTATATGGCCAAGCTCCGCAACAATTCACCTCTTGGTCGTCGGACCTCAGTCACGCCCTCAGCATGACTGACGACATTCGCCGTCATGTGAAGGACTGGCTTTCAAATCTTTCATCTTGCTGTAGGTAAAGGCGCACAAGTACAGCTCATCTGAGTGAAACCCGGAGGGCAGAGGCTGGTCATGTGGCGTCTTGTAGCTCATACATAGTATGGCCATCTGACCCCAACAATGGGAAATTGGGAGTCAAGGCCAACCTGGTCAGCAGTCAACAAATCTGCAGCCCCTCGTGGACATGGACATTTACAGGCTGATTGATGTTGATGTTGGTGCTGATGCTGATAAGGTGACAAACCTCCTTCGAGTCTATTTGGTAGCCTGTGGCACCTCGTTTTATCGCCTTTTCACTATACACAACACTGCCTTCTTTCCGCTTCTTCCCAAAAACGCCGCACCAGTCAGTCAGACGCCATTTAGACAGCTCGCACAAGCCATGAATGCTCATCCACACGTCGACCCCGGGTTCTCTGCTGCTTCTGTTTCTTCCGTTTCTTCTGTTGCTTTCTGCTGAGCCACGCTTTCTCTTCTTCCTGATGTCTTTGTATCTCCGCATGTCGCTTACAACCGCAACCGTCAGTGCGTCTTGGCTCCCCTTCCTCCAAATCCCATCGCTCTTTTCCCTCAAAAAGAATGTGCCCCATTCATTCTCGGATGAATGCTGGAAATAAAACCGGACCAAATATCAAGCAGTCGCCTGGCAGGAATTCAAAAATCATAATGTCGCACGTGTACACATGTGGATGGGTTGAAATAGTCTGGATGGTGGGATTGCCCAGCTCCATATGGCTTCCATTGGGTTTGCCGGCAGAAGCACACGGCTGGGCCAACTAGTGGTGATGCTGGTGATGGTGTTGGTGATGTGAATCGTCATCGCCGTCGTGATGGAGCGTCACGCTGTTGAACTCGAGGAAGGGATCTGCAATCTCGCCGCCGGGCGTCGCCAACCCACTATCCAGGGGAACACCCTTGAGTCTGGTTCCGCTCAAATCGACACTCTCGCTCTCCTTGACGTTGCGGAAGTTGACCGTATCGATGCCCCGACCCTGGTGCGGGACGATGGGGGGCTTCATGTGCCGGATGAGGGCCCACTGCGTTGTACGGAAGAATGGGTGTGCCTTGATGTCCGAGGCACCAGCTCGTGCTCCCAAGCGTCTGTTTTCGTCCTTGATCAGAAGCTTGCGGATCAGGGACTTGCAAAGACTGCACTCTGTTAGCGAGAGTTGCCTTGGAGCATCTGCTTGGCAAAGAGCTACTTACTTGGATATCTGGGGGGCACCGGCGTGATCCGGGAAGGGAATGTCCTCACGTAGGATGTTGGCAAAGGTGGCGTTGCGGTTCTTGCCCTTGAAGGGCGTGGTACCGTAGAGCATCTCGTAAATGAGGATACCCAGCGTCCACCAGTCGACGGCGCTTGTATGGCCACTGCCCTTGATCACCTCGGGGGCAATGTATTCTTCCGTGCCGACAAAGGAGTTGGTGCGGAAGTTGGCGATGCATGACCTCGTATCGATTGTCGGGAGTGCGTCCGTTCTAGCGCCGTTCTTTCCGATAATCATAGTCGGCTTGCCACCAGGGTCCGACTGCTTGGACAAGTCAAAGTCGGACAACATGATGTGGCCAGACTGGTGCAGTAGGATATCTACGCGTGTTAGCTTGGGCCGAGACTTGTGGGAAAAGAATAGAGGCATGGCTTACTCTCTGGCTTCAGATCTCGATAGATGAAGCCCATCAAGTGGAGGTATTCCAGCGCAGCCGTAACCTCGGCCGCATAGAAGCGCGCATCCTCTTCAGGAATGCACTTTCCAGGACGGGTCTGCAGTGCTCGGAAGAACTCTCCACCGCTGCAGTATTCCATGCACAGGTAGAGGTAGTCTTCGGACTGGAACGAGTGATAGAGAGTTACGATGAACGGATGGTTGCTCGTTGCGAGGATTTCCTGCTCGGCGAGAGCTCGCTTGATCTTGTTGCGCTTGATCATCTCCTTTTTGCTCAGAACTGATGGAAACAAGGTTAGCAAATGCGCTTCAGGCTATGCAAAGTCGGACGAGGCAAGGCGCTTACTCTTCATGGCATAGAGACGACTGCTCTTCTTTTCCCTTACCAGGTATACCTTGCCAACGTCGCCCTTTCCAATGAGCTTGATCTTGTCGAAGCTTGAGGGGCTGACCTCGACATTCCGAACCTTGATGGAGTTGGAGCTGTACGTCCTACGGAATGCCAAGGCTGTGTTGGGGGCCGGAAGAGCCGTCAGGAGGTCCTCGTTGGTGGTTGCGATGGCGCTCGTGGCAGAGGTAGCGAGCGCGTCGGTGGACTTGCTCGTCTCGACGGCACCCAAGGGGCTCAGGCTGGCTTGAGTCATGGAAGCATCCTTGCCAAGCTCGGCGGTTGAAGGGCGATCCTCGCTATTGTTGCCCTTGGAGAAGAGACCTTGGGCGTTGGGAGCGCTGGCGACCCTCCTCAAGCGGCGAGCGAGCTCCTCCTTGGTCTCGAGAGCTTTCTGATCGGCCTTGGCGCCGTCGGGGCCTTGGACTTTGAGAGTCGGGGTATCGGGGGGGCTGGGCGGCACGGAGCCGTCGTTGTGGTGACGCAGGCCGGGCTGGCCCTGGTGAGCAAAGTAGGGGTTCGCATGGGCGGTAGGGCTCATGGCCTCCTCGAGCTGATTGCCCTCGCTGGCGACGGTGTGGGCGCGTAGACGGCCGACGGTGTTGCTGAAGAACTTGGTACGGGATGATTTGGAACCGCCAGCATTGTGGTCAGTATTTGATGAGCTGGCCGAGTGCTTCTCCTTGTCCTTTTCCTTGTCCTTTTCCTTTTCCTTGTCCTTGTCGCTAGAGGCGCTGCCGCCACTGCCGCCAGTATTCATGCGAAAGAAGTTGCGCAGGCGATGGCTGACCTGGCCGCCGGAGCCATTGGAGGTCTTTGAGGATGATGAGGGAGGCATGGCCGAGGTGGAATTGGCGTTGACGTTTGCGTTGACGTTGGTGTTGGAACTGGAATTGAGCATGGAGTCGCGGTGAGTGTTGGGCTTTGGTGTATGCTGGTCTCGGTCAAGCAGTCGGGTCCATGTTCGACGGAGTAGAAGATGGGGACGGTTGATGAGACGGCGAACGGGCGAGGTATGACGACGGCGCGGTTTCGGCGGCGCTGGCTTGGAAGCGGAGGCGGAGGCGGAGGCGGAGGCGGATGCGAGAGCGGGAGATGGCAATGGCGATGGCGAGGAAGCCTCGGGAGGAGTGGGAGACGGAAGCTGTTGAGGACGGGATAGAGAAGCAGAGGTGGACGCGGAGGCGGAGTGAGGCGGAGGCGGAGGAGGAGGAGGAGGAGGAGGAGAGGATGAAGAAGCGTCGCTCTCGGGAGGCTGATGCTGGGAACGGGGACGGGAATGAGAATGGGAATGGGAATGGGAATGGGACTGGGAACGAGAACGGGACTGGGCCATTGGGAATGGGGCGCGCGTTAGACTAGACTAGACGGGCCACCACCGAACGAGGAGCGAACGAGCGAGCGAGCGAGCAAGCCTGTCACCCTGTGTCCAGACAGGACAGACGTGCTTAGAAACGGTCTCGCAGCCTGAGGCACCCGAGGCACCCGAGACGGCTTGAGGCACCCACCACGCTCACGCCCACCTCTGAATCGGCATCCACTTGCGCATCCACAGCCGCGGATGGGACCAAGACCAGCAGCAATCGTATCGTCGTCACCTTGGGCTCAATGCTGCCGCGCCTCACTGCTCCCATGCAGGCAAGCAGCTCCCAAGGGCCCCGCTGCAGTTCCACCCGCCTCGTATGTATGTATGTACTTATGTGCAGTAACTGACTACTGTACTCTGTTGTTTCTGCACTCAGGGCACTCGATCAGTCAGTCACTCAGTCACTCAGTCATCCGAGGGCTGGATGGAGGGAGTTGAGGCTGCAAAGGACCAAAGAAAGGGGAGCTGATTAATGCAGAGGGCGATGCTTGCGTGGACAAAAAGGCAAGGCTGCCCAGGCAAGCTATTGTACCACCAGCTGTAATAAGCTATAGCCCACTATGTAACTTCCATTGCCTGTAGTCGACCATGTGCAGTACAGTAGCTACCTAGGTAGGTAGGTAAGGTAGGTAAGGTAGGTAAGCAGCAGTGTAGCACTCCTCTTGCAGTGCAGTGGAAACCTGCTGGGCACCCGCTCTTGCATCATGTACATGATCCGGACTCCATACTATGATCCAAACTCAACTCCATACTCCATATTAACTTACTCCATACAGTCTGCCAAGCTGCAAGTCAACGCCCCACGCTGGCTGTCTCGCCCTGCTTTCGCTCATCCCTCACTTCCCTCCTGCCTGCTCAACCCTCAATCTCAGACTGGCGAACCCACTGACTATTGTATTGTACATGGTAGATGCCGAGTCCTCAGGGCAGTCAGTACTGAGAGAACTCTACATAGGTACCTACATAGATGCACGCCTGTACAGATTGCTCCGTACCTAAGGTAGGTACCTACCTAGGTAGGTAAGGTATGTACGTACAGTACTTGAATGTGAGGCAAGATGGCATGTCTGTCTCGCCACTCGGAGGACCTCCACCTCTTTCCCCTTTGGCCTGCCTCCCCTGGCCTGGCGTCATCCGCCAACAAAGGCTGAATTGGCCGAATGGCTGAACGGCTGAATGGCAGAATGGTAGAATGGCAGAATGGGTCCAAGGACACCTGGTTTTCTTCCTCATCTCTCCCAACTCTGTTCCCACTCTGTACCACTCACTGTAAACCAACCCCAGCCAACTCTAAGCCCAACGACGTCCCTATTTCGTCACCGCCTATGCGCCCACATCAGGTCCAACCCGTAATCTGTACATCCGCCTCAAAACACCTCAGCATTGAAATGCCAACCACGCCATAAGGGTCCACTCTTGTTAACTGCTCTCTGTCTCCGTACGGAGCACATAATACCAACAATTCGGTATTGCATCACATCATGAACAAATACATACAATGACCATTGTAGGTGTGCAGCTGCGCTCCCCTATGCAAGCCTTGTCAAGTGCTCGAAACTCAACATACAGCCAGCGCCCAATCGCCAAGGTACCTCCTAGGTAGCCCCTATGCCTAAATCATGAATTACAACTCCCCATTCCAGGCTTGTAAACCGCCAAACCGCCAAACCGCCAAACGCCCAGAAAGCAAACCCATCCACAAAACATCTCCATTGATCCGCTTCACGGCCCTTTACGGCCCTTCACTAGTCCCCACCTCGTCCGTGTCCTCCGTCCCCTCCGCCTCCAGCCTCTCCTCCCGTTGCAGCAGCAGCTCCCGCAGCTTGCGCCGGTTGTTCCTCCACGTCACCACGTCTTCCACCTCTTGATCTCGTATCGACGGAGTCACCTGGTTACCCTCCTCGTCCTTCAGGTAGTCAGGGATCCCACCCGCCTCCGCCTTCGCGTTCGCGTTCGCGCCTGCTCGTTTCCCAGCCTCCCGCTCGTTTCGGGGTCCATCCCCGACATGCCACGCCATTGGCACAAGGTGCGCCTCCTCCACGTGCCTCGCGAAGCCCTCTTCTGTGTCAAACCCGTCCAGCGGCTCGTCCCGCGCACATTTCCCCCACAGACAATGGCGTCTCCTGTCCTGTCCGTGGACGACGTACACGTGCCTCCGTAGCGTTGCCAGGTTGTGTAGTTCCGCCTTGCAGCCCTGCCACTCGCATAGAAACGCGACAAACGGCGTTTCGAGGCGCCGATAGATCGCCCGGGGCGGCGGGGATGCCTGCTTCGGCGGTCTTCCCCGGCGCTTAGTGTATCCATTCATAGGCGGCGGTGGCTTGACGCGCCGTGCCTGTCTCGACCCGGCCGCCGTCACAACTGAGTATTTGGACCCATGTTCCGAGTAGCTCATCCCCGGCCTCCAACCCTTGGGCCGCCCACGGCCACGATACTTGCCAGCTGATGCTGTGGCGCCCCCTCTGGAGGCCCCGCTCGGGCCGTGTGCCGACCCAGCTTCTTGTACGTCCAAGAACTGCGTACGCTGATGGGTCGGGGACGCGTTCAGGACAATCTGAAACCGTGACTTGGCTGGCTGGTTCTCCTCCTCAACGGTCGCCGTGCTCGGCCGCGGCCAATGGCTAGGGATGCCATGCATTGGAGCCTGCACTGGTAATGGGCCCTCCAAGTTGGTTATTTTCGGAATGGAGTCATTCTCGCTGGCAGGCATTGATGGAGAGGGCTGGCTGGCTTCGGCCGGATCGTGAGTGAAGGGCGCCCTGTCGTTGTTCATGTTGGACATTGGCGCTAGAACCAAGGTAAGAGTGAGTGCTCGTCGGCTTTTGAAGTCGACAACGGCCCTTACTCTCTCAGGCTTGCATCGTTCAGACTTTCAGTTCAGTGGTAAGAAAGAAATATGGGATCGGTTGATGACGCGTTTGGTGGTGCTTTTGCTGTAAGTGGTCCTGATAAAAGAGAGCTCGGCGATGCGCCAACGGCTAAGAAGCAGTACTGCACGTCGGGAGGTGGGTGCACGTGCACACCTAAACCTCCATCACTACTCCTAGCTTGCCATCACCATATTCATCATTCATCATATCCATAAGACACTGCCAAACGTTTCTGTGATACGAAGCACAGACAACAGGGCTACCTATTCGTACATCGGATTGATGAAATTATGCCGGCCTATTTGCATTCAAAATCGAGCTATTACTACAACGGCAGTAGATGAAAATGAGCCTGAACTGGATAACAGCAATTTCCACGCTATTGTTCATCAAAGTAACCTCATAAACATTCAAACGCCACCTTATACCTCAGTCTCGACATCTGGTTTCCTGCCGTCCAGAGCCCCTAGATTCTTAATCTTCCGCATGGCAAATTTGGCCTCATCCTTGGCAAACTGCATATTCCTTGCTGGCCTCCACTGCATCAATCCCCGGTGCTTGCGGTGGAGGTCTCGGCTTTGCTCCTTGTATTCCCGGTACTTCTTGATCGGATTTTTGCTGCTGCTGCTTCCTGTCGAATGGCGTGATATGTTTGTCCCGTCCGTTTTGTGGCTTTCCATGGAAGCCCTAGCTTCCTCGGAGGCGGCTGATGAGCTTGCCTCCCCGTCCTGGATACCAAGGTCTGGGTCGCTGCTGCTATCGTCGTCGTCGTCATCATCTTGGTCAAACTCGTCATAGGCCTCGTTTTCTGGATCGTTACCGACCATACTAGCGGGGTCCTTGCCAAAAGCACCACTCCAGTCAGTGCCGTCCTTGGCAAGCCATTTGGCCTTGTCCTTCTCGTCCGCTTGGGCCAACACGTCGCGTCCATGAGTGAGCGATTCGTCGTGCAGCTTTTGAATGACGGGAGGGACCTCGGGGTGCACCTCTTGCTGGCGTACGCCCTCGGCATAGCATGCCTCCCATGCCTCAATCGTCTCCCGTGTGTCGTTCGAGGTCACAAATTTGATATGATCCGAGTCGGTTCCAGCTGAAAACCGGCCGCGGAAGCGAAGACGGCCAACTTCGCTAATGTCAATGTCTGGAACATCTCTAAAGTTGGCCTCGGTGATGTAGTTTTGCGACAGGCGTAGCCCGTTGTTGCACTTCCAGATTGGGACATCAAAGTCGCGCTCCTCGCCATCAACCACATCCAACAGCCAGAACACGGCGAAGGCGTCCGCCCCACGTTTGCCTGCGGGGTGGAATTCCATGAATATGGGTGAGCTATATCGGTGACGGACGGGCAGGCGGAGACCGTTCTGATTTTCCTGGGCTTTCGCAATGTCCCACTGGAGGCCATCGCCCTCCTTGACCGAGAATCGCTTTCCTACTGCGGCAGATGAGCCTCCAGTACGCAGACGAATCTTGACCTTGGACGCTGGCGCGTATCCAATAGCAGTGATGTTGTCGGAAAGGAACTCAAACGTGCCAATATCCCAACCTAGCTGCGAAGGCGGCAGCCTAAGCTCAACAGATCGGAAGAGAATGGAGATACGGACTCGGCCAAATCCGACACCGCCATCCAATGGGTACCATCGCGTCGACTCGCTGTTGGTTTGAAGTATCTCGGTGAGCCTCAGGGGAACGACACCAATGATGGGATCGTGCTGCCTGTTTCGCGAGTCGCGCACGGCAACGGTGACAATGCAGGAACGCCAGTCGCGAATAAACTTTTCAGTACCGGCATTGAAGATGGGCTGCGAAGACACGACCTTGGTTCTCGTCTTGTAGACCAAGTCGTCGTTGACGAGAATGGTGCAGTAGGAGCTTGGCAAAGTAGCGCCCTGCTCTTCCTTGACTTCACCAGCCTCGGGCCTAGCCGGCTCGTACTCTTTACCCTTGCGCTTTCCGTCGGATCCCTTGATGTTTTCCATTTCCAAGCCAACGATTTGGTGAACGACAATGCTGAGGACGCCCGAAGGCCAGAGAGGGTCAGGGGGGGTGTGGATGACAGCGTCTTCCTCTTGAGTTTCAATGGCGCCCTTTTCTTCTTGCAGGTCCGGCTGGTCGGCAAGTGACTTGGGGAGCTGGAGATCTCGGCCGTCGGTTCTGAGAGCCTTGCGGAATTGCGTCTTTCCGAAAAAGCCGACCTCCCAGTGAAGCTCTCCAGGCATCTCGCTTTCGGCATTGACGCCTCTGAGCTTCGAGGTTTGGGGGAACATCTTTCCTGGGTGCTGAATGAGTTTCTGCAGGCTGAGCTCAACCTTTCCGACCACGTCATCGGCGGACGAACGATCACTGTCCCATAATTCTACAGAGAGCTGTTCATCGGCCTTGAGAAGGTCGGCTGTAACCAAGAGACCGGCGCTCTCCTCGAAAATGGGATTCAAGTCATCCTGAATAACTCGGGTGCAGAAGATGGGCTTGCCAAATTTGCTCCAAGCAAATGTGATGTAAGGGTCAGACCCGCCTCCTTTGCTGCCACGTTGATCCTGCTTGCTCAGTCCCACGGCTTTGTGAATCCGCACGAAGACGACACCGAGTGCAATCGTTTCCTTCTTAATATCATCGCCCTGGAGCATCTTGCTCAAGTCGAGCGATAGACTTTTGGGTGCCACGTACATGGACGCGGCCGCCTTGATGGCCCAATTGACAAAGTTGGAGATGAGTGGAAGGTTGAGAATGTTGATTCCTCGTTCAACCATTGGGGTACAGCCAGCTTGTACCTTGGGAACTCCCATCAGGGTGAATGTCAAAGTCTTGAGGAATGGTGGGTCAGGTGTGAGCTGAACGCGGATACGGGCCGTGGCAACAAGTCCAACGAGCTCAACCCAGATAGGGAGCGGGACACCGAATAAGCCCTTGATTCCAAGGTAAAAGACGAGGCGCATGCCCATGTTGCGAGCCTTGGAAGACACGTCGCCGCCAGAGGGTTTGGCGTGGTACGCGAGAGACACCTCCAAGTTGTAAAAGGAACCGGCTTGTTCGTTGGCGGCCAGCTCATCCGGGTCCATTTTCCCCTCATTTTGCTTGTGCTGCTCGTCCTTGATGTCTTGGACATGTGAGTCAGGCAAAGCTCGCATGTTGAGAATGCGGATTGGGTTGTTGCCTTGAGAAATGTCTGCAACACGGACATTCTCGACGACGCCCGGAACAGAGGCAGTCATCACATCTTCCAAACTATGGCAGTGCGCGTTAGTATAGCTGCGAAACGGTCTTGGTCACAATAAGCAACTTACGTATCGGCAACACCAGCAAACATTTCGGGATTAATGAGCCCCCACACGATGCTTAACATTGTGTTCATCCATTCCACCGACTCGGGAATCAGGTTTGCCGTAGCTGCTTCTCCACGGTCCTGCTCGCTGGACCACTCAAGATCGCGGCCTTGGCGTATCAGATCCTTGGCCCAGAGGAAGATGCCAGAAGCCACACAGCATGCGAGAGGAATCAAACCCAGGAGGCGGCCACCGAACATCTTACCAATGAAGATGATGGCGAGAAGAATGGCAATGCAGAGGACATTGGCACGCTGCTCAAGCATGACAAACATGGGTTCGTAGCTGACCGAAGGTGTCTTGTAGAAGAGGATCGATGTCTTTTCGCTGCGAATAGGGACATCGGAAGTGGCGCCCTCCTGAATCGGGTCCGGAGGCGCGGTGATGTCTTGAGCATGCCGGTACTCTTCACCAGACATCTTGGAGGTGACCGGCACAGTAGTTGGCTTCCCCAAATTCTCATTGGGGACAGATAGCTGCGGTAGTGAGGCGCAACGGTTAGTTTGCTATTTGCTTTTCCAAGCGCATTCCATATAAACTTACATGAGGGTTGTCAGCAGCCTCTTTGTAATCAATCTCGACGTCGGCAATCTGAATATCCTTGCCGGTGACGGGGTCGCGAACCCAGCGGTAATCCTTCTTTGAGGGCACAGGCTCATTGCGGTGGGCCTGGACCTCGCCCTGCGATTGCTTGGTCTTCGGCTGGCTGTCAATGGCAGCATCACGTCGGGCCTTGTCGCGGTCCAGCTGCTGCATAAATTCCTGGATATTGGGGACGCGGTTGCGTCCGCTGTAGTGCTGCCCAGCGGGCGGAGGGTTGTCGTCGTAATTCATGGCGGCAACATGAATTGGGAGGAAACGGCGGCGGCGTGCCTTGAGGAGAGGAGAGGAGAGGAGAGGAGGGGAAAGGAAGAGGAAGAAGGGAAGAAAAGGGAGGGAAGAAGCGGAATGGCTTGGATGAAGAGGACGTGGAGATAAGCAAGCCTAACGCGTTAGCGAGGCAGGCCGGGAATCAAGGAAGCAGCAAGCGTCGTCAACTGCCTGGTCAAGCTCCTCCATCAAGCTCCCAGCCCGCTCCTGCCTCTTCCCTCTTTTCAGCTGCCACGGCTGCCAATTGCCAGCAGCCGCCCGCCGGAAGCTGGGATCGATGACGTCGTTTTCGCATTCGTCGAGGATGTGGTGTTAGCCAGTGTGGGGACGATCTGCTGCTTTTCCAGCGACCCCAGGCGCCACATGGTGGGTCTTGGGAGCCCTGTGACGTCTGCTAACCCTGCTTATAACCCTCCAACCCTCCCTGTCTTGCTGGTTAACCGTGAGCTCCAAGCCACTGGGGCTACCTTATTAGCCCACAGGCCACTCAAGCCAGTGAAGCTGCGGAACCACAGACTGTGAATTGTGGATTTCTAGAGGGCTGGGGGTCCATCCCCTCTGATCGATCAAACGTGCTGAGCTTAAAAGACTCGTTTGATCCATCGCGGATCAGGTGGGTGGATACGTACGTGGAAAGGCGGGCTTCACGGTTACTCCACGATGCGATTGCGGATAACTCTTGTGGTTATTACCTAGGTACCTAGGTAGGTAGGTAGGTAGGTGCACGTAGTAACATGTACAGACGAGGCACATTGTGAAACGCAGCAGAAGCACAACCAACCAAGCTTTCAAACACCAGCCATCAGTCATCAGCCATCAGTCTACAGCCCAATCGTAAGTTGGGTTACGCGGCACTAAACTCTTCCCAAAACCAATCCAAACCATTGCAACCCCCCATCGGATCGCCGACTGCCATGGGCCCCCTCCCTTGCCGCTAATCCGGCTTCACTCCCTGCTCTGTTACAACTCCATGGCAACTCATACCAGGTACCAACTCCGTATCCCACCACACCCAACCCCTTGCCGGGACACAATCTTCAGGCTGCAGCATCGCCCGTCTTGTCTTTGCCAGACAGATCTACGGGAGGATCCATTTTCTGCAACCCGTCAAACTTTTTGTAGTTGAGTCCCTCTAGATTGATATTGTTGAATTGCCGGACCTGAGTAAGCTTGGGCGTCAGCTGCTATCTACCCCGTATGCGCATAATCATCTTCTTGCCAGTTATCTGGTGACTCAAAGGGTTGCTTACACTGATGCCATATCGCTTTGGATTGTGAACCTCCCGGAAATCGATGCCAATGCTTGCGCCGCACTTGGGACAGAACATGTGGTCGCGTGTCTGCGTATTGAACTGGTACCGGCTCACCCGTTCCTCGGAACCGTTATGCCATGTCACCTTATCGTAGTTGGGATCTCGAGCGAAGTCAGTAAACCCGGCCGTCTGGATAATAAAATGCTTCAGGTAGTCTCTTACACACGAGCAGGTAGCCGCCGCGGCGGCAGATGGAACATGTGCAGTCGAGGACTTCGTGTTCAGGAAGCGGCGGCGACAGAGAAACGGAGAGGCTGATAAAGCCGCAGTGGCATCCTGCTTCGTATGTCTCCGAGGGCTTGGTTCCAGACGCCATTGGGAATGAGGCAAGTTGTTTCCTCTGGTCAAAGTTCTAATGATCCAGACAACAAAGCAATGATGAAGGCTTCTCCAAAAATGTTGCGAGGTCTCGTGTACATATAAATTCCCTAATCTGTAGACCCCTCAACTACCCCATCCCCACTTACCCAACTGGGCTCCGAAATCTCCTTGGAGCTATTGGAAACTCGACGGCTTATGGGCGCCAATGTCATCTTTCGTTCATTGCATTCAAAACATCCAACCACCGTAAAGCTGCACACAGTCCAACATGCTGCTGGGAGCAATCATGTCTTCCTGCCCTTCTAGGGAAATGTTCAAGAGTTAAAAGAAGTTCACCACGAGTCTTCGTAACTGCGGAACTGCATGAAACTTGGTGTGTTTACTCTAGATTGAATACGAAAATGGATAGAGACGGGCATAACTGATTTATTGCTAACATTTAAAGCTAACCCTTGCGTGCCTCAATGGTGCATTGATCAATATCTATTGCAGTGATGGTCTCCATGCTTACCAAGGGTTTTGAATGAATGGGGTGATAAAACCGCCATGGGCCGATCTCCATTTACAAGACGACAAGTCGATGCAGTGTAAAGCGATAGCCTAAGCAGCGAGGCAAAGAACGAATTTGGTTTCTTTGGGAAAGATCTGCGGTGCCTGATCGCATCGGGAAGCGCCAGATTATCAACCTCCAAATGCAGTCCGAATGGAGATCATGGCAGTCTTGTCGATTCAATTGCCTGCCTACCTAGGTACCTACAGAAAGATCCATGAACGGTGGAGATGCCGCCTCACGTCAACAATTTGTCAGCGGGCCACTCGAGAAATTTCCCTCGGCTTTGACGGCCAGAAGATCGCAGCTATTGACCAACGACCCTTGAGCATTGGTGACATCATATATAATGCCTCAATCGAATATAAAGATCAAGAGTTGCCAAGAGCAAACGAATTCCATCCAAGTCGTTGGAACAGCCTCATTCTCCATACCGTCCAAACACACCCTATTACACTGCTCCAGGCCACCAGACCCTGCAACAACAGACCCTAACAATCACCTTGGGATCGCCTAGACCAAAAACAACACCATGGCTCAGACAATGAAGGAAGCCGTCGTCGGTTTCCAAGACGACAAGCCCCTCCAGGTCGAGCTCCGCGACGTCCCCGTCCCCAAGCCCGGCCCTGGCCAGCTTCTCATCAAAGTCGTCGTCTCCGGCACCAACCCCAAGGACTGGAAGATCCCCATGCTCATCGAGTCCCTGAATCCGAGCAACTCCGGGGACGACATTGCCGGCATCGTCCATGCCGTGGGCGAGAATGTGAGCGAGTTCAAGCCTGGCGATCGCGTCGCTGCTTTCCACAAGATGACGACGCCGCACGGCAGCTTCGCCGAGTACGCCATTGGCGAGGCCAACACTGCGTTTCACATCCCTTCCTCTACGAGTTTTGAGGAGGCCGCCACGATTCCCCTGGCGGCCATGACGGCCGTCATTGCCATATACTCTCGCCTTGGCCTTCCGGCGCCTTGGGATAAGAAGTCTGTCGTGCGATCGGATGCAGAGAATGGCGTCATCGTCTACGGAGGCGCCTCGGCCGTGGGTGCCTTCACCATCAAGCTCCTGCAAAAGGCAGACGTCCACCCCCTCTACGTCGTGGCCGGCAAGGGCACCGAGTTCGTCAAGGGCCTCATCAGCCCCGACAAGGGCGACCGCATCTTTGACTACCGCAACGGCAACGAGGCTCTCGTGCGGGAGCTCAAGGAGGCCGTCGGCACCCGGCGACCCAAGCACGCCGTCGACGCCGTCAGCGAGCACGGAAGCTACACCAACATTGTCGAGGTCCTGGAGCCCACCGGCAAGATGACGACGGTGCTGCCCGGCAAGCAGTATGAGGGCATTCCCGAGACGGTAGACATGAGAACGACGCAGGTTGGCGACTCGCATGACAGCGAGAGGGAGCTCGGCGCTGCGTGGTTCCGGCTGTTTGGCATGGGCCTTGCCGAAGGATGGTTCACGCCTCACCCTCACGAGGTTGTTCCCGGAGGTCTAGCTGGCCTGGGTCAGGCACTTAGGGATTTGCAGCAGGGCAAGGCCAGTGCCGTCAAGTACGTTGTGAGGGTATCTGAAACTGCGGGTATTTGAGGGAGTTGCAATGCCAACGATTTGTTCACTATGGCAGTCCTTGCATGAATCTTACGTATAGACAGCGAAGAGTAGTAGAAATGTTCGAAATTCGAGGACTTGATTATGTTTTAGCCTTTCTGTTTATCGCTATTATATCCCATGTTTGTACAAGGACAGCACACATTAACATCTATCATAGTCGCTGAGACTGTTCGCATCCATGCTCGCCCAAATCAGAGACCTGTCTTGGCACTAATACCACCAAGGGGGATATAATTTAATCGTCAACCAACGCCATGCTTCTCCCGTAACATGAGAAGAAAACTGCAAGGTTCGCTACACGGCCGTCCGCTTGGAAGCCCCTGCATCGTGTGAGAACCGCATAGTTAGGAAATCTCAAGCGCTAGTCTTGTTCTGGCGCGACACGCTGTGTCGACGCGATACAGACGCTGCCAGAGCAGGGTCTTCGGGCTCCTTCTCCGTCTCATCGGCCGCAGGGGCGCCAGGGGTGGAGAAGTTGGGAGCGTACGCACTCCTGGCGCGGATGCGGTGGCCGTACTTGTAGAAGACGAAGGGGATGGGAGCCAGCAGGACGGCGATGCAGCCGAGGAGGGTCGACGCCCACTGGATGCCCATGCCGTTGAACATCTGGCGGGCAAACAGGGGGAAGCCGGCACCGCAGAGGGATCGCAGAAATGTGTTGCCGGCAATGGCCGAGGCGGCAAACATGAGGTAGGCGTCGACGAGGTAGTTGAGGGCCTGGAGGAAAATGGACATGAGGCCGAATCCGGTCAAGATGCCACTGAGAGTGGGCACGATCCAATGGATATCCTCCCTGTATCCGGTCCTGTTTGGTTGCAAGAGTTAGTGGCTGGTTACTGTATATATAGAGTGCACAGGATTCGACTTACCATCCGAACCAAAAGATACCAATGGCAAAGGCGACACCACCCGCCATGATGTTGGGCAAACGCCATTCGGGAACGGGGATGCCGTTGTTTGCCTCCAGCTTGCGGTTGTACCAAGGGCCAGAGAGAATGACGGTGAAGCCAGCAAGGAGCTGACCCGCAATCATGCCAAAGAAGGTCAGACCACCAACACCAAGGCTCATGCCGTGGACGCCAACAAAGACGAGCGGGTACGCAGTCAGGAAGAGGTAGAGGATGCCGTAGATGAAACTCATGTAGATGGAGAGCAGAAGAATGATGGGTTCGGTAAAGAGCAGGCGCAGGGGTCGCGTAAAGTTCTTCTGGACGAGCTCCATAAAGTCAACCTCAATTTCCTCCTGCTTGGCGTGGATGCCCCAGTTCTTGGTGCGGCGGCGCAAGTCGGCGGCCTTTTGGATCAGAACAACGGGGGGGTACGTCTCCTCGAGGAAGATGAGGTCGAGGATGAGAGCGACGAAACCCATGATGCTGGCAAGGTACTCGGTCCAGCGCCAGCCCAGATGCGACTGAACAATGAAGCCGCCAATGAAGGGGGCCAGTAAGGGGCCGGTGAAGACGGACATGGAGAAGACGGTGATGGCAGTACCGCGGGTGCGGTTGTCAAACATGTCGGAGAAGACGGCGGCGACGACGGCAAGGGGGCAGGCGCCGAAGAAGCCGCTGAAGAAACGGGTAATCATGATGGTCTGAATGTCCTTTGCAGTCGCACAGGCGATGCTGAAGAGGGAGAAGCCAAGCATGGAGATGAGGATGGGCAGGCGACGGCCGCGAAGCTCGGAGAGGGGCGCCCAGAGAGTCGGGCCAAAGGCGAAGCCGAGGACGTAGAGGGAGGTTCCGAGGATGCCCACGACGTTGCCGACGTGGTAGGTGGTGGCGACGGCCCCGGTGGCGCTGGAGAAGATGGACGAGGTGAAGGAGGCGGTCATGGTGGTGTAGCCCAGCACGGCACCGGTGACGAGCTTCTTGCGCAGGGGCCAGTTCTGGGCGTGGAGGGGATCGTTGGGCCCGTCAAACTCGACCACGTACTCCTCCTGGTCGGGCAGCGCGGGCGGGTAGGGCTTGCCGGCGCCGAAAGCCGGGAGCGGGCGGCGAGAGGCGCGACTGTTGGTGCGGCTCCGTAGGCCGGAGCCGAGGCCGGCCCCGGCCCCGGCCCCGGCCCCGGCGCCGACAGTGGCATTGTGCTGGCTGCGGGCGGTGACGATGCGGGAGAGCTCGGTGGGGTGGCGCTCGAGGTCGTTTTGCGTCGAGACGCGGCTGAGGGTACGGGCCTGGAGCTGGTTTTGGCTGTAGCGGCGGTGCCTGGCCGAGGTGTTGCTCGAGGAGCTGGTCGAGGCCGTGGGCACCCGCTCAATCTCGTCGCTGGCGCGGCGGCGGTACTGCTGGGGCGAGGCGGCGCGCTCGGCGTCGGCGAGATCCTTGTCGACAATGTCCATTGTCATGATGGCTGGCTGGCTGGCTGCCAATGTTGTTGTGCTGTGTTGGGTTGTGCTGTGTTGTATTGTGTTGTGTTGTGTTGTGTATGAGTGGTGTGGAGCAAGTATTCACAGGCTGCTGCGTCGTAGCAGACGGCGGTTAATAAAGGTTGAAGCAACAGGCGAGACGCTCTACCGACAGTGTGCTGGCGAGGACGAGCAGGAAACGAAGTGCAAGCAAAGAGGAAAAGAGAGATAGCGATTGCAAAACCGTGGGGGACAGGCGGGAGTATAAAGTATAAATCCGACGAGGGAGGCGGCCGGAACGGGATGTTCTGTCTCTCTGCCGATGGCGACAATGACGCTATTGGAAGCGCGAGAGCGCGACGCTAAGGCTGGATGGATCCGACGGTTGCAGCTCAAGAGTCGAGTCCCAGTGCCCCAAGTCTGCAAGCCCCCGGCGGTGGGCCACCAGTTCCAGTGCGATGGCCGTACACTAGAGCTAGTGTTGCAGCAGAGATGCGATACGCGTGGTCGATTCGGGGATTCGTCTTATTCCCGTCACATCTGCCGGTAATCTGTAATCTGTAATCTGTAATCTGTAATCCCCAAGTCAGGCTACCTACCTTGTGCTATTCTGATGGCGGCAAAAGAGCAGGTGCAGCGCCGCAACCACGGCCAAGCCGGCCGGGCGCGAGCGATGGCTTTTTATATGTGTACATCCGTACATCCATCCATCCATCCATCCATCCATCCATACATGCTTTGGATTGCTCGTTCGATACTCATTCCTCAGCGACCCCTGGCCTGCTCAGAGCCGCACAACGGCCCTGGCACCATCTTGGCTTGAAGAGATTTCTCAGCGTCCACGCAGGCGCCCAGAGGCACGGGCTTTGCGGCTCCACCCGGCGGCGGGTCCGTGATCTTGCCAGGCTAAGCAACCGGGCAACCCTCGGCAGCCTTTTCGGCATCGGTGCCGTTCGCGCTAGTTGATCTATCACTGTACAATACATATATACTTACAGATCATAGTGCACTTTTCTATTCTGTTTACATTGTACGGATATGCATGCTACTGGGCATTGCCGCATCCATGGAGCACGACTCAGTCCCTTCAAGAACCGAGGTAGTTCAGATAAACTATGGCATCCCGCCCCCCAAGTAGTGCTGACAGACGCCCTCCCCGCGCAAGGGGAAAACGTTGCGAGAGAAGGAAAAAATTCTAATTTACCCAAAGGGGAAAATCCTCAATGTAAGCTTTCACCTGCTCCGTACAGTCCTGCACATACATACAAAAGCAAGCGGGAAAGGGGGAAACGCATGGGTTCATCCTCGTGGGATTGTTCCGTGTTGGTGGACACCCAGAGGAAAAGCCCCAGTCTTCTCGGACTTGTCGTGCCACCCCATGAACATCATCTACGAATCCTTACCTACTTTTTTCCAAGCTCACTCCGTACCCATCTATCCGCTAGATCATTGTACTACTGTATGCATCCGCGTGTGAATACAGTAGTACTGTACCATAGCAAGCATGTACATGCAGTAGATGCCAACTGGAGCCTCAATGTGGCCTGAGCAAACCCAACCCTATTCAGCTGGCCCATGCGGACGTTGCAGCAGCATTCCCAGTGTGCCATGGACCATGGGCCATGTCAAAAGGCTTCGGTCTCGGGCATTATGAGCGGTGAACCCCCAGCTGGAGATCAGACATCCTCACAATCTCACACGAAACTCGACGCGGCCCCTGATTGGGCGGGCGCAGCCCAACGTGAGAGCAGCAGACTGATTACGATACTAGTGATGTGTAGTTATGTACTATGCAAATACTGCACATTAGCAAGTACGGATCCATACTACAGTGATAGCAATTACAAGTGCTATACAATTGTATACGATGTGCCTAGGCAAGGTCGTCAGGTAGTAATTACAGATTGGTCAATGGGACCTGGCTTTTGCTGCCCGGCCGAGCAGCCTGGCCTCTGAGACGGGAGGCGCCCACTATGGTGCCGAACGCCGGTTGGCGGACCCACTTTGCCCACTTCTGGCATCGCTTCTGTGGCTGGACCAGGGTACATTCTGTACTGTACAGATTACATGGGTAAGGTTGTATGTATGTACTATGACAGACTGCGATACTGTGATGTAATCTCTCGGCGAGGGCGAACTGGCCGCAGCTAAAGATGCACCTGGTGACCACTGACCACTGACCACTGACCACTGACCACAGATCTTCATGCATGCATGCTGCCATCTTCTGCTCCTGGGCACGGGTCGCAGTCACATACTATACCGGTTGGTTCTAGCCTCTTCCGCCACTCTTCTTCTTTCCTAATCTTTTTTCCCGCTGCGACGTTACTTGCCGCCTCCAAACCATCACTACTGTACTGTACTGTACTGACGAGTAGGTACGTACAGTTTGGTAACCACGAGCCGCCGATTGCCGCGGATAGCCATGACCCAAAATGACCACATCTTCTTTGCTGCCTCGTACACCTGCCTGCTCATGAGTCGATCTATCATACCATATAACTATGTAACTTGCAGCCTGCATTCCTCATACAATAGCACATCACGCCTATCGCACCCCCCATCCGCTCTCTAGCAATGCAGTAGCCTCTTCCAAGCTCAGGCCAGCCGTTTCAGGATAGATGCACCAGACGAGCCAGTAGCCAACACCGCACACGGCCGCGTACAGCACAAACGTCCAGGTCGGGCTCATCGCGTCCATCAGTGGCAGAAACGTCAGGCCAACCACAAAGTTGGCGCCCCAGTTCGTCGCCGTCGACACTCCGCTCCCCAGTGATCGCACCGCCAGTGGAAACAGCTCGCTCTGCATCCATGGCACGTTTCCCAGTCCCAGCGCGTATGCCGCAACGTAGAGCATGATGCTCGCAAGAATCACGAATGCCGCCAGCCCGTGGTTGGACCCCGCTGCAGGGGCGTCGTCCGGTGTCCCAGATGGCTGGGCGAGGTCCAGGAACGAAAAGCCGTATGCCGATGCTAGTAAGCCGCATATCATCAATGGAATCGAGTACAGCAAGACTCTGCGGCGGCCGATCCGATCAATCAGTCCTAGAGCAACCAGTGTAAATACAAAATTGGTTCCCGCGACTGTCAGTGCAGTCAACGTTGGGCTCTTGAATCCGACAAGAGTAAAGATGGTTGCCGAGAAGTACATCAACGAGTTCTGCATTGTATTAGTAGCCGTGTCATGACATGTGATGCGAATGCCTGGCTTCACTTACAAAGCCGCAGAGCTGTTGAAGTCCCTGCAAAAGGCAGGCAATGGCTAGAGCCCGGCGGTGCTGGCCGACGCTGAATAGCAATTGCCAGCCGCCGAGCCACTTCCACTTGCCCGTGGCAAGGTGCTCCCGGGCGCGTTGTGCTTCAGACTCCTCCCGAGCTTCAAGCTCAATGTTCTTTAATTCAGCCTCGGCAACGTGGAGAGGAGCTCCTCCGTTGACCCTCTGGATGACAGACTTGGCCGTGCTGGACTGGCCTACCATGACCAGCCATCGAGGCGTCTCGGGCATGAACAAGATCAGAAAGCATTGTAAGATGGCCGGCAGAGCCCCAAGACCAACCAACCACCGCCACCCCGTCTCCTTGGAGCCATACGTGGTAAACGCCCACCCGACAATGTAGGCAACCATCTGCCCAAGGGTAATGAAGAGAATGTTGACTGTAATCAGTCTCCCACGGAACGATGCGGGTGAAACCTCGGCAATGTAGAGAGGGACGACAAAGCTGGCGGCGCCAATGGCGGCGCCGATGATGCATCGACCCAACACCATGCCGGCGACAGTAGAGCTCCATGCCTGGATGGCAGCACCCAGGATGAAGAAGACGTCGGCGTAGACAATGATGCGCTTACGGCCGAGCTTGTCCGCGAGAATGGAGGAGAAGGGCGAGATGAGCAGAGCAAAGAGCGATGTTGATGAGGTGATGATTGACTTGTCCAAGGATGTGAGATGGCGGTTCGACAATGAGGTCCCGATGGAGACGAGCATCGCCGACACGACTCCCGTGTCGTCTACGGTTGCAAGAACATGCGTCAGCACAACGGACTTATCACGTAGTCACTCAGTTGACCATGGCTATGTGCACTGCACAGTTGAACCCACATCCAAATAGCAGCCCGCTGATGCCGGCAGCAAACGTCAAGGCAAGGACAAAGGCGCTGGGCTTTGCGTCTGCCGCTTTACCGGCTGAGGGAGGCGCGGTGTCGACGACATCATCATCGAGATCGACATCACGGCTCTCGTCGCTAATAAGCGGCGCCTGTGAGCTATCCATCAAGATTGTATGCGTGGTGCTGGGCCTTGTTCCATGTAAGCGCAGGCGAAGTTGGGTTCTGGAGACTGATGTACAGTAGATGAGAGACAGAGGCTGGGGTTTCAGTGAGCTTCAGGGGCCGTGAGGCTTACTCAGCAGCTACCTGTTAGAGGGATACCCAGCTCTACTTAGCAAGTGCAGCACAAGAAAAGGTATTGCTTAAAGGCAGTCCCAACCACCTAGCGACCTGACAAGCATCCCGATTGGGCTTTGGACAACGACCCTCCAACAAGCTAATTACTGCGAGTGATATTGTAGTTCGTCGAGCTACTGCTCAGGGTTTCCCCATGTTTTCTTTTTGAGAATCACCAGCCGGGAATATTCAGTCATCTACGATTCATATGGTGTGCCGGCTCAATTCCACAACCGACCGAAGCACGCCTGATGCGGACTTGTATATAGAGAGAAGCTTCCCGTTTTATTAAATCCGGGCAACTTTGGCGGTCAATGAACATGCAGTGGATTCTAGACTTCAGCATTGGCCACTTGTAGGTCGTGCAGGAAGCGGCTCGAGGCCCTGGGAGGCGCCGTCATCTCCGGCAACGAGGAGAAGAATAAGGAGACAGCTTTGCGGTTGCTAATCTGTACACATCACGGCGTCTGCCCGTTGGTGGTTGGTGTTTGGTGTTTGTTAGTCGTATCACGGAGTGCTGAGTGGAGAATGTTCCGCCAGCCATTTGTAGATTGATCCAGCACGGCAGTAACAGGTACAGACGGACTGGTAGATTGGTCAGTTGTGCTGATTCAAATCCTCAGCCCATGCTCTCCTGGCCATGCGGCTCATCGACGTGCAGTACGCTAGCACACAAAGTAAACATGAGGAAAAACATCAAACTTTTCTCCCTTTCTCCCTTTCTCCCTTGCAGCTCGTGGACTCGCAGACTTGGATTCGAGATGCTGCTAATGTAGGTACCTACCTACGATGTAGATGCCCGAATGCCCAAAAGGGCCCACCATCCAAAGCACTGAGCAAGCCAGCCAGCCAACCACAGGCCGCCAGCCGCTTCTGTAACGGGGTACCACTTAGCAGTGCCACCCACCACCACCACCACCACCTCCACTACATACATATGGACATACATACAGCTCCTCATCATCACCATCTTCAACACTCCTCTTCCCACTTCCCGGCACCGCCAGCACCGAGGTCACGCTCCCAACGCTACACATCCCTCCGCCGCTCCGCTGCTCCAACCCGTCAGATCTCGTCTCTCACCTCTCGACTCCCATCTGCCGGCGCCTCCCAGACGTCCTCATAGAGCCACGCTCGTGGGCCCACTGTCGCTCGCTCGATGATGATTTTCTGACTTGTTCATCTCTCTCTCCGATCCAAGCCCAACCACCGCTTTCTCGGGGCCGACGCTTTCTCGCTTTCTCACACTCCCGCACCCGACAACCGTCCCCGTCGTCGATCCCCTCAGCTACGCGCGCCATCGATCACGATCAGCATCTCATAGCGTTGAATCCGGCATCCCGCATTCCGCATCCCGCCTCCCGCCTCCCGCACCAACCATGCAGGCGCCGAGTTCCTCGCGCTTTGCGCACCGCCGCTCTCCAGGCGCCGAGCCCGGTCCTCCGCCCAATGTTCCCGTCCGTTCCATCTCGCCCGCCGTCGGGGTCCAGCCGCGTTCCTCAGTCGCCTCAAACAGATCCGCCCAGTCCGCTAGCTCCCGTCGGGTAAATCGCGAAGTGAGTACACTCGCTATCCATGGCACGGAGACCCCGCTGCTGCCTCCTCGCTGAACACCAAGATGCTGACTGTTGCTGCTCCTCGATAGGGCTCCGGGAGTGGCTCCAACATGCCTCTGTCCCAAATCGAAAAGAGCGTCACACACCTTCTCGTTGCCACCAAGCAGCTCCTCGAGACCCTGACGCAATGGTCCCGAGGCCAGGCCACCGATGCCCAAGTCTCCGATGTCTATGTCCGGCTAGGTTACGAGTTCAACATGGCCTGCCGCGCCTTCACCGCCATCAACGTCGACACCTCCGACTTGGGAAACGTCCCCGACCTATTGCGACATATTCTCGAGGCCACCCTGAGCCAAGACGCCAGCTCCGAAAGTCTCGAAAAATACCTCCCCAGAATCCGCGACATCATCATCAACCTCCTTCACGGCCTCAAGAGGAAACAGCAAAAGCTGCGGCAAAAGCAAACTCGCGATCGTGATGGCAGTGCAGTACCGGACCGGGCGACCAGCGTCAGTACCGTGGGCAGTGGCACCAGCGGGCTGACCAATATGCTGGAGGAGGGTCTGGAGAACGGCTTCCAGCCCGACCACCACAGGGCTGATTCGGGACCTCACCATCCCGTCAACCAGTCCCCAAGCCGAAGATTCAACGCCCAACGCGACCCATCACGGGCTTCAGTCAACTCTGAGCAGTCGTCGCTATCCAGTAACACAATGCAAAGCATGCCCGTTATGCCTCCATACCCGGAAGGCGAACCAATGCCTACAACCTCATCTACTGGAGACCTCAACATCGATTCCTTTCCGCCTCCGCCTCCACCACCGCCAGACAACACGTCGAGCGCCCTGGCGGCACTGCAAAAGGGAGGCGACTTGGAACGACGAGCGTCCCGGAGATACTCCCAATATCAGATATCCAAGCACCTTGGAGGTGCAGCCAATGGCGTCCCCATGCTCCCGTCCCAGAACTCACCTATACCCAATAGGGGGAGAAAGGAAGCCAGAGAGTCATTGCGGGCTATACAAGTTCGAGAATCACACCGCCACAATCGCAATAACTCAAGTCAGTCCCTTCGAAATGCTGCCGCTGATTCCTCGCCCATGAGGATACCCAGCCGCCTGTCCGAGGAAACGTCTTCCGCTGCCGAGTTGCCTGGTGACTCGGGTAGTCAGGCTATTCAGAGCCCAGTGGAGAAGTTTGATGCAAGTGCCACTCTCTCCGGCCCTCCCGCAGACCCCGTCTTCTTGAGCGACAAAACACCGGAAGAGGCCGACAAGCAACTCGGACAGGCTGCCGAGCCAGAGGCTGCTTCCACGCCGCGAAAGACGCCTGCCGCCCCTCACTTCCAAGAGTCTCCTCCCCCGACGCCCACCAAAGATCTCACCTTGTTCCTCCAGTACAAGTCCAAGGTGAAGAAGTTTGTGTTGCCCGAAGGCCGTGACGAGCTATCGATTGGCCGCCTGCAGCTCGCCTTTATTGAGAAGTTTTCCTGGAATACTCAGCAAAACGGTGCAGATCTTCCCGAAATCTACATTCAAGATCCAGTGTCCGGAGTCCGACACGAGCTGGAGGATCTCTCAGACGTCAAAGATCGTACAGTTTTGGTATTAAATGTGGAGGCCTTGGACGAAGTGAAGCGGCACATTGACGATGGGCTCGCATCCCTCACAAAGATGGTCCGTGAAGTCAAGCAGAATGTTGATGACCAGGGTTCTGCTCTACAACGAGTCTCTGAGCGGCAGCAGGAGGCAGCCAACGAAATGGCCCGCCTGGCCATAGCGCCGACACCGAGAACCTCAACTCCTGACGGGACGAGAGTCATTGTGAGTCCAGGCCGAAAGTTGGGCGCTGGGCATATTGGAGAAATACAGAGTCTTCGCCGTGATCTCGCCGTCCTTCGACAGACTTACTCGACGTTTCAGGCCGACGTTCAATCCTCCATGTCGACAATCCGTACCAAGGCCGCCAACGTCAAGGTTGCCGCTGCCAAGGCGGCAATTCCAGACATGGAAGGGGACGCTGGCTACTCCTACGTCACCCACGGACGAAAGCAGCTCAACAGCGATTCTGACAGACTGGTCGGTAAGGTGGACGACCTGCAGGATCTTATCGAGGATCTCCGCAAGGACGTCGTACATAGAGGTGTGCGACCGCTACCACGACAGCTTGAGGTAGTGGCCAAGGACATTACTGTTCTGAGCAAGGAGCTGAAGAAGATGGAGGAATACATGGGCCAGGAGAAGCCCATCTGGACCAAGATCTGGGAGAAAGAGCTTGAGGATGTGTGCCAGGGCCGCGACGAGCTTCGCCTTATGGAGGACCTCCTGGTGGATCTCCGAGATGACCTGGAAAAGGCTTCGGAAACCTTTACCCTGGTGGAGCAGGCCACGAAAGAGCAGATGAAGGATAACGGTACAAGCGCTAGCGCGGGCACTGCGCGACAGTTTTCCAAGGGCCTCAACAACCTCGGCAACAGCATCGATCCGAGCGCGGCCAAGGAAGGTGTACTTGGCGAAGTACGAGCCCTGCAGCCCAACCACGAGGACCGCCTCGAGGCCATCGAACGCGCCGAGAAGCTCCGCCAGAAGGAGCTGGAAAGTCGCCGCGGCAACCGGCTGCAGCGCGAGCTCGACTCGTTTGTCGCCGAGGGCAAGCTGAAGAAGTCGGGAGGCTTTGAAGAGGTGGAACGGGCCAGGAAGGCCAAGGATGAGCGTATCCGCCGCGAGGTTTGGGAGCGCCAGAATGGCATCATACCAGAAGACCCCATTGGCGAGGAAGAGCTGCAGGCGGAAGCCGAAGAGGACGCTGCCGAGTTGGAGGAAGACGAAGCCGCCACCATCGCCGCCGCCGCCGACGACGAAAACGACGACATTGACAACAATGACCACCACCCAACAGTGAACGGCGCTTAGAGATGACGACCTCTTGATGTACGATTTGGTCTGTTCAAGGGGCTACACCATCATTAAACGCCCACTTCGACCGCCTCAACTGGTTTATGCTGGATAAGTACCACGCATACATATATACATACGCCCACTCGCGAGATTGTACAAGGAACTGCACTACTCATGTTTTCAGGGGTTTGATATTGGCACCGGCGCGCCTGTTGCGTCTTCGTACTTACCGTACCTTGTTTCTTAGTCTTATAGTTTTTGTCGGCTTCACTGTCCTGGCTGTCTTATCTTCATAGCGAAGCGGGTCTCGGTTTTTTTGTTTTTCTCTTGTTTCTGCTGGTTTGCCGCCGTAAATGGGACTGAGAACCTTGGTTTATCCTATCTTGACATTCCATTGTTTGGATGTTTAAAGCGATCACTTTTAGGTGAACGTAATTGTGACTGTGTTGGACGTATCTCCTGTCTATTGGTCATTGGTTCTGCCTCTCACGGGTTTTTCTCTGTCCGTCAAGTGGGCAGAACGTCCATGTCTAGATAATCTTTGATATTTTCATTTTTCCCTTCCACCTCATGACCCTAGAAGCGTCAACTTCTTGAGCCCCGTGATAACGGGCGGCTCTTGCTTCTTCCCCTGTCCCAGAACAAACTCCTGTAGCACGCCCATGCCGCCAGTCGCCTTCCAGCCTTCTTCGCCTTGCTGCTGCTGTTCCTCCTCCTCCTGCTTCGCAGCCTGGTCGACCTGGAAGACGTCGGCAACGGCCGTCTTGCACGCATCCGCCACATCGGCCATGAGGGTCTCAATGGCGCGGGCCCGCTCGGGCATGCCGCGGCGGACGAGGGCGAAGACGAGGCGCTCGACGTCGGGCTTGGCGGCCTCGACGCGCTCAATGAGCCGGCGGACGCTGTTGACGAGGTACTCCTCCTCGTAGACGGTGCCCTTGCGGCCGCGGGCGCGCTTCTTCTCCTCGCGCCGGCGGTTCTTGCTCGTCGCGCGGCTGACGCCCGTGCCGACGGTGCCCACGCTGCCGGCCTTGCCCGTGTACCGGGTGAAGAGACTGGCGCTGGTGCTGACGCGGGAGCTGGCGGCGACGGAGACGTCGTCGGGCACGTCGGCGCCGCCGGCGCGCTCGCCCTCGTAAAAGGCCAGCGGGTCCTCGGCGGCCTTGCGGCGCAGCTCGGCGACGCGGGGGACCTGGGCGAGCAGCTGGCCCTTGCAGTCGGCGAGGAACTCGGTGGTGGTGCCGAGGGCTTCGGCAAGGCCGGCGTCGACGGCCGTGCTCAGCAGGTCGGGGCGACTGCGCTGGACGACGAGACGGATGGCTTCGGCGAAGTGGTAGCCCTTGCACAGGCAGCGCACCGCCATGTCAATGGACGCAAGGTACTCGAGGTGGATGGTGGCCGCGGCCGAGTAGTCCTTGGCCTCCCAGAGGGCGTCGGCAAGCGTCGTCGACAACTCGGCCATGGAGTCGGCCGAGGGCGCCGGCGACTGCTGCTGCGCGGTGTAGAGGCACTCCTGCCAGCACGCGGCACCGGCGGCGCGGTAGCAAGCCGTGGCCCTGGTGTAGTTCTGCAAGGACTCGTAGGCAAGACCGGCCTCGCGGAAGGCCGATGTCGATTCGAGGTACGCGGCGTACAAGTCGGTGAGGGTGTGCAGGCGGGCCTGGTCATAGCGGTACAGCCTGAGAGATTCATGGTACAGGGCGTGCTTGGTGGTGTAGGCACATAGTTCGTCAAAGGCGTCCAGCGTCTGCAGATGGCCAAGAGCCTTGGCGCGGCGGGCCAGGTGGTCGTCAATGGTGAACTTGCGGCGCAGCTCGGGAAGGGCGTGGAGATCCTGCATGAAGGGGAGGTACTCGCGAGGATCGCGCTGGGACTGCTGGGCCACCAGCAGGGCGAGCTCGAGGTTGTAGAGGCCGAGGGCGTTCTCGTACAGGCGGTTTACGTCGACGAGGAAGCAGATGTGCTCCACGGCCTTTTCGGCCAGCTTGGCGTCCTCCTGCATCAGCTCCGCCACCAGCGCGAGGCCGTCGTCTAGCGCCGGGGGAGCCTTGCACACGTGCGCTGTGATGATGTTTTGGAGGTTGGTGGATTTGCGAGCTTGCAGCCCCTTGAGGATCGCGTCGCAGACGGTATTGACCTTGCTGGACGGCTTCGCAACCGTAGGTAGTTCGGCGGGGGTTGGCAAGCCCTCTGGGGTGTTCTTGGGGCGCTTCGTGTCTTGATACATGGTCTGGGTGACGTCCTCCTCACTGGTGAATGTAAGAAGTCGTGTCAAGTCTTTGGGAGTGTACATGTACTTACCGTAGCGAGGACAGGAAGAGGTCGATGTGGCTCACATCCTGGATCTGGTCCAAGAATAGTCCTACATTGTCCAAGAACTGCTCAGGCTGGTGATCGCAAAGAATGTTCATGTCCACTCGCTGTGTTCTGCAGTAAGAGAACGCGCGCTGGTAGTTCTTCTCATCAATCAGATCTCTGATACCAGCAACAACCATGGCCCTGGGGAAGATGGTCTCGACGTTGCCACGGGGCATCTGAAGCACGATGCTCATGTTTGTTGGGATGGCCGTGACAAGACGGGAACCGCGCTCGACACTGCGACACCGTTCATCTTTTTCGGGGTCATCTTCAGGGACTTGGAGATCTGAAGCGGAAGCTAGGTCAGCATATGAGGCTGGCCCAAGTTTTGGATCGGTGCACATACCGTCAACATATGCCGCGAGATGGACGAACTTGACTAGGTGGTTGTTAGTCGTAAAGATGAGATGGCTTGGTGTGACGACGAAAGATGTGCAGTTCTTGGCGAGCAGACGAGAGTTTGCGTAGATGTGGCCATTTCTTGAAAGACCAAAGGCGACAGTTTCATCGCCAACCTTGCTGATCTCAAACCATGGGAGCTGTCCCTGAAATTGAATGGGCAACATCTCGCTGCCTGACTCAGTCATTCGGAAGAGTTTCCCAGACTGATCTTGGCCGTAGCCCTCGATTGACGAATCATCTTGATACGCTGTTGTGGCGACCAGAACATGCTCATCATCCACGCTGGTCATCTGAGTGTCATTGACGTTGAATTGGACCTGACAGTCATTCTTGTATGCAAAGCAACGAAAGTCGTTTCCAAGGGCGCAAGCCACTCTTAAAGGAGCGAAGAAGGAAGAGGACTCTGCCACGTCAAAGGGTACCTGGCGCGCAAGCTGCGGCTTGATAGACCTGCCATTCTTCATGGGCCAGTCATACACATCGACACCTTTGTGGTGAAGAACCGCAAAAGAAGTGTTCTGTAGACCAAAAGCGACATCCACGACAGCCGCCTCGGCTTGAATCTCGAACAAGGACATGGGAGGGGGCACGTTGGCCGTGCGGAAAGGGGTCAGCTTCACAGTCTCCCCGTCAATGACGGCGGCAGCACCGTTGTCGTAAGGAGGCGCGCAGGATCCTCTCATGGTGTGGAAGATGTGCTCAGAAACAAGGAGGTTGCTGGGTGAGTAGGCTGCGAAGCGAAGCGCCTTTTCAGGATGCCAGGCAAGGCAAGCCGCATCAGGTCCGACAGGAATCTCTTGCTTGAGATACCAGTGGTAGTTGCCCATGGTCCACAGTTGAATCACGTCCTTGAGAAGGACAGCCAAGACAGTCGAGTCCGAGTTCCACTCCAGCCTAATCTTCTCAGCAGCAGCTACCGATCCCGCAGGAGAGCGTACTGTAAATTGGCCGTGGCGAAGACCGTTCCTCTCAAAGAATGCTACATCCACTCGGTCCGACAGCCTCTGGATGCCAGCCATGAGGTTCCCAGACGGTCGCCAGCTCAGAGCCCCCTCAAGGCCGTCGACTGGCTCGCTGGCACTGTCGAGCTCACCCTCACGCGAGTAGACGCGGATGACACGGCGGACGTCCTCGGCCACGCTGTTGATGGCCACATAGGCGCCGTCGCCGCGCCAGCTGATGGTCGTCGAGCCGTCCTCGTGGGAGCTTGGCAAGCCTTGGTCTACCTTCTCGGGGATGGTGGGATCACGCATGGCCTTGGCACCGCGGCCTTGGAACTGCGTCTCGCGCTTACCCCAGCCGACGGAGACATGCTTGGAGGCGTTGAGATCCTCGGCCGTCATGGGCACCTCAGCAACAGGGTCGAAGGAGGCGCCCATGAAGATGACGGCGCCGGCCTTGGTCACAATGACCAGCAGCTCCTCGTCGGGCGACCATCGGGCCGCAGCGATGCCGTCGTCGATGGAGCCGACAATCTCAATGCGGGCGGCAGTTTCCGGAGAAAAGTCGTCCTCTTGGACGGTGACAATGTCGCCACCCTCGAGAACCAGGCACGTCGTCGCCGAACCACTTAGGTGCTGGAGGCTTACAACCCTGTCGACGAGCAGATCTGGGTGCGGGCTGGGTGCCTCCCACGTCGCCACAGTGCGCTGCGAGGTTGACCTGATGGCAAGGATTAGCCGATCTGATGTGGTTCGAGAAGGGAGGCAAAGAAGTCTCTGCAGCGGGTGCGGGTGTGCAGTAAAGAAGCCGCCGACTTACAGATCACGGTCCCCGGATACACGCAGCAGCTCGATGCTGGAGCTCTGCGCCGAGGGGCCAGACGTACATAGGACTTCGTCTCGCTCAGGGTCCCAGCACGCAGCCGTAACGTCTGGGCGCTCCCACCGAGCGAAGCGAACGGAGCGGAGGTTACGCATCGCGGCGCTGGTGTGAAGCCGTCCCGGTTTCCGCTCTCGTCGGGCTTAAGCTTACAACGAACGTGCGGGGGAGATGGTGCGGAAGAGCACGGCGGTTCCTCAGTCTCGAGCAAAGATTTGTGAGACGGCGATGACTTTTCAAAGTCAGATGACTACTGCATCCGTCATTCGATCAGCTACGGTGCCTCCGACGTAGAGAAGTGGTGGAGGGTGTGATTCTGATTTTGGTGGTTGAGAATTTGCAAGCTTGAAAGCTGGCGATACTTGGTGGGGGAAGGCGGGGCAAGTACTGATCGAACAAATGGTGCGCTGGTTTGTGTGCACTCCAGCTGCAAAGTGACTTTTGGATGCGAGAAATCCAAGTATCCGCCGCGATGGCACCGTCGCATCATCGCCACAGTGCATCTGAGGCAAGATGCGTACAGTGAGTCAAACGACGAATGCTCATGATGATTCCAGCTTCTGCTTTAGGCGAGGTCCTGGCGGGTTGCATGTTTTGTAGTGTATTTAGTGTACATACTGTAGTCGTATAGCGGCATTGCAGCATCCACTTCCGCCGCCTCAGTCCGAGGTTGGCATTGCATTGCATTGCATTCTTTTGCTTTGGCTTGTCTGCGGGATTGACCGGTTTCTTTATGCATGCCGGGTGTTGTTGTTGGCAGGGGTTTTCCTTTCCACACTCGAGCCGCGGCTACGGATACTATATGCGCATTCCATCCCTCGTTTGGTTTGGCTCTCTCCTCCCTTAAGGACTGTGTCGGCCCATCACAAGCCAACTCTAATCTCCTCATCTGGACCCTTATCTAGCATCGGACTCCCGACTCTCCAGCTACCTATCCACCGTCCGACCCTGACCGAATCATCAAAACGAGCTCCATCGACACTTGACGGGTGTTTGCAGCAGACAGAAGCAGACTCACCAAGCGAACCTCATCATGGACGTCGCATATAACCAACACGCCGATCGCGCTCGGCGACAGAACCGCTCATCAACCAACATCCAGCATCTCTCCCTGGCGCCGCTCACGGCCAAGCTTCCTCTCAACGACGACGATCTGATTCCCGACTCCGTCATATCCCCCGTCCTGCCTGCCGTCTCCTATCTACAGGGCAAGTCGGCGCCCACGACTCCACGCCTGCTTGCACGCTCGCCCACGAGTATCCGATCGCGCTCCCAGCACCGCGCGGCGCCCGTCTCCCTCGCCAAGAGCAAATCAGCCTCACACCTCGCCAGCCCCGATGTTCGGCGAACCCTCTCTGGCCGCACGACCCCCAGCCGCAAGGCCGCCCACCGCGACGATGGGCTCAGTATGAGGCACCGCAACGACAGCGACTGGCTCCTGCGTACCGGTGCCTTCATGAGCTCTGAGACACGCGAATCCAAGGGCCAGGCCTGGCTCGTCTCGCGCCAGAGCTCCACGAGTCTATCCGGCATGAAAGACGACGAAGACGACGATTTTGTCGAGATGCAGCTCGCCCGCGAGCGTGACTTGGCCTACAGCCGTCGCGGCAGCTCCCTCGTGCCCGACGCCGAGGATGCTTCTCCTTACGGCAGCCGCTTCGCCAGTCGCAACCACAGCCGTGTTCATAGCCGCACCCATAGCCGCTCGCATAGTCTGTCGCGGAACCGGAGCCAGATGGTGCTGTCGCCACTCGCCGTCGAGGAGGAGGACTCGTACTTTGTCGAGAATCACATTGATGGGCCAGACTTTGTCAATCTGGACGAGAGACTGGAAGAGCTCGAGCGCGACACGATCCAAGACGACGAGGTCCTTGTGCGGCGGCTCGTGCGTCGCGGTCAGGCCGGTGCCGAAACTTGGTTTGGTACCGTCTGGTCCCTCTTCTCCGTCGACGAGACTGTGGAGCTCTCGGAGGATAGCGACCCCGAGGATAGCAGCTGCACTGAGACGGCATCGCAGAATACCCGGTCCCGGTCCATGTCGTCACGCAACTTGGCGGGCTTGACGGCAGTTCCGGAGGAGCGGGTGCCACCGCCCGGGGCCGATGACAGTGGGTGGAAGGATGCTGCGTGGCTACTGAGCGTCGCATCCAAGGTCATGTTTTGAAGGGTAATATTTTTTTTCCCCTCTATTATGATGCCCATACTGAAACGGGCTGGCATGGGTACATGGGTTTTGGGGGTATGGGTAGGTCTTTAATAAGTTCAATGGGTATACGGGTCTCCCGGATGGGACCCTTGGTTTTGACGGTCCACGGTTTGATGCCGATGGAGTTGGGAATGACGCTTGGCAAGGCTGCTTTAATTCTTTGTATTGAAAAGGTACGGTATAGTGCGTTGGACAACGAGTATGTCTGGAACAGAACAAGACTAGACGTCCGACAGTAATCTTCTGCTAGTCTCATGTGCACCCTGCTCGAGTGAAGTGATACTTTGTCCTCAAGGGTTATGTTGCAGCACATTCTCATGGTATCCGTGGTAAGTACCTGGCAGACAATGAAACATTCATGCGTCAACCCCATGTATGGTGTCCCACGGGCACGGGCTTTATTAGAAGTCCAGCATGAACGTTGATGTACATTACATACATACATAGTATCTGGCTCTCCGTCTCTGGTCCGTTTTCCATGTCGTGTTCCTGATGACGGGTCGTCGACCCATTAATCCCACAGGGGTCTCCCCCAGCTCGATCCACAGCTCCATACTGTAAGGTACCGAACCACGATGACAACTAACGAGCAAGGGCACGTGTAAGATGGCTCGTCAATCGTACGTATCGTACACGCGCGTTCGGCCTACCAGCCCACGGACGTCGGCCGGTGTATGATCCGCGCTCCGTATGCCAACTTCCGAGCCGAATTGGCGGACAAGACTTGCGACGAGCCAATTACCGTGGAGAGACTTGACGACAACGTGGTTTTTGATGGGGGTTCCCCCTGATTTCCAAAAACCTTACAGATTACAGTAGAGGGCTGGTATTGCCATCAGCTGCTCCATGCCATATACGTACCTTACATACATGTGTACAGTACACGCATATGCCTATGTCAGGCACCGTATCCTGCGCTACGTGCACATCACGGTCCTTGATCATATCATTCAGGAACATGCGTTTCCCCGCCCATTCCCGCGGACAGACAGCAACGCCATGACTACCAGGTAAGCACATATTGAGGAATGGAACTCAAAATTGAAACACAGGTATGTAGGTACCTGCAGTGCTCCCCTGTACAAATCAAGATACCTACCTACCTACCTACCTACCTACCTTAGGTATGTACCTAGAGGTAGGCACTCCGTACCGATCCCAGCTTTGCAAAGCTTGCAGAGCGCTGGTGGTGCCTGGGGATGGATCTGCGTAAGTAATACGAGCAGGCGCTTACCAAAGAAAGAAGCAAGTTCCTCGCCGTGGTTGGTGAGTGGCCACAAGGTCGGTTCTAGACCCGGTTGAGCCGGGGCTTTCACTCATGACGCGGCCCAGAGGCACTTGGAGGGACTCGACCCTGTCGACTCGGGTCGTCCTCGGGCGGGTGTCTTTGCCCGCGCCCATTGTTCTTCCCGCAATCGCGATGGGGCGATTATCCGATGCCCGGCCCTGACAGCCTGGCTGCAAGGATTCCTGGCGGAACTGGCAGAACTGGCAGAACTGGCTCAGGCTGGGCCAAGTTAAGTTTAGAATTAAAAAAAAAAAGAGGCGGAGCGCAGGCAGGGGCGGGTCCATCTTCCCGCATCATCCGCATCGTCGTCGCTACCGTAACAGTACGTACTGTGAAGCCAAGCATTGTACCCAAGGTAACTTGCTTATTGTACCTGGCTGTATCCGTAGGTACGGTACGGAGTAATCTGTACTGCAAGTACCGTGAGCTCACCACGCCACATTGGCCGTCTGTCTCTGCTGTTTGCGAAACGACGTTTTCTCCCTCGGCTCAATCAGGCTAGGTAGGCTGGGCTTTTGGGTCTGCTGGTGAGTCGTGACCGAGGCAGATAAGGCGCAGCAGCCCACCACCTTCTCTTTTGCTCGACATCCATTATTATCCGTAGCAGACTCGGAGTCGTGTGTGAGGTTTCTCTTCTTACATCCATCCATACTCGGTACACCCGCGTCGATCCCTACTTGTTCAAAGACGACACTCGCTTCCTACTCCATACAGTACTCCATACGCACGTACGCGTACACCTCATCTCGACGTCAACGTCATCGTAACCGTCCTCGTCACTCGTCACTCAACTCCCTTCTGCCTGTACCACCCCTTGCGCTTGAGCACACTTGTTGAGCGCTCATCACCAAAGAAGCGTCTCGACTCAAAGAATCAATTCATCCATCCGTCCGTCCGTCCGTCCGTCCGTCCATCGACTCAATTGCGCGACTCCGACCCGACAACACCACTACTTCAACACTTCGCCCCACCCCGCCTTCACCCAATGTGTACTCGAATGCTGGACCAGTACAAGTGCGGCCACCAAGTACATCGTGGCAACACGCGCTGCTATCGCGACAACTGCCCCGGCCGCCAAGATGAGGTGACGACCAAGGAGACCAAGTGCCCCGAATGCGACACACCTAAGCGCAAGTGGTCGTCCCGATGGTGCTCTGTCGGATGCTGCGTGTGCCAGTAGTTGCACAATCGCGCGGTGGAGGAGCAGGCCTCGGAGACCAGGCAGGACGAACGGAAGATCGGATCCTGTGAAAAGTGCAGGAACGGTGGTTTTACGACTGAATTTGGGCTGGCGCTTTCTGTTTGTTACTCTTCTGCGGGGAATGCCCGTACCATCATGATGCGCAACGGGCTGTTTGGATTATCTGGAGTTGGAATGGGACTTTTGTATCATTAGGCGGGAATGTCCCAAATTTCCCGGCGTCCTGGCGATGGAAAGACCAAACTCGGGCAACTTGCGATGCCGTTTTCTTCTTGTCGTGTGTGGTCTTCCCGGAACTCCCGGGAAACAGGCCTGCTACAAGTGGCTTTCTGGCGGGACCTTTCCACGCAACGGAGTCTTGCGGGTATTGTCCTCGGTTTCCGGCGCGAGCGGCCATCCGCGGGGGCCCAATGGCTTTGAGTGGAGGACTGCTTTTCATGTCATACTTATTACGGCTCAATTGGTTATATCATTCCTCTAGAAACAAGGATTCTGACGCAGCAGCCTCTTCAGTTTTGTAAGCGATGCTCGGGGAAAAAGAAATGCTATACGTTTGCCCGTGAGGCTATGGTGTGCCGTCTTGGCTTCAGATGCTTGTTTCAAGCTTATTCCAGTGCTTAATCGTGTTCTTGGATGGGAACTGCAAGCAAAATCCTGGAAGCAGCTAACTAACCCCACACCTGCGGAGACTGCTGGTGCCAACCCGGATCAGTATTCATTTCAAAGAACAACTCCGCAGCGACGTCGGCAGCAAAGGCGGCCGCTGTTCCCCCTTCCTCACCCCTCTCAGCCTTTTCTGCCTCTGTATACCATATCCCAGCAAATTCAAACACCTCGGGCGCGGTGTCTGGAGGGGCCGGCGCATCGTCCCGCTCTCCCATAAACACCATGTCTCGGGAAACCTTGAGCTTGACGTGTTTGTTGCTAACAAAGGTAACCGATATCAAATGTCGCTTCTTGCCCCGGCTCGTGAATTCAACGGGCGTTGGGCTCGCCCGTTCCGGAGGGCAGGGAATGGCAAACTCAACAGACATGTCAGAGTCCAGGGAAATGTGGCCGCACAACGAGCCAGGCTTGCTGTCGGGCCTTGCTTCGTCGTGGGTTGGCTCGCATTGCTCATCATACTGTAAGTCAACCCGGAGAGTCTTCATCGGAGAGACATTGCTCCAAAAGTAATCAACGTGATCGGGGCAAAACAGAACGAAGTACCTACCCTCGAGCTGTTCAATGGAGATGGGCTTGTCCTCGTTCTCCGCACTTTTGAGGGAGCAAAGTGCCATGGCAACCTCTACCCCATTGACTCGCTCCCACTCTCGTCGTTGTCTTTTTTTCCTTTCGCTGCTTCAGCCTCTCTAGCTTTATCTCTTCACGCTGATCTCTCAGCTCATAATAGAGATCCGCATCAGATCCGTCATAAGATCGTTCTTCTGCATCGCAACACTCCTCGTCGGAGCAGTCGGAGCAGCCGAAATGAGGACTTTCGGGTTGGATTGGGTCTGAGTCTGAGCCTTCTCCGCCTGTCTCTCCCGTGTCTCCTCGATCCCCAAAGCACCAGCGCTCTACCGGGCTGTCCCCTTGATCTTCCAGTTCAGAAAGGTCCTGGTCGAAATCCTCTACATTTGGGTTTGTCTCTCTACCGGAGAACTTTTCGCGCATCTTGCAATACCATTCTGGAAGGTCCTGTCTCCTCCTAGGTGGTCTTGAAGGCGGCCGATAGCATTTCTTGACACCTGAAGCCTGTGGTCGCAGTGGGTCAGTCTGCCTGTCCGGCCCATTCCCCGAGCCGTCTACCAGCCTGCCCATTGCAACTGTAGGTCCTGAAGATGGCAACTATTCTCATGAGCTCAACACAATGTCGTGCATGGGCGAGTCGACTATTGAGGCACGTGCCTGCGCAGCAGGCAACACACGTGAAAAGGCAATGAATGTGGAGATGGGTGGAAAAGGTCGGAAAGGCATGCACGGCATGCAATCGGTGCAAGGCTGCGAGGATATCTCGATGACTTTAAAACACATGCTGGGTTCTCTCGGGCAGCCAAACAGGTGAGGAGAATGAACACGGAAGAACAGGTCACTGCTTATGCCATGGCTACATCTTACACTTATCGTAGGTGTACAGATCACTTGCCTGAACGAGTGCGTTCTACACTATTCGCTCGGGATTGTCCAGCAATCTCTTTGCTGAAGGTTGTCTGGCACGGCCTGGTAAGTGTTGAGCTCATGGCAGTGATGAAGCTTGAGGTAGTCTAGCGTTTCCCTTACCGAAAATGAGGGGCTTTGGCCTCTTTCCTACATCAGCATGCCTTGATGATTCGGTCCAAACTGGCATTAGGGTTCCTGGAGGAAGTAATGGATTCTCCAAAGTCTCGAGGTCTCGAAGACACTTGGCCCTACCGAGCACTTTACCATTTGATGTGTGATCAGCAGCGACCATCTTGCCTCTCTGTCCTGCCTAGGCCCAAGACATTGTCGGAACGGGATACGATACTATTAGACTATACTGTAGTCTACTTAGTGGGCCTGTCGGGGGACCGACTTGATCTCCAGGTTTGACGGGCCGGCGGGCTGGGAGCAAATCACAGTTAAGCGCCATGCACCAAAGAGAGAGGGAGCGGAGGTTGTTCATTGGCAGGTACTTATTTTCCGCGTCCAAACTCAACTCTATTGTACTATGTACTCGATATCAGGGCAAGGGTCCCAAGGTCCTTCCCTCCCTCCCTCCACTCGGCCCTTCCTTCCAGCGTTGGTGGGCCTGTCAGCCCCCAACAAGCAGGTGCATCCAGGCATCCCCAGGTTTTGCCCAGCTCCTTCCAGCTCCTCTATTGACGCTACAGGGCACTACAGGGCACTACAAGACACTACAGGACACTACACAGGACACTACAGGGCAAACGCAGGGTGTGGCAGGGGCACGATAGAGCGCTGATAGGGCTCACCGTGGCGTCCCGTCATAATGGAACCTAGGTACCTTAAGTAGGTATGGATGGTGAATGGATCGAGGCACGCGAGGGCCGTTGTAGGGCCTTTTCCAGAGAGGGAGAGGCTGGCTTGGCTGGCTTGGCTGGCTTGGCTGGCAAGCCATGCATAAGGTACTGTAGGTAGGTACCTTACAGTCAGTTGGCATCCATCCACTGATGATGATTTGTGTCTGCTGGCTGATTCAAGCTCCAGCCAAGCCAAGCCAAGCTAAGGTAGGTAGGTACCTACAGTAAGCTTGGCCCAACTGGACCTGTCGTCGATTGTTCTGCACCGCCATGCGCCGCTCCGCAATTCCGCATCGCTCATCACACATCACGCACCACGCATCACGCATCATCACCATCGTCTGCTCTTCCATCCAGGCCCAGTATCGACGCCCTCACCAGCCAATAGTTGACCGAATACGATCCTTACGCAGACGCCGCTCCCACATCGCCAGCTCCAGCACCAGCACCAGCATCAGCACCAGCATCATACGGCGCTTGCGCTGCGCTTCATTCCGTCCTGCGCCTGGCCGTAGCTTGTCCTACCTTCGCTCCCAACCCCGCCGCATGCTCCAGCTTCCCGCCCCCATCCCGCTACGACATGGCCAAGAAGGCGCGCCAGAGAATCAGCTATGGTGAGACTAGACTCTGCAGTCCTCGTCGCATTGGCGATTCGCTTCATGCCGCGATGGCTTCCAGTTTGGTGCTGACATTCCGTCTTCAGTCTTGGAAAACGCCAAATCCTCAGACGGCGGCCATAAGCTTGGTGTCAATGGCCTTGCCGTAGACAACGATAATGCCATCCTGTGAGTTGGGTCGCCCCCTATTCTGACCGGAAACGTCCAGCTTCTTCCCCTCATCTCCATATGTGAGAGCTCCCTTGCTGATCGCGTCCATTACCTGCCCAGTTACTCGGGTGGCCGTGACGGCATTGTATGCGCCTGGGACCTGAACCTCGACCTTAAACGCCGCAGCGACGTCTCCGATAGCGATGCCAACACTGGAGAGAACAATGGCGATTGCTCTTCTGCAACCAAGAAACCCAAGCCGACGACAAAGTTTCGCGCCCAGACGCTGGCCCACATGCACTGGGTCAACGACATTGCTCTCGCCAACAATAACACGGCCCTCGTCTCCGCCTCGTCCGACCTAACTGTCAAGGTCTGGCGCCCGCATTCAGAGGAGAACAACACTCGCGCCGTAACTATAGGTGGCCACGCAGACTACGTCAAATGTGTTGCTACCCCTCCGGCCGACATGGGTGCCAGTTGGGTCGCCGCAGCCGGCTTGGATCGCAAGATCTGTCTGTGGGACCTCAATGGATCTGGCAAGACGCTGGAAATCGATGTCAAGGGAGAAGAGATCGCCGAGAAAGGTTCCGTCTATGCCCTACGGGTCGGTCGCAACATCATGGCCTGCGGCGGCCCTGAGAAGACGGTTCGCCTCTACGACCCGCGGACTGGCTCCAAGGTGTCGAAACTGGTCGGTCATGTCGACAACATCCGATCTATACTCATCGACGATGCTGGTGATACCATCTTGAGTGCTAGTGCCGACAAGACGATCAAGATGTGGAGCGTCAAGGGGGGCCGTTGCATGTACACCTTTACGATGCACGATGAGAGTGTGTGGTCGTTGTTCTCTGACGATCCTCGGCTTGGAATCTTTTACAGCAGTGACCGCTCAGGTCTGGTGGCTAAAACAGATGTAAGAGGTAGCTTGGAGGACATGGACGACGGGCTTAGCCTTGCTGTTGCCCAGGAGCACATTGGCGTGGGCAAGGTCGTTGCCGCAGGAGGTCACATCTGGACAGCGACCAATCGCTCCTCCATCAATAGATGGGCAGACGTTGATACCAGCATGAGTATCCAGGCTCCTGTATCCTCGCGCCATCAAAGGGCCACTTCAAATGCCTCCAATAGGCCTCGTGAGTCGTCTCCTCCGGCTACCAATGGGACGTCAAAGAAGGAAATATCTGCCAGCTCCATCCTTCGGATATCTGCTGCCGCTTCTCCATTCACATCTCGGGGGGCGACAGATCCTGATGCTCTTACAATCAGTGAGCCGCCAGGTCGCAAAGGTTCGGAGGTTATCATGGATCACCCTGACCATGAAGTCAAGCCGGTACACGAAGTGGCTGAGGAGACTATCGAGGGCCAGTTTGGTCTCTTGAAGCACAAATTACTCAATGATAGGAGACGAGTATTGACGCTGGATACGGCCGGTGATGTACTCCTCTGGGATCTGATCAAGGTGAGCCCTTTAAGAGTTATCGGAGCAATGTCCATTGCTAACCATGGCAGTGCAAACCTATTGAGAGCTTCGGAAAGCAGCACCTAGAGGATGTCGTGAAAGTGGTCAATACTGTAGAAGCAGTAGCGCCTTGGTGCACGATAGACCTTAGCTCAGGCAACTTGACAGTCGTCCTGGAACCCTTCAATTGCTTTGATGCTGAAGTATACGCAGACGAACTCGCCCTTGACGAGCCAGTTGAGTTTAGAGAGGACCATCGCAGTACGTCAAGAGTCCTGTATCCTGTAATGGCGGATACACATACTAACAGAACGCTTCTCCAGTCAGCCTCGGTAAATGGATCCTCCGCTACCTGTTTGCTAACCTCATCGATGAGGAGATTAAGCGGGATGAGGCATATCGACGAAATCTCAATGAGGGCATTGAAGCTAGGCAGGCCACGGCCCGGGCAAATGCCCCCATGTCAATATCCCTTCCTCAACCAACGCTTCCTGGATGGGATAGCTCAGACGTGAACGCTACTCCTCGAGCTAACGGTTCGCTGGCTCCCCTGGCGACTCCTGGACTAGGCATTAACCTCGCGACACCTGCCCCCAATTCTGGCCCGGTGAACCTCCCTGGTGTCCCTGAAGATTCCCTCTCTGTCCCGATGAGCCCGCTAGAGAAGAAGGTGTCGCATGCAAGTCGGCAATCGGTTGACAAGGACGATTATTTCGCAGGAGGTATCTCCCATGTCGACGGTAACAAGGCCGCAATCACCCCCTCGACGCCGGCCGCCGCTGAGCCTTCGGACCCCAAGACTTCAACGGATGGCAGAGACGGGGACAAGGAAAAGTCCGACAACGCCAAGTCGCCCAGCACGCCTTTGAAGAAGTTCCGGATGTCGTTTGGCAGTAAGAAGCTAGGTCGTTCGGCCTCACAGGCAACTCAGGACAAGCCAGCCATAGTGGAAGAAAAGGCAGAGGAATCCGAGTCTTCTTCGGTCCATGACAAGGAGGTGGACGACAGCTTCTTTGGCGTTATTCAGAAGATGCGCCAAGAGTATGACCGACAGCTCGCAGAAGACCCTGACAAATTGGTAGAGAGCCGGGTGACACCCAGCCTCTCCAACGACACGCCAGTGCTGAAGCTTCCTCCCGGTACCAAGGTAGTTATTCAGGAAGAGACTTCAGGCGGCAGTGCAAACATCTACCAGGGCACCGTCGAGGATGTGGGCAAGGACGCGGATTTGATTGAGCAAAAGGGTCCCATGTGGCTGGGTGACGTCTTGCTTCAAAACCAGATTCCACTCAAAGACCCCGTCAAGATTTCGTTTGTGCTACATCCACAGGATGGCAGCCTCCCAGCCATTTCCTCTGCGGACGGGAACAACAGGCTTAACGCCAACCGTATGCTTCGCGTACGCAAGATTCTAGCCTATGTTGCCGAGCGAGTTGAGCCTCAGCCGGAAGAAGCTGAGCCAGATGCACTCGCGCCAGAGGAGTACCTGGAGCTTTACTGCAATGACCAGGTGAGTGACAACATCCGGTACTTGATTGATCTATCTATCTAACATTGGCACCAGTTGCTCTCTCCATCCACCACACTGGCAACGCTTAGAACGCATATATGGAAGGGTGGTAACGATGTAGTCCTCTACTACAGGACCAACGGCCGCAAGGAACTCAACCCCTTCCCGCCGTCGCCTCTTACAAATTCGGCCGAATCTGCTGAGCCTCAGGAGTCCGCCGGCACGGACGAGACGAACGCCAGCACCCAAGCGGCGGTCTAAGCGTGACATATGCGGCAACAGACACCTCAAATCTGGCGTCGATGTCATGATTTGAGTCCGCCCAGGGCCATACGGCATCTCTCCTTATCCACGTGGGAATGAACAAACTTTAGCGTCTTCTGTTTCTTCTCTTCGATTCTATATATACTATTGTACATGCGTTATGCTCCGAAAGCGTTTATTGTACATGATATCAACAATCTGGGCGCAAGCCCTGCATTCGTACACCATAAGACGTGGCAGGTGATGAAGAGTCTCATACAGAGAAGACGTCGCGTGTAGCATAACCCAATAAAATTTATACAATCCCACCCATGGTGTTGATGGCCCACTGGTAGCTTCCCAAGAATATAGCGCCGCCAATGGATATCCACGTTATCCGTGGAGCGATACCAGCAAAGAATGGTCGGATGCCCTCCTCGCGCACCATGCGGCTGAAGATGGTCCCGACGGAGACGCGCTCTGTGGAAAGCATCACGCGGGTCTTGAGTACGTCGAGGGGCGTGGTCAGGCCGGCGGCTATGGCGCCGGACATGCTACCGTAGAGGGCGCTCTCGGCGGCGGGCACGTCGGCCGAGTCGGGACGGCCTCGGCGTCGCCGGCCCCAGCCCTTGAGGGCCTCCCACAATGGGAACTGGATGACGGTAAAGGGCACCTCGCGGAAGACGGTGATTCCCCAGCCGCGGTAGAGCTCGCGCCACACGGCGGACAGGCCATGGGTCGGGTAGCGGGAGAGGATGGCGCGCAGAGCGGCGGCGGAGGAGCCGCCGTGCAGGCCGGCCTGGGCGCGTTGCTTGACGACCTCGGTGGGCACGCGGACGGCGCAGGCGGCGACCTCCCCGGCACTGGCGGCGGCCATGTGGACGAGGGGCGCCCGCCAGGGGGACTTGGGGACGGCCGGGTCGTCGTCGCGGAGGAGGTTCTTGACGGACTCGTAGGTGCAGAAGAAGAAGGCGGCGCCGGGGGCGGAGCCGACGACGGCGGATCCGACGCCGCGGTAGATGCCGGAGAAGCCGCCCGAGGGGAAGAAGCCGGCCGAGGACTGGAGGCGGGTCTTGAGGGTGTCGAGGGGGAAGAGGGAGAGGTCGACGGTTGTGCCGGCGAGGCCACCGGCGAGGAGCGCGGCGTGGAACGGAGGCGCGGCGGAGGAGGACATTATGTGGTTCGGCGAGAGGCGGAAGGACAGGGGGGGGCGGGAGTATTGAAGGAGTGGGAGCTGGAGGGGAGGGGGGGAGACGCCCACGTAGGGGCCCGTGGAACGGCGGGTGGTGGTGGTTTGGTGGGATGTTGGATTTTGGGTATCGAATACTGGTAGAGATGATGGCCTTGAGCGAGCTCGGCGGGAATTTTGTCTGGGCAGTGATGGATGCGCTCTTATCGATAAGAGCTGCTGTGGGCGTGAGTTTGGCTACCCTGGACGATGGTGGTCCAGGGATGTTTGAATGCGTCACTTGCACGCTTGGGGGCTTGGGATGAGGCTGCTCGAGTGATTGAGTGCGACTGCAGTTGAATTGGTATACACTGTTGACAAGTGTGTGTGTGGTCCTTTTCTTTTTTTTTGGCGTTAGGTGGTTGCGTATTGATGACGGTAATTCTAGGTACAAGGCTTTGGAGCGCGGCCACTTGGGGATTGATGGAAACGGATTCACAAGGCAATAAAGAGTGGACGAATTGAGCCGCCGGTGACGAGGAAAACGGTGGTATTATTTTGATACACCCAAGTCAACTCCAATCCCCAATCGCCAATCCGTGATCCGTGATCCGTGATCCGTAATCCGTTTTACACAAAGATACAGGCATCCCAATCCGGCCTTACATGGAGTCCTTCATACTCGTGCCCGCCTTGGCCGTCTCCTCGGCCGCCCGCTTCGTCCTCTCCTGCAGCGTCTTGGTGTCCTCGTGGGCGCCGCGGTCCGCCTTGACGGCCTCCTCGCTGTCCGACGCGAGCTCGGGCTTCCAGTGGCCGGTGCCCTTCTTCTGCTTGTCGAGAGAGTCCTTCTTGTGCTTGTCAAAGTCGGCGTCCGTCTCTTCAAGGGCCGAGTTAGTAGATTGATACAGCATAGGAGAGGCATATGGCCCCCGGGGGATTGACTGGGAAAAGACGTACGGCTTGACGACTCCTTGAGGCCGAGTCGGGACGTGGTGGAGAGGGTGAAGCCTCGGCCGACGATGGCGCGGTTGGCGTTGAGCATGGGGCGCATGGCGGAGAAGGCCTTGGAGGACATCATGATGAGATGAGTTGTGGTGGTGATGGTGGTGGTGATGGTGATGGGTGATGGTACAATGGGAGTGGTCGTGATGGTGTTTTCGGAGGAAGAGAGGGAAGAATGTGAATTGGTCAAGAGGAAAGCTGGATTGGCTACCGAGAAACTAAATACAGGCAGGCTCTGTCTGGCCTTGGATAGGGTGTCCCGCCTGGCAACCAGAATCCGTCCCTCTCCTCTCCTCTCCTCTCCTTTCTTCTTCCACGCTTCGCTGCAGACTAGCCGAGGGCGTTGTTCCAGCCCCTCCAGTCCCTGACGTCATCGGCACTCAAAATACGTCGCCGCATCATCAGTCCATCCACCCGCGGTGCCTATGACGGCACAGCCATTACTCAACCGGCCCAGAAAGCCACTGGAGCTGGGCCGATCCCCAACGCTATATACAGTACCTACTGTAGACGCAAACAAAACAAAAGCTTGTGCTGTGCAATCTGCTACGTGCCCGTACTACTGTAGCTGCAGTTACATACCTACAGTAAGGCAAGGTAGGTAAAGTAGCCATGTTTCGGATAGCCCCTTGCCATACAAGTCTGTCTGCCCGTCACCAAGCCTGCCAAGAGCAGCCGCCGCCGCACGCACTTTGTGCCCGTCACTGACGGCCGCTGGTTTCAGATTCAACGGCACAACTGTCTCAATTCTCTTCTCAACTCTGACATATGCTCACTTGGCCATGCCAATTCCCCATCATGGCAGCATCATGCGAGACATGCCTCACCATGGTGACAATCAAATGACCTCAATGCCTACAATGGAGAATTCAGAGGCGGAACAGAAAGTGTTTGAACAGTTCGTGTATTCTCGTCTTGCAAAGCTTCCGAAGCCTGCGACTTGCAACCCATACAGCGCCAATACCCAGTTACCAAATAACTACACCTGTCGCAAAACCAGGCTCGAGGGCCGTATCATCCCAAAAACCGACCCACAACTCAGATCATGTCATAGCCCTGTCCCCACTCCAAATGCTTGCGAGATGGGGAAAACAGGGCAAAAAACCAAGGCCGCTCCCCAAGACGAGTCCAAACCTAGCAGGCTCGAGCAAAACCATGCCGTCAAGCGCCCGCCCCCAAAAGAGTATGAAGAAAGAAAAAAAGAAAACTAGGACAAATATATAGGCTGTCCCGGATTGGTACAAGCAAGAAAGAAGACGGGCGTCGACAGCCTGTGTCCGTTCCATTGCAGCAACGCGGGGACCATACCAAAAGATTCGACCAACTCCTCGTGATTTCCCAGTGAACCCATTTCCAGCGTGGAGATGTGCAAACATGACACCTTTCGTCTTACCCGCCACCCAAACAGTTCCCGATGCGACCAGACAATGAACACCCGTAATCCCCGCTCGTAACAGATAGCACCCCTTCTATGTTGTTGTTTCTTTTTCTCTTGATGACTTCATGAACCCATGGCCGTGGATGAGAGAGAAGCATTTTGGTTTAGGGGGGGGGAAGGGGAAAGGCAGGTACTGCTTTCCCGCAGTAAAAATCAGACAGTAAAGTGCAAGTAAAAAACCGATGCCGGTAACAAGGCCGTCCGCGTGCCGTCAACACCGATGCAATGTCGTGCATAATAAAAAATGAGATGGAAACCGTAGAAAACGCCTGCTTTCGTGTCGCGCAACCTCAGCTTCCGAGGCGGGTACACCGTTTCCCAAAAGACGATCGATTGCCGGAAATTATAAAAAAAAGAACCAAGCCGAAATTGGTATCCATCTTTTCTCGTATCGCGCCGAATATATCCTCATTGTCGGAGTAAACAAGGAGTTATGTCGATTAAGGATGTTTATACAGGTGAGGGAGGAAGGTGATTTGATGTTGTGACATTGAGCCAACAATTGGGCCGGCCGCGTCTAGCAGCCGAAACCCACAAGCCTCGAGGAACCCAGCCCGCAAGAAAAGACGATGCCAATCCAGACCCCGGTCTATTTTGGTGTACCAGCCAAGATGAACAGTTGTCGTGAACGAATGAACAGTAGTTCTACAGATCAAAACAGATCGCCAAAGGCATCGGCGACCGAGCCGATCCCGTTCAGCCCCACCGTGTGGGGGCTGACGGGACGCGACTCGAAATGGCCTTACCAGCGGCGACCCATCGACTGCTGCATCCGGCCGGGGGAGACGGACTGGGGTGGGCTTGACATGGTGATGCCGGTGGCCGGGTTGATGATGGGGATGGCGTTGCGGCCACGGGTGGCCGAGGGCTGGTGGAGCTTGAAGTTGGGCTGGTGGTGGTTGAAGGTGGGAGGGATGAAGGCGGGTGAGGTTGAGTTGAGAGAGAAGCCAGGAGCAACAGTCTGGGTGTGTTGCGTGGGAGAGGAGTCGGGAGAGTTGCTGGCGAGTGAAGAACGCTCAGAGGCACTGATGGACACCAGCTGTGAGGAAATCAGTTAGGCTGACTGACTCGGGACGAGGCTGGGCCTATACACCTAGACCAGGGGGGCCAGGGCAGGTGGCCGGCGGCAAGGGATGGGAACTCACGTCGGTCTCAGTCAGCAGGCCGGGGCAGAACTCCATGTCGTCCTCGAGATCAAAGGAGCGGCTGGTCTCAAACTTGGAGCGGAACGCGGTGAGGGAAGCGGTCTCGGTGAGCTCCTTCATGCTGCGAACGCCACGGAACTGGCGCTGAGCATTCTGGGAGACGGAGAGACGGGGCGCTCTGCGACCGCGACTGCCGTGGTTGTTGTGCGACATGGGAGCAGGGTGCGCAGTGTGGGCGCTGTAGTGGTAATACGCAGACATGTTGGAGAGAGGTGATGGGTTGTTGGTTGGCGGCTGGTTGGATGTGGTATGAATATTGGATGGTGAGGCGGTGCCGAGGGCGAGGGTTGAGCGCGCGGGAGTCGGAAAGCCAAAAAGTCGCGGTGGTGCGGGATTAGATTTGAGAGCGGGGAGCGCGACTAAATCCTAAGCCAGACGGACGGAGATGTTGATATTTGTTGTTGGGAGAAGAAAGCGAGGCGATTGCTGGTGGTCGTGTTGGATTATGTGCAAGTGTAAGTGTGAGTGTGAGTGCAAGTGCGAGTGCGAGTGTGTGTGCAGCGAAGCGAGGTGAGAGAACGAGGGGGGGGGGGCGAGATGCGAGATGCGAGGAGCGAGGAGAGAAACGGAGGATGATAAGGAAGTCGGCGACGGCGGGCGGCGGCTTTTGTTGGTTGGGGACGGTACCGGGGCGAGATGAGGTCCGCCCCGCATCCGGCGAATCACAGCCATCCAGCGTCGGGCCCACCGGCTTTGCCACCACTAGTGGACGGTAGCTGATTGGGTCATCGAGGGACTGTCTAGCCAGTATCGGACTAGCGCCGCCCGTGGGATGATCCTGGGTGGCATGCTGTTGCTTGCGGGCTGTGTGCACAGTGCGTATGATGCAACTCGACGGTATCGGACGGTGCGCGAGCGAGCGAGCGACTAGGTAGCTGGGCCGTGGCTGCGTGGCTCTGCTTGGGAGGTGGGCGCCTGGCAGCTTCTGGTGAGCACTTGTGAACACTTGTGAGCACTGGGCCACTGGGCACTGAGCAGTGAGCACCAGGGGGCCGATAGGCGGGGCTGGTTCTGGTACCTGGCGAATGTGCGTCCGTCTCCCTGCGGTGGGCGTACCCGCTACCGCCCACGCTATCCGGATCCGTGGCCTCAGCGCCAAAGGGCTGGCAGGCACGCAACAGGACAGGCACGCAGGCACGCAGGCACATTGGCACATTGGCACATCGGCACATCAAGGCATCCTCACTCACCCAGTAGTCAGTGGGCAGCGTGGCCACGGCCATTCCAGCCGCTGTCAAGTGACCGCATCCAGCGGCCTCCTCTCCAATTGGCAGTCAAAACAGTGCCAGAGTGCCCCAGCAGGTCCCTAGCAGGTCCCCAGCAAGGTCCCTAGCAGGCCCCAGGGAGGCCCCCTGTGGGTACGCAGAGGCCCGTCGTCATCGGAGGCAATGGCTGGTCCCATCCAATTAATGAAGGCAATCTCGACAGACAAGAGACGCTGTGTGCTTCACTGCTTATATTGTATCGGTTCATCGTAATATGTCAATGTCCTGGGCTGTCAGGCTGCGCGGCTCTTTCGTACCGAGTACTGCATCATCTCGCATCTATCGTACAGTACTTGGTAGGTACCGTAGGTACCTTGTGTACGGAGCACAACGGGCCTCACAGTCTACAACACGGTAGCGGGCGGTACAAGTATAGCACAGTACATGCCTCTAGCAGCAACCCTTGTGGCCCCTGCAACTCACAGTCAGGTGAGGACACGCCTCAGGCACGGATGCGCTGAACCCCTTTGGAGGGCGGCGCCACTTTGTATTGCCTTTGGCCACTTTGCTCCCGCTGTTATTGTTTACTTTATTGACGTGACGTGCCGAGTTGTTGTTGACAGGCATGTGTGTCTAATCATTTACCTACCTGTCTACTGTCTCCCTACGTCCGTTTTGCGGTTGTCCATCAGCGCGTAGCAAATATTGAGTTGCTGTGGCCTAATCTATCCACTACGCGGAGTCGAGGAGTCGAAGAGTCGAACGGGATGAGGAGGCGGCATGCGGGGCTGGGCACCGCATGCTTGCTTCATCATCCCCGATGTACGATGGAGTTGTACATAGTACAGTAGATATGGATATGGATATGGATATGGATATGGATATGGATGGGTATGGGTATGGCCGCCACTCAATTGGTGTCATACGTGGGCAGTGCACACTCACCGTTCTCTCATCATGACCTGAATGAGAGCGAGAGTCCCCTCTCCTCCCTTCCTTCAGCGCCCGAGGGAACCCTGCTGGCCTCCATCTTTGCTGGCCTCCCACCTCCATGCCTCCATGCCTCCATGCCTCCATGCCTCCATGCCTCCATGTTGGCCTGCTGCTCCATGGCTGCAGCCTGCATTGATGCAAGTGGGCGCTAGCTAGCCCTGCTGTTCCTTGCCCTGAAGGAGTCCCCTTGTCCCCCCCCCCGGCGGGCAAAGAGTGAGCAAGATGGAGGGCGGCGGCCCGCCGTGACTGGACGGCCCTGAGGCCCCAGTCCAAGCCATCTCGCTCGCAGCTCCCCACAGTGCGTGCATGATACATTCGCAGCACCGCTTCCCCCCCCCGTGCCCCCCAGCCGCCCGCCACGTTTCCGATGCTCAGGCGCCCGTTGATACAACCTCGACACCCTCAGGCGCCCAATCCGTGGAGAGTTGGAGAACTGGGCCGCCGATCGACACTGCCGTGGCCCACAATGGGCCTCGCCTTCCACTACCCTATTGCCGACGCCTTTCTTCCTACGCTTCCACGCTTCTAGACGGCGCCAGCCATCTGTTAGGTTTCCACCAGCTGCTCTGCTCTGCTTTGGGCGCGCGTACGACGCAGCCTGTTCGGTCTGCCCGTCTTGCCTTGCGTCTACGGAGCGATCTGATCTGGTCTAGTACAGTATGATATGATCTGATAGCGTTCAGGCCAGTGCGCGGCATTGGAGTTGAGTTGCGTAGCGCTCTCGAGGACTCTATCCCATACCTCGACAGCTACTTGTATGTACAGTACCTGATGCAGAGCTATGCGCCCACAGCTACCCCATACTTGAGATTAGGCATGCACCTCTGCAATTCCTAGACCTGCCTGCACAAGTACTGTAGGTACTGCCGTGTGGCGGCGGACAAGGCGCATTACACCTGCAGAGAGACGAAACATCAAGAAACCTGGGCCCAGTGCCATCCGACTGGACAGATACTCATCAGATACTCATCAGATACTCATCAGAGAAGAGGCGCCGGCTGGCACCCACACTCGCAGAAACTCCCCTATCCCACCGTCCAATCACCCAATGTGCAAAGTCTCCGGGCGGCCAAGGCGACGACGAGGCAGCATGACGGGCACCCTCTTGCGCATGCCCGTTCAGACATGGCATGGCATGGTATACATACTGTAGTATGACATACTGGGGAGGAGGAGGGGCCATCAGGCTATCCGTACTCAGCCCCCTTCTCCCTCCCTTCCCACATCCGCACATCCATCCATCCCACAATGACGACGGCGGCAAGGCGACAAGTAAACAAGCAAACGGTCCCGCTGCCGAAGCCGCTGATGGTGGCCAAGGTGGCTTGCTTTGCCGCTCGAGGTTACGATGGCTGCATCCGTCCATGGCACCAACCAGAACCGCAGTACCTACCATGGAGAAAGGGAAAAGGAGCCAGTCATTTTCCATACAGCCCATACGTACTGTACAATACGATACATACAGTGAGTGGTATTGCCAAAGTGTCCCGCATACATACGGCCTGCCTACGGACTGCCGGAACACACTGTGCTTGTGCTGACTTGTGCCTGGGCGTTCTCATTTCCCTCTGATTTAGCGAGATTCAAGCGAGATTCAGTCCTCGTGGAGCTCATCGACAAAAACCCTCCCCAGTGCCCCCCCTAACCCCCCGCTACTGTATGCACATATCACTGCTGATATCACTAGCCGGGGCTTCCCCATTCCTGGAGATCAGCTTCTAGCTGGAACCTGGAACTGCCCATACCTAGTGCAGCAATTGCACGTACCTTCAAAGTTCAGAGGTATCCATCGTTATTGGAGGCTTCGCGGTGGTGGCCGTGACATCCCAACAGCAATCTATTTCGGGGGGCCCCGTGGCTGCGTTCCCGTCCGTTTCCCATCTAGCCTTTGCAGTTTGAAACTCTGATACTTTGATCTGAGAACCCGGATCACAAGGGAGATGGCAGCCACCATTCCTGCGCCGATCAGCTCGAACATTGGGGGAGGGAGGGCCAAGGACCCTTCTCACAAATCCAACATCGCATCTGTACCTATGTACGAAGTACACGGTCCATGTTGATTTCACCAGTCTATCCCGGCCAGCCTGGAACTCGATACCCCATGCAGAGTACAATACACAAACCTGTAACACCTGCCGCGTTGCCTGCCTCGTGTACGGATACAACACCAGGAATCGGACAGCCAGATAGCCAGACAGCCAGACAAGCATTGTGCGCATAGCCCAGAGTCGCACTGATACATACATACATGTTGAAAAGGCGAGACATGCTGATCGCAACCCGTGCAAAGCGGCCCCATGTCCCAGTTAGGCGCCCTGCAGACGGCCCTCTCCGCCAGGGCCCCTGTCCTCCTCTCCCACAGGGCGATCATTATGTGCAGCTGGATGAGGCCTGGATGCTTGGATGCCGCTTTGGCTCTCTTTCTCTCTCTCTCTGTGTGTGTGTGTGTGTGTGTGCGTATGTGTGACTGTGTATTGGTGGTGTCCCATCGTGTGCATGGATCGAGCATCTTGAAGCTACCCATTCATGTGCCAACCACACCTCACCTCACAACACCACAACACCACAACATCACACACTCGCATCCACCCTCCACATCACTGCCACACCGCTCTTCCTCAATGCTGGTCCAAGGTGGTCTTGGTCTCAGTCTTGGTCTTGGTCTTGGTCGGCTACCGCGCTCGTCCCTGGCGTCTCACCCGCCCTCCAGAAGGGGCAAAGCTGGGGGACGTACAGTGTCGTACTGCAGCACGAGCACAATGAATGAGGCTGGGATGATGTGGCTTTGCCGTCCAAGCCACCCCCTCCTTCCGCCCCGCCCCATTAGGGAGTTCCCCATCTTATCAGTTTCATGCTGTGTGGCTGCGATGTACATACGATGCCATTTCGTCTTCATGCAGGGGAAGCAAGGGGGTAGCTCGCCCGTTGGAGGGTTGGGTGTTTGCTTCTCTTTACATGTATGTACTTGCTTTGCAGATTCAAACGTCAACGGCGTCGTTGTTCTCCCTTCATCTTTCTTTTTCCATGATTGCCGTAGTTACCTGCACGAATTCATCCGTCAATGTAAGTCACCACTTGCGTACCCCAACAGCAACATTCACAGACGGGATCAAATGACCTCTCTAGGTCGGTCGATACTCCTCAAACTTCTTCGCAGTGTATTCAATGGCTCGGATTCTTCCACATGGATCCAACGAGTACCAACATTTGTTCCCTTCACATCCCGCCAGCCGTCGTATCTCTCGACCTTGCCAGTTGCATGTGTTTGTTCCCCTGTGTTTCCTGAGCTTGACTGACGGACTGGACATGATAGACATCCTTCGCAAATCTTCCCAATTTGAGCATATCAATCCTTCTTTGCCGTCTTGCATGCCAACCAGTGTGACGTAGCATAATTCGAGTTGTACCCTACAAGCCGCCGCTCACAAACTGCAAGGCAAACCCGAGGTGCGAACCAGAAAGCAACACTTGACCAAACACCACTGTCACCTCAGCCTACGCCAGAGACTCATCCAGCTCTACATCTCTTCGTACCTGACATGCCCATCCACCTCTCGAGTTTCAAGTTGTGATTGTTCATTTTTCAATGCCATCCTCATTGTTCCTGTTTGGATCTGGCACATGTAAGCAAGGAGGCTGTAGACAATTACGTTTCGTCACCCAGAAGCAGCATCTCTCTTGGTGCCCTGTCTCATATGTTTCCCAAAAGAGTACGGGCAGGGGAATGACTGACTGCAATGCAACCACTAAGTCGTTGACAGAACTGGAAGAGGAAACCGGGTCATATACGTACGTCCGAAGTAAGCTTTGATCCTACCATGAGCAAGGGGTGATGCCAAGGATGCGGCTCATCAACGCCATTGGCCAAGGGACCAAGGCGGCTGAGCTCTCGGAGTCTTTGCGTGTTTGCTTGCTGGTTCTGCTTCTTTTCGCAACTCGACGGCCTGGCCACCACGGGCTCACTCGGAGATGTTACATGCTCATGTGCTACGGGCAAGGTAATCGAGTACGCCCTGGTTCCGCTTGATATAAGCCATGTGGTTTGGCTGAGGGGAATGGGGGGTTTCCAATGCGTGTGAGAGACTGTACAACATTAGACCCCGTCTAGTCCTTCGCCTCGTCCGTCTCAGCTACTCGGAATTAGATCTGGGACAAGTGCAAATGGCATCATAGCTCAACTCGTTCTCCAGATTGTAAAGGTGCAAAAGGGTCCTCATGATGCTTCAGCACCCCCTTCTGTCTCTAGACTCCCAATCGCAATGTTACACGGCAGACCTACAATCATGCTTACGAGGCAATACCATTACAACTCTAGGGATACAGGGACTTGGAGATCTAGCGAATTTCGGCCGCACACTTCCTAGATCCTTGGTATTTTGGTTGGGATGCCCGGTTTCCCTTTACAAGTGACCCCATCGAAGGACTCATGCAGCTACTGCAAGAAAACTTCTTAACGTGACAACTCAATCTCTTCCAATACTCCCGATCAAAGCTCGCTTAGGCCACCAGTATGTATTTAACTAGTCCGGCTACATGTCAACAAGCATCGAACACAAAAGTAATTCGCATACGGCGCAGGGTCCGCCTCAAGAACTTGCCATCCGAGCCGTGAAGTCACGATATCAATTTCTTTTTTTCAAAGATGAGACTGATCAGTAAGCGCGCACTTTAGCCGCAAGACTGCATTGACTTTATGTAAGTGACTTGTGGGCCGCATAACGGTGGCTTGAGAGTGCTGAGGAGACGTAAAGACTCCGAAACAGAGTAATGTGTATGCGCTTCTTCCCAGATATAATATCTTACTTGTCAAGGCGGTCAGTTATCTGTGTGACTTGACACCACAGCTGGGACGACACTCTGAAAGATCTGCCTGATGGAGTAGTATGGGATGTTGGAATGCCTCTAGTTCAGTCGTTGAATGCTCCGTAGCCTACACTCAAAGCCAGGGTCCCAAGAGCCACAAGCAAGGTCTTGCGGGGCCATGCTCCAGATAGGGTTCAGATGACAAGGAGCCAACCTCGGGAAGTCTATGTGATATAAAAATGAAGGTTTTGATTAATTAGGAAATCCACTGATTTCTGTCTTTCCAGAATGTACATGTACTTTTAGCCCTCTATGCCCTCTTTCTAATCATTAATAGCAACAGTAGAAGAAACAACCGCATCGTAAACGGCATAGGCTAGGGAATGAATTCCCTGGCCGCATGTCGTCCCATAGAATAGAACACAGTCTATTTCGAAACGGCACGCTCACTGTCACTGTCCTCCTTGGCAAGAGTCTGCTCATTATTCAACTTAGCGTTGCGCAGGCAGATTGAGAAGACAATGAGCGGCACGACCAAGCAGATACCAGTAATGGTCAGCAAACGCTGGACATGCTGATAGGCGTCAACGATGCCGGAGCGCTCAGGCGTACCAATAGGGTAAGGCAGGATGGCAGTGAAGGGATTCTGGTACGCAGACAAAGCCAGAGTGGAGTTGATGTCTGCGAGGTTCTCACCCAGCTGCTTGGGCAAGACCTGGGTCCAGATGGCACCCGAGATACTATTACCGAGCGCAGAGCCAATATTATAGGTGGCGAGGTACAGACCGGTCATGACAGCGAGATGCTCGTGCTTGAGATAGGCCTGGAGCGAGGCCTGAGCCGGGTAGGGGAACATACCACCCGCAATGCCCAAGACGATCTGAGCGCCAATGACACCAGAGCGGGCAGATCCGCTGGGGTCGCCGCGGTAGCGGATGAGGAGACCAAATGCAACGAGGAAGAGGCAAGTGCCGGCAATGATGAAGACCTTGAGTCGGCGGACCTTGTAAACAATCATACCCAGCACCGTACCAGTAATGACACTGGCAAATGAGTAGAGTGAGGACACGCGGGTAGCGGCCTTGTTGCTAAAGTCAAAGGCAACAATGAGGACGGTGAAGAGGTAGTCGCCCTGCATAGTCCAGGCAAAGTTGAGCATAAGGGCAATTCCCATGGCGGCCCAGATGGCACGGTCCTTCATGAGGGTGAAGGGCACGAGCGGGTGAGGAGCCCTCAGCTCCCAGAGGATGAAGACGGGGATGCACAGTATTCCAATGACAAGGGGAGCAATGACGCTGGCCGTCTTCCACTTGTCTTGGAAGCCACCGGCAATGGTAAGAGGGACAAGGATGAGGGCGAAGACGGCAATCATCAGAATGAGGCCAATGACGTCGAGAAGCCAGAACAGCTCAACGGCAAAGTTTTGGAAGCCGAGAACCTGGAAGGACGAGCGGTAGGAGTCGAGGAGACCCTGCTTGCGGGCACGACGGGAAACGATGGTCAGGCTAATGATGAGAGGCAGAGCGCAGACGGGGTAGATGATGCACCACATGCCGATGCCCCATTTCCAGGTGGTGTTGGCGAGGACAGCCTCAGCAACGTCGCCACTGACCCAAGTGTTGATGATGAAGGGCAGGGCGGGAATGTAGCTGAAGAGCAGGCGGGCGCGAGTCGACGTGATGTCGGCAATGACGACCTGGAGCAGGAGGATAATCATGGTGTAGCCAATCTGGTAGATGACGGCGCCGGCAGAAAAGGAGGATACACCGTTGGAGACGGCCTCGACGACGGTGCCAAGGACGTAGAAGAAGACGGACAAGCAGATGAGCTCGACACGGCCGAAGACATCGGCAATCTTACCGGCGGTGGGCTGAGCAGCGGCCGCAATGACGGCTCGCAGCGTGTTGACGGTGGACAGCAGCGAGTGGTTTGCAAACGAGGCCGTAGCCTTGGGCTGATAGGTGCCTCGCAGAGTACCATCCAGACCATAGGCGTAGGCGACGAGGAAGACGCTGAGGAAGATGAAGATACGGTCGGTTAGGGTGATGACGGTGGAAACGGCCTTGATTCGCGCAACACCAGGCGACGTGATATCCCGAACAACGTCGGCAGGCGTGGCAGGATGGCTGTCGTCTCCGCTACGGGGACGGACCTCGGCGCCGGTCTCCTTCTCGAGAGACATGATGGGCGGCTTGTCTGCACTCTGCAGGTACCAGACGGGCAGAGCCGGAAGGATAGGTAGGGTAGGAAGGGTAGGACAGAGGTGACTGTCAGGAAATGTCGACCCTGGCCGTGGAAGAGGGCGACGACTAGATCAGATAAGCATAAAGAGGAGAGGGATGTGGTGGTGGGAAAAACACAGCCGATCGCCCAGTGGGCAAGACGCCTTAATATGTGTCTGCAGGTGCGTATACTGTAAAAATTTACGGAGACTTGTTGGGTGGAAGGCGCGGAACGCAGGTTGCGATTGATTAGATAAAAGCGTGTTTGTACATGGTACTACAGATTAGTAGCCAGGTACCCTACCGGAGGGAGGTAACTTAGTCTATAGCCTATGGTCTTTACTCCGTGCAGATTAGAGGCGATGGAAATGGAAAAGCTTGCTGTCTTTGGCTTTGGCCCTGGCTGATTTAGGCACCCTGTTAGACTTTTCCCCCTGCTAATCTGATCCTTCTAGTCGTTGCGGTAATGAACCAGTAGGGACTCGTCTCAGCACGCCACAAGTCGGATCGGCCGAAACTTGTTAGGTAACAGGCCGAGCGTCGGCGCTTGACGACTCCAAGACGGTGCTCGTTCATCATGGATCAGGCAATGGGTGGGATCTGGCATGGGAGCTACAGAGTAGTTTGGATCCCAATCCCACATCCTGACCTGCTAGGGCCATGGCAGCATTGTATGGCAAGTGCATAGGGGCAGTAGAATCATGGGATGCTGGAACCCTGGTTCAGAAGTGAGCGGATAGACGGACGGGTGGATGGACAGCCAGCTGAACCTGGGATCAGCATCAACATCCATCCATCAGTGGGGACTTGTGGTTTAACTCGCTCAAGCCCATGGTTAGCTTTCGATTGGATTGAATCGTGCATTGCATCCAAGAGGAGCAAAAGGCAGATGGCTTGGATCACCCACACTTTCTCAATGAGCAAAGTACCTAGTGTATACTCTGCCACTGCCATATGCTTCCAACATGCTGCCAAACAAGCTGTCAACCCGGCATAGACGGAACTGCTCATTTGCCTACTAGACATTCCGTTATCCGTCCATGGTCGGTACTTGCTTCGTACTTGCTTCGTACTTGCGCGACTGGTCTCCGCCCAAACCCACTATCAGCTGAGCGGTTTCCCCCCTTCTCCTCGCCTCGCCTCGCCTCACTGTCACTGTCACTGTCACTGTCACTGTCACTGTCACTGTCACTGTCACTGTCACCGCCACAAGCGCCCTGGCGGGCTCGCCGGCTCACCTTTTGCCTCTCTACTATGTACAATATGTTCTCGATCTAGGGTCCTTGGCTGTCGACTGTGGCTTCCGGGATGATGATGTGGGACGCTTGCCGATGCAACAATGCTAGCCGGATCCGATCACCTCCAACGTTGGTTTCGGATATGATCCCCAGCGCCTATTGCCGGTCAAGCCGCCGACGTTGAACCAACACGGTTCTCTTCTTGGGGGCGGTTTGAGCAAAAGCCACAGCAAAAGCCACAGCAAAAGCAACAGCAAAAGCAACAGCGAAAGCAACAGCACAAGTAAAAGGCAAGAGCATCTTGAGTTCCGACATCTCCCCAGCTCCCCACACTTCCTTTCCAACCTCGTGGCTGCTGTCCAGGCTCTTGTCTCCAGACCCGCCGTGCCCACTGACCGTGCGTTTTGCGCCTCGACCGTTACCCAAGCTGCCAAGTCATGGCCGGCTTTCTTGGCTATGCTAGCCTACCAGCCTATGTACGAGCCGACCTGAAGTTGATCCGCTTTGGTCTTGTCCTTCCATGCCAGTGGCAAAGGGTCCCTTCCAGCTCCAAATCTCCCACATCCCGCAGTGCTGTCTGCTGTCTGCTATCTGCTATCTGCTGTCACGCTGTCACGCTGTCTAAACAAAATAGCGGAGACAACTCTCTAGCGTTATGCAAGCAGGGCAGAGAGGCACGTGAGAGGCAAGTCTTTACCATCGCCTCGCGGGCCTCTCGGACAACAACGACCAGCCCTTGGATCATAGCAGTTTGTATTGGCAACCTGGCCACCGCGTGTTTCTTCGCCGTTGGTGTTTGCCTCCCATGGGCCATGCCGGACCAGAATGACTCAACCATTCCTGACTTTCCGGCTTTTCAAGCAGCACCTCGTGAGACGCTTCTGGTGATAAACCACTGGGCTCGCTAGCTTGACTTGACTGGGCCATCCATCCGTCGGAAACTCCTGTAACACGGAAACTTGATGGATTTCAGGTAGTGCTCAAGCGTCGAACAAACCAGTCAAATGGATCTGGAGTTTGAGACCCAATGCTCGATGTGGCGCTGTTCTGAGGTCCCAGCTCCGTGGTTCATGATCTACTTATTAGTGCGGATTAGCTGACGCCTCTTTCGGCCCGGCTGTTTATCAATCAGATCCCTTTGATGTTCGCAGATAACGACAAATACAGTACATACAGCTAAGCGAATACCCAAAGCATATCCCTAAGGTAGATACTCATGATCGAACTCAAGTCTCGGCAGGGCGGCATTCTTGCCGACGCTTTTACCACGCTAACATACGAGTCAAAGGCCCGCAACGAAGCGGATCTGGTCTTAGCGAGTGGAAATGTTATTGCCTCCTTGGCGAGAAAAAAAAAAGAGCTCGCGTTAATTCCCGTCCTGCCTCAGATGTCTTGGCAGTGCTCTACTGCAAACAGTGCGGAATAAAGACGCAAGACTTCCGTGTTTGATCGTCGTCGGTTGTCGATCATCACGTTCCACGTTGCACGTTGACTATCTCAATATTCCTCCTGGGTTTTACAATCTACAAGATCTCATTTGGCTTCGGCCGAGAGCTAAAGGGTCACTTTCGGCCGAGGCTAGAGTTTACTGTCAGGAAATCGAAACCAACGACACGGCACAGAGAAAATTCTGGGCCTTGAACTAGTCCGTAGACCACTGTGGCCTTGCTCCGGACAGGCGGCACATGAATCTCCATCAGGCAAGCCGACAGTCCCGGCCAATACTTACGATAGACTAATCTGTACATACGTTGCACTTGCAGTACTATGCATGCGTAGAGAGAGTGTGGATTGAGAGCCACCCCGTCATAGCGTCTTCGATCTAGACGACGACGGCTTCGAGCCTAGTGGTATGATCCCATGCTAGGAATATTTTTTTTCTCCTCCACGATCATGGGGCAGTTTCTACCGTGTTCAGGAATTGACCGATCAGGGCGGCCGACTCCGAGAGATTTACACCAACCAACTGTCTGACACCACACGGTAGAATCCCGATCTAGCGGCGCTTGGCCACGGCCTATCTCGATGGGCGTGTCCTTGCGTGCATCCCTTCGTTGAGTGAAGAGATTCAATCACGAATATTTTCATACGATTAGAAATAGCAACGATTCGACTAGAAACAGAGAGAGTTCGAGAATCAGCAACCAATGCCAACGTGTTATTGGCGAACTTGGGTTGTCGCGTCGTTCTTGTTGTTTCACGTACGCCGAACAAGTTGTATTCAAATGGTTCAAACACGTTTGTGTTTTTGGCAAAGGAAAAATAATGGGTTGACATGGACAACATATACCATACCCTTCGTCGGTTGTATCCACTGTTGTGGCCACACAAAGTCTTAGTCTTCTCGGTCTTCTCGGTCTTCTCTGCCGTCTACGCCCCGGGAGTGTCAAGCACAATATGCTCTTCCAGCTCTTGGTTTACGATACTTTCCAAGTCCGAGTGGGGATTACATCGAGGTCGTGGAACTAGAAACCACGAATTCATTTGCAAGGTTGATCCCATGCCATCGGGATATCAAAGCCAAGGCCAAGATCATGTGGTCACAGCACACGACACCCACATCAATGATCAATGCGGTGGCACGCACAACGAATTGCGGCCATGCTAGCAATGCATTTACAGCCCTAGTAAGCTGACTCCGTCCGACGGTGAGCACTTTGGCTGTATGAGGCACCATGCAGGATGCTTTAGCTCGGCCCAAAATAAGCTTAATTCCACAATGCCCAAGCGGGCGCCGTTACTCACGCACGCAACTGCAGGGCGTGCCTGGCCGAGAAGGCGTCAACACGCTGGCTTTGATGGATTATAGATGGCTCATCTTCCAAGTGTTGGCTGACCATGCCCCTCAACGCCATGTCGTACCCGGTAATGAACAGCCACCATGGAGATGCAAGCTTACCATGCAGCCTGGGTACCCCTCTTAAGATCATCATGTTGCCGACGGGTGCGACCTACATGCCAAGATCCGTGAGCTGGCAGCACAGTCTCCCCGACGAGCCAAGAGTCTCGGCTGGACACATCGCCAAAGTCTTGCAGTACATAGTATGCACGCAATGCTGTCGGACGTCCCCCACTGAACGCACAGGAATGGCGCAGCCGTCTTGGATAAAAAGAAGCAAAACTTGGTGATATGTAGTATTGGCAGGTCAAGCTCTTGCCGATTCATTGACGATTGGTTGACCCGTATGGCTCCAATTGAGTCAGCCGACAGGGATGGAGAGGAGAGCGACGAGAAACATACTCCTACTCGGAAAAGAACACGCTCCCGTTCATTACCTTGCCGAGATGGCTCTCTTCTCGGGATGAGGTTACGCAAGAGAAATTGAGCCTGGGCCTGAACAAGAGAGTTGACTACTCACGACACTATCATGTGGCATGCAACAAAGTCTCTGATCAGATCGACCGCTTCTATGGAGTACCACGATCCCTGTTCCGCTCCTGTCTATGGAGTAAGCTTAGGTATCTGCGGGCTTCGAACCACGGCCCACGGAGTCTCATCAGCACACCCTCCCTCTCTTCTACTGGTCAGTTGAGTTGGCCCGAGTGCGCTGATGTGCAAATCTTCCTTCACATGACAGTGAACTGGCCCAGCATCGACCGAGAATTCCTCGAGGTAGCGCCGCAAGTGGGCACAATAGGCGTCGGATATGCTCATGGCATATGGCAATACGGGACTCGCTATGGTACATATGCACTGCTGCAGCTCCCCCATCTCGGAACACGATCCAATCAACACCTTTGCAACGCCAACCGCTGTGTTCGCATTGCATCTCTGGCGGGGGATTGACGGGGAGCGGGAGGGAGTGCTCAACGTTATCGTAAACTCAGCCTCTGGTCAACATTCCCTGCACAGCGACGTGGCCACGCACCGTCTATAGAGAGGGGAGCAGCCATTTTCGGAAACACTTGTCGGGTTCCTGCTGTCTCATGGGGTTCGGAGAAGCTGAGGCTCCCGGCTTGGACTCCGCGGGCGCGGGTTGCGACAAGGATGGTCGATGCAAGGGCAAGCTTACTGAGTGGTCGAGGAGGAGGCCTCGTATTGAAGCATCTCCGCCATGGCGCTGGCGGCTGCGCTGACATTTGCATGGCCCGAACAGGCATCATGGGGCCCTTGGCCCCTTGGCCTAGTTGTCGTTGCAACGCAGCATGATGCAAGCATGGTTTCTCCTCCCACCATGATTGCAGACCGACTGAATTGGCTGCTGTTGCCTTTGACATTGCCAGAAGGCGTGGCATCGGTGACATAACGGCATACAGTTCCCGCAGCTTACCAGGCACAGAGGCGGGCCGTAAGTGGGATCGGCCTCCATTTGCAGCCTTCGCAACTGCAAGTCCAAAGCCATCGTGCGCCACCGTCGTCCTGGGGTCATGGTGTATACCAGCGCTGCATCAGCTTGGCGCATTCGTTCAGGCGATGCAGGGAAATTGCAGCCTCGCTCTTCTATGGCGTGGCTTGCTCTATCCCGGAACCGATCGACTGGCTCATCTCGACGATGATCTGCGTATATAACAGAGTTCTCCAACCCGTACCATTGGGAACAAGTGATTTTGAGCTATATACCAAGCGAGTTACATATCGTTCGATATCCTTGTGAAGGCGATTTCCTGGCTTCGTTGGTTGCCCATTCAAGTCACTCGTTCCCCAGTCAGTCGCTCATCGAAACACCATGAGAACTCATTCTCTCTTTGCCCTCTCCTTTACGGCGAGTGGCGCTATTGCGCACCTTTCCAATCCCAGTCTTCCTAACATCATGACTGGACGAGGCATCGCCCCTCACGTGGCAGTAGAAGACAAGGCTGCCGAACCGGTATATGGGGACGATGAGGCTCACACCCTCGAAAGACGCCAGCAATCAACCAATGGAAGATGTGGAACTGGATTCGGAACTGTCTGTGCGAGCAACGAATGCTGCTCAAGCGCCGGGTGAGTTATTCGTCTCCATTGGGTCTCCAGCGTGACTGCAGCTGACATTGGGGGGATCCAGATGGTGTGGAGTTGGCTATCTCTATTGTTCTGCGCCCTCATGTCAGATCAACTACGGCCCGTCCTGTGACGCAAATGTTCGCCCTTCAGGACCCAACACGGAGCGTGTGTCACGGCCCAAGGTCGGGGCAGTGCCCTATGGCCGGGGCATATACGGATGTGATCGAAATGGCGACATTGCCATTACCTATGACGATGGCCCGTACCAGTATACCGAATACCTACTGGATCTCCTCAAGGTAATGGAGACTGCTCATGATTTTAACGGAGCAAAAGCTGATGAGGCAATGACAGAAATACAATGCTAAAGCCACCTTCTTTGTGACTGGACGCAACCTGGGCAAGGGTGCCATCAATGATCCGTCGACGCCTTGGCCCAATCTCATCCGGCGCATGATTGCCGAGGGACACCAGATTGGAAGTCATACCTGGTCGCACCAGCGCCTTACGACGCTGAGCAGGCCAAAGTTCTGGAACCAGATGCTGTTCCTTGAAGTTGCGCTGGCCGATATACTGGGCTACTTTCCGACGTACATGCGTCCTCCTTATTCGGCAAGCAACGCGACGACGGACGCATGGCTGGGCGAGCTCGGGTACCACGTTACCTACTTCAACCTCGACACCGAGGGGTATCTGCGCGACAACCCTCAGGCCATCCAGGGGGCCAAGGATATCTGGGATAGTCGAGTCGAAGGCAAGAATCCGGCCAACAACCGGTGGCTGCATATCGAGCATGACACGGTCTACCAGGCCGTGTACAACCTGACGGAGCATATGCTCAAGTCGGTCGTCAAGAATGGCTTCCGGGCTGTCACGGTGGGCGAATGCCTGCGGGATCCCAAGGCGAACTGGTACCGGGCCGTGGGCAGACAGCCGCCTCCAGCGTCAACAACGAGGCGGGTAACACGCCGGTCGACGACCTCGAGGCCTGCGCCAACTGGCACGTTTCCGCCCACGACCAACGGTCGCTGCGGCCCTTCGCAAGGTGGCGCGACCTGTCTATACGAGCGCGGAGCTCCCTGCTGCTCCCGCTCGGGCTGGTGTGGCAGCACGACGGACCACTGCGGCACTGGCTGCCAGACTCTCTTTGGCACCTGTGGCGGTAGTGGAGGAGGGGGAGGAGCAAGCTCCAGATCGTCGACGCGCCGACCTAGCCAGCCGACGAGCAATGTTCCGCCCCCGAGTACCAACGGCCGGTGCGGACCCAGCTTTGGTGGTACAACTTGCATCAAGGAGCCTGGTGCAACATGCTGCTCTCGGGCTGGGTGGTGCGGCAGTACGACGGACCACTGCGGCGCCGGCTGCCAGTCTAGATATGGTACCTGCAGTACCAGATAGAGCCCATACCTATAGGAAGTGGTTGTTCCGTGGAGAGGAGTAGGAGGGGGAGGAGAAGGAGGAGGGTGCTGAATGAATGGCTTGTCTGCCGCAGCCGATGGGCTGCTCGTTAAGCTTCAAGAGCAATAAGGTAGCATGTACGACACAGGGATGGATGGACGAAACACACTGTGGCTTGTGGAACTGGATGCCTTTGATGTTTGGAATTAACATACACTGGACATGAGAAACAATAGGCAGACAGGTCGCTGGGATTAATACAATGTTAACAGACAAGCGTTGAGTACTGTACATGTGCCATCCGACCTCGTGAAAGCCTCCCTGGCAGTTAGCCCACTTGAATCCCGCGGACCTCTGTGCGATACGAGGTTTCGAAACAAACGGGACAGGCAAGTGAGTTTGGATTAGGCTCTGGTTGCGAGCTCCGTCGGCCTTGGAGTCGTTCTGACCAGGATGCATCCTTGTGCCAGCCAGCCAGCCAGTCAGCCAGAAGCCGTTGAGCTGGAGCTGCAGGTTCCCTGCATACTTTCCTTTTTTTCTTTCTTTTTTCGCCGGGCGATAGAGAAGCAAAGAAACAGAAACAAGACACAAGACACACAAGGAACGCAGCGCTAATAAGGACACGTTTGTTTCCATTTCAGGCCCTGATGCAAAGTCAAGCCCAGTTCAAGCCCAGTTCAAGCCAAGCCAACGTGGCCGCTGTTTCGCTCTCCGTCGTCCCGGAAAGCGGTAGGTAGGTTCCTTGGATGCATTGACGCGGCAGTGGAATGGAGACAACACAACAGTCTGCTTGACGAATAGAGGGAGCCCAGCGTCGACGTTGCGTCTATGCTTTTGGGGCGTTTCAGGCGGCTTTTGTGTCAATCAGTTGCTTGCTCCTGCGGACTAGGACCAGGCACAGACCAGCGTTGCTAGTTACTACAGTAGTCAGTCACCAGTTTACCTAGTCACAACTCGCAGCTTGGACTCGTCGAGATGTCCGTGGGCAAGGCTAGTTCAAGCGCTGATGGCCGGGATTCCTGGATACAAGTGCTCGGCAGCAATTGGCCACCGTCAATGGGTTGTTTCATCAGACTAGAACCAAACCGCCGCTCTGCCCCATCTGCCCCATCTGATCCATCTGCTCCATCTGATCCATCTACTGCCCCCCGGCTGGAGGTGTCGTCAGTGGACAACGATGGGCCGTTCCATGATCTGCACCCGTCCCCAAAGAGCCAAGAGCCTCCAATCTGAAGTCTGGCTCTCATGGCACGCACCTGGGCAAGACGGATAGATCGATGGATGGGTGCAAGCGCCAAGGAAAAGGGGAGCAAGAGCAGGCCCTTCTTCAGGGGCTGGCGATGGCTTCAGGTCTCGCTCCGTCTCAGCTCAGGAGAGCATGGATCAGCTCTGTGGTGAGACGGGAGAGCTTGCTTTCCCAGGCCGAGGCATCTCCTCCTCCGTAAGAGTCGACGGGGACTTGGTCGTGTATAAGTCGTGGTGGCATATAAGGAGGGCCTGTGACTCTGCTTGTCTCATCGTTGGCTTCACCATCATCACTCACTTCTTCTTTTTCCAACTCTCTTCTCTTCTTTCCACCCACAGCAAGCCAGTCTTTGCTCTTTCACCACCTTTCTCTATAATCAACAACATCTTCTTCGCCATCCATCCACATCATCAAGATGCAGGCCAAGCTCTTCCTCGCCTCCCTCCTCGCCGCCGCCGTCTCGGCCAACATGGCTCCCCACGCCGCCATGCGCCGCGCCGTCCTCGATCCCCGGGCCACCGGCAGCCTCGACAGCGAAGCCTGCAAGACGGCCTCCAAGATTGTCGCCAGCTCCATGCCCACGCCAAACGCCAAGCTCGAGGAGGCCTTTGGCAAGAACGGCGGCGGCGACGAGTGCAACGTCTCCGTCCCCGCCAGCCTCGAAAAGGACCTCGCCAGCTACAGCTCCGACCTCATGTCGTGGTACTCGGCCAGCTCCAAGGACCTCCTCTCGGCCGTCTCCAAGTGCCCGCTGCTCAGCTCCGTCGCCGAAGACGTCAAGGAGTGCGCCACCGAGGCTGCCGCCGAGACGGCTTCTGCTTCCCAGGGTGCCGCTCCCCGCGAGACGGGTGTCCGCCTCGGCGCTGCTGCCGTTGCCGTTGCCGGCATCTTTGCTGCTGCTCTCTAAGTCGGCTGTCGGCTGCCGCCGTGAAGAAGCATGGGGGGGTTTTAAGTTGATGGAGTTAAGATATCACCATTCACCATATTGGGGCTTGGATAATCAGGACGGGGTGGGCCTTGTCCGAGCGTGTTAATTAGTATGCTGGAAATCTACCTAACAGGCTGCTTAATAGGAGATGAATAAAAGTGTAAAACTCTTGGCGACTTTTTGTTGCAAAAGCATATCTCTTCACCGTGAGCTGTGACGCTCTTATGAAACAACACGAGCAATCCCACATATTTAACAATCCTAATAGTCCCGTACTGGGAACGGGCTTGCACTCGCCACGGGCACAGTACACTTGTCAGCCAGCGCCGCCTTGGCCTCATTGCTCTGCAGGCTCACGCAGTCGGTGCCGACATCCTCGACGCCATCGCAGATGATGACGGGCGGCCCGCCGCAGGGGCTCGTGACGTTGAAGTTGACAAACTTGATGTTGTCGCAGACGGCGTCCTTGTTGGTGCTGCAGCTCAGACGGGCGACGGCGCGGCCATTCTTGCCCGACGTGTATCCCGTAAAGTTCTCGAAGCGCACGTTGGTAATGTTCATCTTGGACGGGTACTTTGCGCACGTCTCGGCGTCAATCTTGAAGTAGCACGAGTCGATAAAGGCCATGTAGTCGTTGCGCGCGCTCCAGAAGTTGCGGAACGTGACGTTGTCGACGGAGCCGTAGCCCACGTTGGGCCCGGCCCACGTCTTGATGCGCGCCCCGTTGTCGCCGTTGAGGAGCCAGACGTTTTCAATTAGGACGTCCCTGACGTACGACTTCTCTCCGGCGTACTGGCCGAGAGAGCCCATTGACTGGCCGTGTGTGCCTGTGGAGAAGAAGTGTGAGCGCATGGTGTCATCCGGTATCGGGGTCCGACTTACCGTTGCAGTACATGGTGTTGACGTGGATGTTGCTGGCATTGCTCTTGGGGGAGAAGCAGTCGTCACCAATGTTGACCCACGCTCGCTCGACGCTGACATTGTCCACGTTGAGCGAGTCGAAGAAGTCGGTGTTCTTGGGGAGGGCGGTGGCGTTGTTCGACTCGGCCGTGCAAATGACATCGCGATACGCAATGTTCTTGGCTAGTCCAGTGTGAGCCTAGACAAAGAGGATAATGGTATGCAAAGGATGGGCCGCTCACAAGTAACAACAAAGTTCATCCAGATGGGCGAGTCCTTGAAGTGGATGCCGTCAATCTCCAGGTTGGTCGCGTTCTCGACATAGAAGAGCACAGGCCGCAGATACTTGTTGGTAGGGTCGAGGACCTCGCGGCCCGAGAACTCGTTCCACCACCGCTGGCCATTGCCGTTCAAGACGCCTTGGCCGTAGATCTTGATGTTCTGGCCACCCCACTTCCAGAACATGAGCGAGTTCTGCAGGACGCGAGTTAGCAACTGGTCGACATGGCCGATGACCCTCCCCCGAGGAGGATGACGGATCACGTACCTGGAAAGGGTGGGAGAAGGCATTCTTCTGCCAGAAGGGCGTGTCATTGGTAAACTTGATCTCGCCCTCGAGGTTGACGTGGACGTCGTTGAGCCACGTCAGGTCCAGCGGCTTGCCAATGACATACTTGCGGCCGGGGGCGAGGTAGAGGGTCCCGCCGCGGTTCGCCTTCTTCAGGCCCCTGTAGAACTCCTTGGAGACGTCGTCGTTGTCGTGGCGAGACGCCCGGATCGTGACTCTCCTGCGGCGGCTCTTGACCGGAGGCTTCCAGGGGTGCTTGGTGCGGAACTCGGCCACGTCCCTGGGAACGCCGGCAGGCAGCTCGAGGACAGCGGCCAGGGCGCCGGAGAAGAGGGTGAAGACGGACAGGAGGGTAGAGACCTTCATGGCGAGATTACTGGAGGCTGGTTGTCTGAGGATGGGCAACCCGCCATGAACGAAGCTGTCATGCCGTCTTTATACAAGCAAGATCTGGTAAATCGGTATGCAGACTCGAACACAGCATCTCAACACACCCACGTCCACTGTGCCATCCAGGCGCGTGAAGCTGTCCCCGCCATCCGGTTGTCGATGCCGCGTACCGAGTCAGTCCACCTATGGGAGCCTCTATTGCTCGCCCTAGCCATGCCGTCGGTCTCGTCTAGACTTGAATGAATCTGTCTTGCAGCGGACTTTTGATCGTCAGGTCATGGTAGCAACCCAGCTGGCGATCACCCCCGGAGATGCAGCCTCGTGGCCGCTGCAGCAGCTGATTGATGGAGCGAATAAGGCCGGGAGCGGACCGATTTCTCCAGAGCCAGCAGCCGTTCGCACGGGAAGCCAGAGTCACGGCAAGCCTCTCCTCCCCGCATTTTCGCGAATGGCGACCCGGCTACCCCAGGGCCGATGGCCGGTGATCCTGGGGAAAACGGAGCTTGCGAGCTGGGTCGGTCTCGTGGGGGCGGGGGATGTCTCCGGACACTAGGGGTCTCTTACGCCAAGAGCTGCCATTCTGTGGTGTTGCTGACATAAATGGGAGCAGTGGATGGAATCAAGGCCAAGGTCAAGGCCAAGGCAAGGCAAAGAATGGGGCAAGTTGCGCGCGCGTTCGCTGCAAGTGGGCGATGGGGTGACAAAGTGGAAGCAAAAATATAAGCTTAAACGCCTAGGCGTGATAAGTTAAGGCATCCCGTTGCCTTGGCGCAAAATAGAGTTGCCCCCAAAGCCAACGACTGCTGATTAACGCCCAAGCTTGGAAAAGAGTGAGTGCGAGTGCGAGTGCGAGTGCACACAAAGGTGAACCACAGCTGAGACACATGGAATACCATCTCGTCTTGTCTTGTCCTCGTCTCTAGTTCCGTCTCGTCTCTTCTCTTCTGTTCTCTTCTCTCCTCATCTCATCTCGTCTCGCCTCATCTCATCACTCCCCCATCATCCCTAATGGCCTCGCCAACCTCCTCCTGCCTCAGCAGCAGTGCTTGTGGCAGCTGCACATTCCTCCGCAGCAGTTGAAGCCCAGACTCATGCCGCCTCCTCGTAGCGACATCTGAGGCTCGGCGTCGGGACGCGGCTCAGCAGCCTGAACGTCAACTATTAGCATCAATCTGGACCAGGCAAAAGCTGACAGGCTCGGCCAACTAGGGGGGGGGGGGGGGGACT
>QUZD01000036.1:192882-264210 GCA_003693505.1 Pseudonectria foliicola | reverse complement strand
GCCGCTCGCCGCTCGCCGCTCGCCGCCAATTAATCAAGGCAGCCCCAATGGCCCAGCGCCCCCTGGATCATCACCTGATGGAGCCTGGCAGATGCTGGAATCAGCCTACCACTGGCTGGATGCTGGCCGCTGGCCGCTGGCCGCTGGCTGCCAATGCAGCTGCAGCAGACAAGGATCCGCGCCTGGGATCACGATCTAGACCGGGTGGACATGTGGACATGAGGCCTCTCTTCAGCCTCTTCCTCGTCCTCTTCAGCCACCACCATATCACTGCAACACATGCCCCTAATAGGTACTCAGCAGGTGGTAGATGGTAGATCTTGTTCTATCTCTCATTATACTCGTTGATGCTCCCTTCCCATGGCATCCTAAACACAAAATCAAGTCAACCCTTTTTCTACACCGTCATCTAGCAGGCCAGGCAAGTAGTGCAGCACTTCTCATGAGCCTTTACTCATCATCCTCCTCCTCCTCCTCCTCCTCCTCCTCCTCCTCCGTCTCGTCCTCTTCCTCTTCTTCCTCTTCCTCCTTTTGGCCCCTACCATTCACTTGCTCCACCTTACCAACGGCGCCCCCTTCGCTCTCAACCTTCAGCCACTCGTCCCACTCAGGGAACAGATCCTCGTCTTCTGTGGGAACGCCAATCAGCTTGGCAACACGGCCCTTCTTGCCCTTCTCCAGGCCCTCCTTCCACTCCTTGGCCGCGGAAACAGTGAGGCTGGGTTTGTACGTCTGCGAGAACAAAACCGCTTCGGCAAGTCGTCCCGTCTTAGTCAGGATCTCGGCGCAGGCCACGACATCCCCGAGCAGCCAGTTGCACGAGAAGGCAACGTTGTGTGCACCAGCCTCTTGAGCCTGGGCAGCCAGAGCTGCCAGCCCCTCACGGTCGCCCGTTGACGAGTGCAATAGCAGTAGAGATCCGAGATCCTTCGCATGCGTGAAGCATTCGGCAGCCAGGGCCACATCCCAGGCAGACAGGGCGGCATCTCCGACCGTCTTCCACTTGTGGTCAGCGTCGGCCTCGCGCGCAAGCTCCAGCGCGATGCTGAGCTCATTTAGGGCCAGCGCTAGCTCGAACTTGTGCTCAGGGTCAGTGGCAACCTCCAGGGCCAGCTCCTTGTGGCCCTGGCCCTCCAAGAATCGCGCAATCTTGTTCAGCTGGTCCTGAGGAATCGTGGGCAGCAACTCGGCAGCCGTCTCCATATCCTCTCGGAGCACCAACGTCTGGTATTCAAGCACAGGTAGGGACAAGGCAAACGAGGTGGCGTTAACGTCCTTATCCACAAGGTAGATCCGCGAGTCGCGCTGAATGTATCCCAGAATGTACATGGGCTTGTCAAAGTGCGACACGGTGTAGGTCTGGTCGCCAACAAGGTAGTTGAGTCGGTTGGTGCTGTTGGAGTAGATGAAGCAGTCGCCAACCCATTCGCCAGTCCGGACACTGCAAACTGTTAGTATAGCTGGTCTTTCTAGGCTTGGCCGGGTGTTTCTTACGATTCGCTAATGTCTGTGATCACCTCAAAGGCAGACTCGACACCGTCCTCCTCGACCTGGCCGGATTGCACAGCCTCGATGTAGTTCTCACGAGAAAACCGCAAGACGTAGAAGGTGTCCTCGCAAGCGATGGTCACCAGCTCTCCGCTGTCTGACCAGTATACCTATACCGTTCGAATTAGCAAGCCATCAAACCAAACTGCTCGAGCTAGAGACAAACCTCCTTGGGCTCAACTTCAATCCTTCGCACGAGACCACCGGTGGCCCAGTCGAAGAAAGAGACACCACCCTGACCTGTGACACCAAGCAGGATTCCACCATGCAGCTTCTCAGCTTGGAAGCCAACATCCAAGCCTCCGCTCTTCTCGACAAAGTTCTTGTACAGCTTGACGCTCATGGGTGATTCACGAATGGCAAAGTCGTTGCTGTTCTCCTTGGAGGCCCAGACAAAGTCTAGAGCCGAACCGAAGGCCTTGTTGCGCCATGCCAGAGCCGTGTAGATGATGTACTCGCCGTCGCCACATACAGCAACGAATCGGCCGTTCGGGGAATGGATGAGTGTCTGGGGATATACTTCGCAGGTGCCGAGTTCCTTGGTGGGAAGGCTGATCGGCTCGTTGTCCTTGACAGAAGCATCTATCAAAAGTTAGGATATGAATGAGAACCAGCGCAAGTGTGGCTGTACGTACCGCCTCCCTTGATAATCGAGGACACAACCTCGTTGTGTCTGGCCCAAATGAGCTTGCCCGAGGCATCCATGGACACGGCGGGTTCCTCTCGGCCGAGCTTTACAACAACGGCACCATCGTCGAAACCCACAGCGATGCCCTGCTTGCCCTTTTGGTAGGAAACACACCACGCTCGCTCCAGGCTGTAATTCAACGACTGCTCAAATCGGTAGGTGTTGGCGTGCCATATCCTGATCGTGCCATCTTCAGAGCCGGAGATGATGACGGGAAGTTCGGGATGGTAGCAGGCAAACGAGACATTGTTCGTGTGGCCCTCAAGGGTGGCGATCAGTGACTTGGTGGTGTAGTCCCAAATCTTGACGGTTCGGTCGTCCGAGGTGGTAAGGAGGTACGGCTTATCGGAGTGGGGGTAGTAGTCGACGTGGTTGACACCCTTGGTCTCGTGGGCCTCGAGGGTAAAGTTGGGAACGGGAGAGCCTAGGCTCCAGATCTTTACGGTCCGGTCAAGACAGGCGGATGCAAAAGTGTTGGTGTCCTTGGGGTTAATTGCCAGGCCCATCACGTAGTGGCCGTGGCCCTCAAAGACCTGAACACATTTCCAGCCCTTTTCCCAGTCCCATAGCTTGATTGTCATGTCATCTGAGGCGGTCAGGACAAAGGGCTGCGTGGGGTGAACCGCAATGGCACGGATGTAGTCTGGATGCGCCTCGAACGACGTGATCTTTTCGGAGGTGTTGTAGTTGTAGACACGGAGCTGGAAGTCATCAGAGCCGCACACAATCCAGTTCTTTCTCGCAATGAATCGGCCGGCGCGAACGGGGACATCGGTCAACTCAAACGTCTTGACAATCTGCTGCGTCTCGTAAGACCAGATGTAGACGTGGCCTGTACACGGGGGTTAGTTCTGGTGAGGACCAGCCAGTAGCGATTCGAGGGCAGTATGTACCGCTGTAGAGGGTCGTGAGAATCCATGGCTCATGAGGATGGAAGTCAATGCCCTTGACTCGCTCGCTGCGAGCATAGAGCTGGCGCTGTAGTCCCAGGATAATGTCAGCTCCAACCTCAAAAGGGCGGTATTGGAAGAGCCAAGGAACAGGACGAGGACAAGCGTTGGCAAGGCCTGCTGCTAGTCGCCATTGTGATCGAGAGCATGCGCTTCAAGTGTATCCAGGCGAGTACTGACCTTGACGTCTAACTTCATCTTTGGTGATATGTGTCGCCGAGTCGCAAAGGTGAAGATGCAAGCTGTTGTCTAGGCGGGCCGGGGGCGGTGATGTAGTGGGGTCGGTTCCCAGGGAGCTGCCACCATGCGAGGCTGCAGATCTGGCTTCACTCAGAAAGCTTGAGTCCGGACAAAACAATGTACTAATACCGAGGCGGTTATTTCTCTCTAGCTGTTGAATGGTGAATGAAGTGGAATTGCAGCGGCGACAGCTTCACGGAGCTGCTTCTTGCACCTGGGTTTGGAGCTATCTATTCGAAAATGTGTCCTGGCGGCTCCTGCCAGGCTGGCCACGAAATGTTGGCCTGATATGCCAGGCCTCATTATCGGCCGTCGCCAGGGGTTCCTCAAAAAGGGGGGCCAGATAAAGATTGAATAGAAGTGTAGGGTAGTCAGTCTTCTTTCCAATAACAGCTTGGCAAACGCCTCTCAGGGCAATTGTACAGTGAATGCTGAAGGGGTAATGCCAACATACAGAGTGGCTGCTCCATCAATAAAGATGGATATTCATGTCTATTTTATGCTTGTTTATGATGATTGGATGTTGGTTCATGTAGGTGACATGTGTAGAATCGGTTGCATTTTGTTTTTCCATAGGAATTGGTGATTTGTTGTTGGCACAGACCTAAAGACTTGATGAGAAAAGACGAACGGAATAGGTTTCTTAGACACCATGAAAGAAATCCAATGATACCGCACGTTTCTTCGGTCTCCTTCATTCAAAGTGCGAGTACTGAACGAAGATGAACCGCAGCTCAATCAGCTCTCGGCCTTATACTGGAGGAACCACAATAAACTGAAAACCTCTGTTTCGCGACACCTGCAGTCGGAGTAACCACGCGTACGAACCAGAATGGAAAGCCTGCAAGTCAACAAATCGACCCGGGTTGGAAAATCGTAGAGGAAAGAAGCGTGGTATCTACGTTGCTTACTGATTGCTCGCGGCAACGTCATAATCCAACTCCCAACCAAGCTCACGAACAGGCATGGTCTTGCGTTATCCCGGCTGCTGACTGTGCGCTGGGGAACAAGCTTCACATAGTTTGTACACGACCCTCCGGGCTCTCCGGTGAAGAGGCCGCGAATGCTTGACCATAGCCATCGCAGAGTGGAACTGAGCTACGTCGGCCGCCGGGACACCGCCGAACTGTGCCCAATCTATTACTTACCATGCTCTGGAACCGGAGCAAATGGCTTTATTTGTCTGGCCCTGTACTCCTGATATTGTAAGCAGAGTGGGCGACACCATGGAACTGCCGATTTGGGGGTGGGGGCTCGATGGACCAGCGGCTCTGCTAGCTCCAGTGGACTTACACGAGCTGCCGAGCATTGGTGATGCGTGATTGATTATCGAGCATTGCCGTGCATGCAATGGATGGAAACCATTGTAGTGAGCCCGATTGACGCTGTCCAAGCCTCGGGTCTGGACACGCATACCCGGAGACACGCAGACATACTGAGCAAGCAGTTACCGGCTATAAACTCACGCGAGGTACCCGATACAGCACCACCTCCAGCCATTAATTGACCCGTCAAGTTGGACTGCAAGGCGGATGAATATCCATCTCCATCTCGCCTTGGCGGCCAACCTCTCTTAGTGGCGGCGGTCGGGCTCCATCGCACCTTCTAATCTGCCCTGTGTTTGGGCCGCTAATCCACGGGCCCCTCAACATGCTTCCGAATCTTCCACTACTGGTGACCGCTTGCGGCTGACAACAACGTCACCCTCTTGCATGTACCTACCGTGGATGGGTGGCACTGTAGCAGGCCAGTCAAAGAGATTAATCCCTCGCTATCGTCAAAGCTTTCCGTTGTGAATCTTCTCCATCACGTATGCTATAAAGCCGCCGTAGCCACTCAGACTGGACTGTACGGCTTGTTCAATCACGACTGAGACACAGAAGAAATGTACGTATGCTGTTGCTGTTGCTGTTGCTGTTGTGACGATATTGATGAGCTACTCAACCGCTGGGTAACGTCATGTGAAACCACCCCTCGGTGGGATGATCGCTGCCCCACGTTAGCTGCGTAGCTTCCCCTCACCTCGAATTTCCTTCCGCAAGAGGGAGCTGGTTGCCCTAGAAATCTGTTCCATCTCATCCGATCGATCGCCTCTGATCTCTCTCCCTTCCCTTCCCTCACCTCATCCACGCCCTTTTTCCTGATCGCTTCTTCTGCTCGCTTTCGCTCTCCTCGGGAATCCTTCATCTAACACGCACTCAGCCCCGCTACATCATAAGCAATCATGGCCCCCGCCAACACTCTCCCAGCCTGGCCGGAGCTTCAGGCCCATCGCGATAGCGTTGGCAAGAACTTCGTCCTCAAGGATGCCTTCGCCTCGGACCCCGAGCGTTTCTCTCGCTTCTCCCGCACCTTTGAATCGGCCGGAGTCAGCGCCGATATTCTCTTCGATTTCAGCAAGAACTTCCTGACCGAGGAGACGCTCGATCTCCTTGTCAAGCTCGCCGAGCAGGCCGGTGTCGAGAAGAAGCGAGATGCCATGTTTGCCGGCGAGAAGATCAACTTCACCGAGGATCGTGCCGTCTATCACACCGCCCTGCGCAACGTGAGCAACTGGGACATGAAGGTCGATGGCGTTGACGTGATGAACACCAAGGGCGGTGTTAATGACGTCCTCAAGCACATGAAGGAGTTTTCTGAGCAGGTTCGCAGTGGTGAGTGGAAGGGTTTCACCGGCAAGAAGCTCACCACCATCGTCAACGTTGGTATTGGCGGTTCCGACCTGTAAGTTTTCAATATTTTCATCATTCCCGCCGCTTGATATCCTGACCCATCCTGCCTTGTAGCGGCCCCGTCATGGTCACCGAAGCCCTCAAGCACTACGGTGCTGACGACATGACGTTGCACTTTGTCTCCAACATTGACGGCACTCACATGGCTGAGGCTCTCAAGGCCTCGGACCCCGAGACTACCCTCTTCCTGATCGCCTCCAAGACCTTCACCACCGCCGAGACTACGACCAACGCCAACACCGCCAAGTCTTGGTTCCTCGAGAAGACGGACGGCAAGGGCGAGATTGCCAAGCACTTTGTTGCCCTGTCTACCAACGAGACCGAGGTGACCAAGTTTGGTATTGATGCCAAGAACATGTTTGGCTTTGAGAGCTGGGTCGGTGGTCGCTACTCGGTCTGGAGCGCCATTGGTCTCAGCGTCGCCCTGTACATCGGCTTTGACAACTTCCACAAGTTCTTGAGCGGTGCTCACGCCATGGACAAGCATTTCAAGGAGGCCCCTCTTCGTGAGAACATCCCCGTCCTTGGCGGTCTTCTCAGTGTCTGGTACTCGGACTTCTTCCAGGCCCAGACCCACCTAGTCGCTCCGTGAGTGACCCCAGCTGAACATACGTATCAACCACTGTGTATTGACCAGCGTCTGCAGTTTCGACCAGTACCTCCACCGATTCCCCGCCTACCTCCAGCAGCTTTCCATGGAGTCCAACGGCAAGAGTATCACCTCGGATGGCTCTTCTGCCAAGTACACCACTGGTAAGTATTATAGAGCCTTGCTCACTCATCTAGGGGATTTCCAAAACTAACCAAGCCCGAACCACAGGTCCCATTCTCTTTGGCGAACCCTGCACCAATGCCCAGCACTCGTTCTTCCAGCTGGTCCACCAGGGCACCAAGCTCATTCCCACCGACTTCATCCTCGCGGCTCAGTCGCACAACCCCATCACCGACAACCTGCACCAGAAGATGCTGGCATCCAACTACTTTGCTCAGGCCGAGGCTCTCATGGTTGGCAAGAACGACGAGCAGGTTAGGGCCGAGGGAGCCCCCGAGGCGCTGGTTCCCCACAAGCGATTCCTGGGCAATCGCCCTACGACGTCGATCCTGGTTGGCGGTACCATTGGACCTGCCGAGCTGGGTGCGCTCATTGTCTACTACGAGCACCTGACCTTCACTGAGGGTGCTATCTGGGACGTCAACAGCTTCGACCAGTGGGGTGTTGAGCTGGGCAAGGTGTTGGCCAAGAAGATTCTCAAGGAGCTGGATGAGCCTGGAAACGGGGAGGGGCACGACGCATCGACCGGCAGCCTCATTGAGGCTTTCAAGAAGTATTCCAAGATCTGAGAGAACGAGGTCATTGGTGCTGAATCAGAGCCCAGCTATTCAAAGTCATCCTCTACGGTTGCGGGAAGGAGCCACGGGTTTGCGCCTACATACGATGGCAGTTTTAATGTTTGAATGAAGAAAAATGAAAAGTGATTCTTTAATAACCTCAATCTGGGCCGGTATCTTGATGAAACCACTTGCTTACTTTGAAAACGCCGAATAGGACATAGCTATGGTGGCTAGCTAGATATGTGCTACAAAGGCACATGTAAGGGTCCCGACGGCTGCTCAATGTAAGCGAGATTTTCGTTTAATATATGTCGTGACAGTGCCAAAAAAAATCCCTACTTGCTAGACGGGAGGCCTGCAACAACAACAGCACACCAAGCAGAGGATAGAGATACAAGGGGCCTTGGGCCTTGTCCCTACCGCAAAAAGGACTACGTGTATGGCTAGGTAGGCAGGGAAGTTGAGCACTTAGTGGTGCAACATTGTATCACCCATGAATAGTATACTGCAACTTGGCATATACCTCGGCTCTATTACCTCCTCTTGTGATCACCAATGTTTACTTACTTAGGTCAGGACCATTGACTAGGCCAGAACGCGCAGATGCAGGCGCAGATACATGTGGACAAGAGGGGTACGACAGGACAATAGACTGGCCCCTTGATTCGGCCAAACGGGGCGTGTGATCACTTCACGTTTCCCTAAAGGAGATGTGTTACGATATTGCAGGAGGGAGTGAGGATGGTACGCGGACGGGGCAGGTGATAGTCAGGAGGAGCTCTACAATGGGGTTGACAGCGGGAATAACGACAGCCTTTGTCGGAGGCGACTGTGTGATGTGGTGGGTAACCCTTTCATATGCAAAGGCTCGCTTATTGCGGTTCGAAACATGATAGGTATGCGGCAAAAGATCTATATAAGCTCAGTAGGCAGAGTAAGCACCTCTCAGCAAATCAAGTAAGCTGTAGATACCAGACCCCGGCTATACTGCCTGCCTACGCAGGCCTCCCGTGGCTTAATGGCATAAAGAGGGTGAGACGGGATACTTATCCGTCCTGGCGAGGGGTATGGAGAGGAGGGAGAGGGGAGAGAGCCTAGTGAGGTGAGTCCCAGGTATACCTCTCACTGAATGCCTAAGTGGCATGCAGTGATACAGGGGCGCGCAGAACTCCAACCGCAATTGCAGGTCGTCTTGTTTTACATGCAAGAAATGGCATGCATGTGTTGTTGGTATGCGAGGCAGACACAGAGCGTTTTTCTCTTCTCGGCAGGGGAAGGGGGGGGGGGGACCTTGGCNNCCTGGGTATGATTACCGCCGAGAGCGTGTGAATCCATCCGGGGCCGAGACAGTTCGATGCCTTCCGGGCGTAGGGATGGCACGGCTGTGTCCATCCCTAGCCACTGCCAGACACGGATACCTACTTGTTGCACAATTGTTGTCGGCGCAAAGATGCCAAAGGGAAAAGCCGCCCGTGACTTGGACTTGCTTAGTACGGGGTAGTGCAGCATGGCTAGATGCCACCAGGGCCCAAAACGTGGAGAACGGACTGTCTGACATGTTTGGGGCTGCGACATGTCGGGCAAGTCATGCATCAAGGGGCTTTTCAAGGTGGTGGCTTGAAAGCTGGTGCTGCAATAGCATGTAAGTAGTCAGACCGTGTCAGATTGACTAATCTGCAAGCCTCAAGGCGGGGGAGGGGCTTTGGTTGTTAGTTAAGACGTTGAGTCTTTGTCCCTCTGTCGCTTTGCCCAGCGACAGTACTGTAAGTTGTCTGGACGATGTTTGCTTGCTGGATGACCCTGTTTTCCCGTTCCTGGGCTGGCTTGGGCTGTGACGACATGGCGGGCATGTGAAGGAGGAAGGGAGAGGGATAAAAAACCAAATGGGAGGAATCCCCACTCACACACACACCGACTACTGCGGATGCACATTGACGCTCACGATGGTGGCATGGGCGGTGCGGCGGCGCAGAGAGGCGGGCGGGAAAAAAACTGCACTGGTTGGCACCTGTGACGTCGCCGCCACGACTCGACGATGCCGTCAAATGGCTCGGCACATCTCCATCGGGGGCCGTGGTCCCTGAAAGCATCGACGACGATGGGGGGGGGGGGGGGGATTTGGATGTCGACTTGAGGGCAACACCTCGCCGTAGATTGCAAGCATCATCTCTGACAATTGTTGAACAGCGTCTCGTTTGTACATGTAGTTGTCTCGACCTCATGCGGTCTCACAGTCTCGCTCTCACCGTCATGGGCACGTATGTATTGCANNCTGCAGTACAGATTACAGGACAGGTGGGCTCTACCGGGCTCTACCGTTCAGGATGATCACCAGGGGGTTGGGCCAACGGTAGCCGGCGTTGGCTGGAGGCAGAATTTGGCGCGTTACCCGACAGAACTTGAGGGAAACGTCAGAGCATGGACGGGCGTGCCGGGCCAATCAGGCAACATGGGCCCCAACGCCAACGGAGCCAAGCAATATTACACAGTACTGTCGTACAACTGAATCGAGTCTGACGAACTGGTCCCCGCTGAGGGGCCTGGGCTATGGCTGCGTTGCGGCCGCAGATTGACTGGCGAGACGCTGGGCTAGGCTGGGCTGGGCTGGGCTGGGACGGTGGCCGTATTGGACTGTGAAGCGGAGCAGTCTCGGAGCAACAGGGGAGGGGAGGCTAGGCAAATATCGGTACTGTGCTCCGTCTGTTCGATGTACTCGATGCAGGCGACGCAGACGATACACAGTACTTGCCCGCCGATACTGTAACAGTACGTAGTCAGGGTAGCCCAGAGTCCAGTCGTGGGCGGTACCGTCGGGACCAGCTCCGACTGTTTCCATGCCGTTCCGTGTCTCCAGTCTCCAGTCTCCAGATTTTGCACCCCCAGACGTCCCGCAAGTTGCCGATGCCAAGGGCACGCATGGACTGGACGGACAGGACGGAGCACCGTCTTGTCACGGTGGTAGTGGGGCTCGACAACCTCACCAGTATGACGTCGGGCATTCTGGCATCTTCCTGGAGATGCGGCATGGTAGGCCAGAAGCCCGCGTATCTTGCGTGTGCGCTGCACCTACAGGACATGCCCAGTATGTACGGCGTGCATTCGCCGGAAACTCGCCTCGCCCCTTTGGGCGGCGTTGTCGGAGAATATGGCTGACTGGTCGGGATTCTCGTAATGTAATCTGTGCTTTGTAGAATCTCCTCAGTCCGGCCACGAATATTGCCACAAAACACATGCTGTACTATGTAAATGACGACTGTTGCATTGGCGCAAACCACATCACTGAACAAGTCTTTCCCCCGTATTACTCCGTGCCTCTAGTCGCTCCCGTTGCACTACAGCACAGTAGTCCGTTCCCCTGCCTATCAGCCGGCGATCGCCCCGCACGTGTTTACAGTGGGTTTAGGTGGAAACCTGAGACAAACACCATCAACGAGTCAATGTCGCCGACTCGACCGTTGAGGCCAGCCAGACAGACAGCCGTGATAGCCAGCCGGCCGGACAGCCAAGTCCGATTGAGACTCTTCAGACTTACAGTATTATCAGTCGGAAAAGCGCAGCGTCTAACCGATACTGCCCCTTTCTGTACCTACATGTCACATGTATCCCCGTTCAAGCTGTGAACCGTAATTACCTATCATGGCCATCCGAATTGCCGCCGGGGCCGCCGGTATCATCAAAGGGTCCTGTTTGGAAACACCTCACGATCCTTGCGTCCACCTATCGTATGCAACCGACACAGATGGCGACAACGGCGGCTCGGAGGCCTGGCAGATACGGTATATAGCTAAGCCTGGACAGGCACAGGCCCCCTGCGCCACGCAGGCAGGGGATAACGGGAGCAGTCTTCGTGGCAGGATGTCCGATTCAGGGAGAGTTGGGGTCCATCCCCATATCCATGCTCCTTGCAAGCGTGTGCAGGTAAGAGTGCACTTGAACCTTTGCACCAGTGCAGCACCCCTCCATATACGGAGTAGTCTGTACCCCATACTGAGATCGGCTTCATTTACGCTGGATTGAGGGCTGACAAGCCATTGCAGGTTTGGCTTCTGCACACGCTGAGCATACATATGGACACCCGGTTGGGATCAACCAGACGTGACATCAATCACTGCTCTCAACAAAATATTGCAGGTCAACTGATGGTTTTATGTGGTTCTTGTGGTTCTTGGAAATACCTATCCAGCGTCATTCGAGCAAAAAACCCACCTGCATAGTCCCCAAAGGCTCCTGCTCCAATAACGAAACCGACGATGAGATCGATCGTGAGCGGTATTCAACAGGGGTTCCACGGGCTGACTGGATGAGCAAACAGGCCAGATGGAGGTCGTGGAGGGGCTGTGGAGGGGCTCTGGAGATAAGAAAGGCAGAAAGGATACCCATTATCCCGGCACGCTAACATGACGCTTAGCGACTGGCTCACGTCACAGCAACGACAATGACAACAGGGGCCTGGTGGATGAATCCAGGCACGTATGCGCATGCAGTAATCTGTACTCCCTACCTCAGTACATACGCTACATACAGTACGTAGGCACTCCGTACTCCGTGTTCCGTACCAAACCGGGAAAACGCAGGGGACCTTTCTCTTAGCGAGCGAGTAGGTAGCTACTGCATGTACAGTACCTATGCGGCCCGAGTCCATCCTGTTGGGTTTCCCTGCTGAGATCTTGTCTTTGATCCCCGCACTTGTAGAGCAAAACGAAGAAGTATCTCGACGTATGCAACTTGGTCTCGCCGATAAGGTAGTGGCTAGGCAAATTCAATTCAACATCTGGACGGATCATGGATGGCTGACTGAGGGCCTGGGCCATTACGTTACCTCGCACTCCTGGAAACGGTAGCCCGGTGGCTTTTTTCACCCCATCCCATCCCATCCCCTCTAATCGGCAGAATGACGCATCGTCGGCGTCCGGTTACAGTGGGGTCGAGGTTCCCAAGAGCAGTGCTAGCGGAGGTTGAGCAGGCCCCACCAGCCTTTACATGGTACATGTATGGATGTACACGCTGGAGGTTGCAGCTGCAGCGGCTACTGGCTGGCGACTGCGCCCCAGCACGACCCCGGCAGCAATCCTGCTGTATCACTACAGTGCTACGCTGCATCCAGTACGGCCGCGACTAGTGGACGGAGGGGACGGAGGCACGGAGGGGACACCGGAGGTGGTGAAAAGGGACGGCGGCTACGCACGACTACGCACGACTACGTAAGTTACGGTCTGTATGGGGACACAGTACGATGATATATACACACTGTAAGATACTTGAACTCTGTACTTACTGTTTGCGGCCCTGCGGTGCACGAGCCAACCGTCCAGGCCTCCCGAACCTCAGCGATGATGATGATGATGATGATGGAATGCGGACCCACCCGCACCTGCCCTTCTTGGTCTCTCGTCCTGGCTGTCCACCATCCCTTAGACTCCAGACTTGACGCCCTGTTATATAAACCTCGTGCCGTCCCCAACTAGCCATCGTGAGATATCCCAACATCAACCGTTTTAGCCTTTACATAACCAACTGGTCCTTTCCCTTCGATAGGCCTTATACATCTTTACGCTTACACTACGCCTACTACATACCTCACCCCAAACATCCTCAACACATCTTTCACCATGGGCAAGAAGGCTGTTCACTTCGGCGCTGGCAACATTGGTATGCTGAGTCCCTTTCTTATTCCACACCGATTGATACTCTGGTTCACATCGCTAACAATGCTCCCTAGGCCGTGGCTTCGTTGCCTGCTTCCTCCACAACTCCGGTTACGACGTCGTCTTTGCTGATGTTGCCGATACCTTGATTGACAAGATCAATGCCACCCCCTCATACAAGGTTATCGAGGTCGGTTCCGAAGGCACCACCGAGAACACCATCACCAACTACCGCGCCATCAACTCCAAGACGCATGAGGAGGATCTTATCGAGGAGATCCGAACCGCTGATGTAGTCACCTGCTCTGTCGGCCCCAACATCCTCAAGTTCATCGCCCCTGTTATTGCCAAGGGCATCGACCGCCGATCCAACGATGAGACACCTCTCCATGTCATTGCCTGCGAGAACGCCATCGGCGCTACGGATACATTGGCCCAGCACATCAAGGACCCCCGCAACACTGAGCCCCACCGTGTTGAGGACCACCACCTGAGAGCCCGCTACGCCAACTCTGCCATCGACAGAATCGTTCCCGCCCAGGACCCCAATGCTGGCCTCGACGTTACCCTCGAGAAGTTCTTTGAGTGGGTTGTTGACCGCACTCCTTTCGAGGACGTTGGCATCCCCGATATCCACGGCATTAACTGGGTCAACAACCTTGCCCCCTTCATCGAGCGTAAGCTCTACACTGTCAACACCGGCCACGCCACTGCTGCCTACCACGGCTACAACCGAAGAAAGCGAACTGTCTACGATGCCCTTCAGGACAAGGACATCATGGCTGAGGTCAGGGGTGCCCTCATGGAGACCAAGAACCTCATCGTTTCCAAGCACGAAATCGACGAGGAGTCTCAGCAGGCCTACGTTGACAAGATCATTAAGCGTATCGGCAACCCTCACCTGGAGGATGCTGTTGAGCGCGTTGGCCGTGCTCCCCTCCGAAAGCTTTCTCGCAAGGAACGCTTCATTGGCCCTGCCGCCGAACTCGCCGAGAACGACCAGTCTATCAAGTATCTCCTCGATGCTATTGAGATGACCTTCCGTTTCCAGGATGTCGAGGGTGACGAAGAGTCTGCCGAGCTCGCCAAGATCATGTCGACCAGCAGCCCTGAGGAGGTCGTCTCCCAAGTGTGTGGTATCCAGACTTCCGAGAAGATTTACCCTCAACTGGTCCAGCGAGTCAAGCGGGTACAGGATGACAGTCGCGAGGACTAAGCGCACACATTCTCTTGATTCGGTGTGGCAATGGTCTAAAGGGCCATGTGCGATCATTACTGGCGTTCTTATGAGAGCATGATGTACATTCTTATTATCCCTGGAAGCACGGCGCTGGATGGATTTGTTTTTATGATGAGACGACTTTTTTCTTTTCTTTTTGATATGCTCTAGCAAGTTGGACAAGAGGTTGATTCAAGAGTGTGCTATGTAAATGACAAGCTACAAAGGCATACAAATACACATTTGCACCGTATTTTACCGTGTTCCTCCCTTATTAGTGAATGATACAACGAGCTCTATAAAAAGTTGGTGAATGGTTCTTTTGTATTGACTTGCAAGTTTGGTATGAAACCTCGGCACGTTGAGCTAAACATCTGGTCGACGCCGAGACGCCACCTACACGTCTCGTTGACTTGGGCCGAGGAATGGATCTTTGCGATTAGTAACTGTCAGCTCTACATTCTGAAGCAAATGTTTTACATGTGCCACTCTTTGGGCGTGTGTTCACTTTGCGAAGTCCGGGCATGCGAGCGCTATTAACACGAAGTGGGCTGTGTCACAGACCTTGTTCTAGCGGCGGCCGCTCAACTGCCTCTTTTGACGACCGTGTCTTGACAAAAGGACAAGAAAATGCTCACGTCTCGGCGTTAGCAGAGTGCGCCGCTCTCGCTCGGCGGGAAGCCTCCTCATCTCCATGGCAGTTCTGTCACTATAACAGCACGTTCCGTGCACCGCAATTCTGCAGACCTGACCAACTCAACACCTTTTCCATTCAACGGTTCGCTGCATAGCCTCCACCTGGGAGACTGGATACGCCATGAAGAGACCAACGATTCTGCTCCTAGGCCTTGTAGCCCTGGCATCCATCTCGACGGCGAAGATTACCATACCAGTGGCAGATGTTAGTCCTCTGCCCTTGGTTACAGCGGGCACGGCCACGTCCGTAGACGATCTCTTCCGCCGCAGCTGTCCCGAGGAAGTTTCAGAGGAGAACCCCTACGACGCGGAGCTTTTGCTTTCGTCGTACCGCGGAGACGATACTTTCGCCAACGAGACTGTGTTTCCCTCATCCGGTAGCTTCATCCGCGGTGCCCTCGACGCGTGGGCGCAGCACCAGCACCTGGTTCTGCGGCCCGACGAGGTGTGGTTTGAGATTCTGGCCCAACTCAATTTCTACATGAACGTCCATGCCGAGGAAACTAGGGACTTGTTCGTCAACCACGAGGGCAAGGAGAAGATCAAGGTTGAAGGCTTGACGTGGCGTGATGTCGTGGCTGCGTTTGGATCAGCAATCCAAGACCGGGTCAAGACGTCGTGGCTTCTCAAGTGGATCATGCCTGGCTTCAGCACCAGCACCGAGGAGGATGGCCTCACGGCAACGGTGCTCCTGATGGGACTGATGCAGAGCTACTTTGAGTTTGAAGGCTCCATCATCTGCGGGCTCCCGGCGGTCACGCTCCTCGGCGAGCGTGACGACTGGGTCCGGCTCCTGGGCAAGCTGGAGCGCCTGCGGGACTGGGGCGAGGAGCCTACAGCGTACGCCAGGAATCTCCGGCCCATTCTGACCCGATTTGTCAAGACGTGGGACGAGCCCGACAGCCAAGAGACGAGGGACTTCTGGTCGCAGATTGTGCGCGCAAAGAAGAAGTTTTCGTGCGGCAGCGGCGCCAACGAGTACGACGTGTCGGGATGGATCGTGGGCTTCATGCACTGGCACAAGGACGGCCAGCTGCGTGTGCCCGAGGACGTGGAGTGGGAGGCGGACGTGACGCTCGACGGCATCGCGTATCACTCTGAGCCGCTCGAGGACATAACGGTCGGGTACGCCAGGGCGCCGCTCAAGATGAAGGACTACCCGGTTTCCGGCACCGATACGGATGCGTACCTGCTCGCCGGCAATGTCGGCCTCCGGAAGACGGCAGCGGCGGAGGGCACCGATGGGTTCGCTGCGGTGCAGCCACTCAGCGCATGGTTCTTGTATGGGCCGGTCGATTCCAATTATACGACTGGGCCGCCCTTTGGGAATTGGAGGGAGCTGGAGGATATTGCCAGAGGATTCGGGGTGTGCCGTGGGAAGGAAGGCCCTGGATTCGACAGGTAGGGAGTTGTGTAGGTGCGCTTCCGTTTAACTCTGTCAATTGGTATCCCCTTCTTACAGGTATGCCTACTGGTATAGCTAAGAATATGATTTTAATAGCTTGTCAACTGCCTGAGATTCGGGAAATTGCGATTGCCCATGCTAGAATAATGTGTCTTGACCACTTACAATCCTCATCCGCTGGTAAGGCTGAGAGGAGACTCCATGTCTTGAGTGGGCAATGTCCAGCCAAGTTGCCTTTCTTTTTAACTATCCTACAGAGTTGGATAAGGCGTCTGATGCATCAAATCTGCTTCGCCCAGGAATACGATGGATATTTTGCACAAACACTCGGCGGAATCTGGACTTGATGTGAACCAAGCTTCTGTTGAACCAGGGAAAGCCAGCGGCTGGGAACGGGTGAGATCCACTCTATCCCTGAGTCCCCAGCGTCCCAGCCCCGCCAAAATGAACGAGCCCACATGCCATTTGTTTACTTGGGCCGTCACTAACACTGCTTCTTCGACACCGACGTTTTCTCCCATTTCCAGCCACAACCCTACAGTGTGCAGGCGAGGAGCGACGGATGGCTCGCCCTCTCCAGAATCCTTCCGGCAATCAGGTCTGATTGCGGTCGTTTGATCGTTCGATCCTCCAAGTCCCAGCCCGAGCCCGAGCCCGAGCCCGAGCCCTTCCACGCGATGCCACAATGGCCACTGTCAATCCCACCCGCAGTCGGTCAGCCCGCCTAGTCGCAAGCTTCTCGAAGCCCGCCAACACTGCTCCCGCAGCTTCTTCCCACGCCCCCAGCGTCGGCTGTCCGCCCTTGCAGCTCTTCCTGACAAATCTGCGGCTTCTCGATCTCGACTTGCGCCCGGACTGGCCCTGTATCAATGCCGAGACGTTTACGACCAGCACCCAGGGCCAGAAGAAGCGGGTGCAGAGTGTGGAGTGGGCCCTGTTCCGCCTCTTCGAGATATGGGACCCTGAGGAGACAAAGAAGGTGAGTCCAAGTTTACATGGCCGTCCGAATGAGACAAAGACTTGTGTTGACATGCCATACCGCTGCAGAAGTTGAAACCCTTCTTTCCTCCACTCGACCAGGTCCAATCACTCAACCTCCGAGCTGCGCTTCTCCGAGCCCTCGAACAAGCCAAGAAGAATGGGGTTCTTGGAAGAGATGCCATTGTCAGAAAGACGATGCTGGACGAGTGCAAGGGAGAGAGGCTTGAAGATGTCCTGGCTGCCTTTTCCTCTGCAGTCCTCAAGCAAATCGTTTCGGAGAACGAATCTGCGAGCGGTGAGCATCCCGCACTAGCTGTGGAGCTTGCGTTGGAGGACAGAGGTTACAAAGAAGATAATGCAAAACTCAACCCGATTATTTTGGCCCACAAGGCAGGCCTACGCCGGCTATTGAGGGAAAAGGAAGCGGCCAATGCCCGCTTTCAGGACTTCTCCGAGCTACTCAGCATTAAAGAGAAAGGCATTGCCAGACGCAGGGAGGCAGTCCACGACAAGGAGCGCAGCGCTGGTAGTAAGACTATATCTGAAGATGCCAAAATCGAGATGCGACGGACTGTTCGAAACAATTGGTCGGGCAATGAGCACTGGATGGAGACCTTGCTGTATGGTGATTCAGGGTCAAGGAAGGACGGCCTCATGGGACTGCCGTTCGATCGACTTTGGCGAAGAGTCCAGCAAGGCAGACTTGGAGAACTTGAGGACCAAGGCACCGGACTGTTAGAGCAGCTCGATGGCCGCGTCAAGGCCCAGCGAGAGCGGCTCGAGAAATGGGAGACGTTCCGAAAGAAGATGTGTCAAGGCAGGGCTACGCCATCGTCCTCAGATCAGCATCAGCAGAAGAAGGAGCCCCTGGGAATTGAACTTGGGTTTGGGGAGCATGTGGCTCTTCAGAATGGAAAAGTGTCGCCACGAACCGCTGCGGTTCAACACCAGGACGGAAAGGTGACCGGCGACTACAAGGACCTAATTCATGGGCTTATTGAAGAGTTGTCGGGACCTGCACTGGCAACTCCTCCGGCTCTAGCCTTTATACAGCAGTCGAGGGCCCTGGACTGTGCCTTTCGACAGTCTGGCTCTTCAGCGGCGACGCACGAGACTGACGCAGTCTCGGAAGTGAGTGAGTTGGACGAGGAGCCTGAGACGGAGATACTTCATACGGAACCCCCCGCGAGGTCGTTTCAACTTAAACCCGAACTTTCGAAGCGGATGCCAGTGCGGCCAAAAATCAATCACTCAGAGAGCTCGTTGACATCAAACGGCTCGTCATCTACTTTGTTAAGCCGTCGGCAAACTGTCGAAAATGAGGTTCTTACTGATGAACCTCGTCCACAACCAAGACGCTATGAGCCGCCCGAACCGACACGCAACGAGCCCCCGTCGGTCGAGGTTTCACCTCCCCGTTCGCCAATTGATCCTGATGAGGCAGAGACACCCTGCCCTGTGAGGAAGCTGTCGCCAGCCTCCCCCACCCAAGAGCTGGCTGACCAAATACTCGAATCCATGGACCAGGCTTCTCCTTCGCCTACCAAACGCACAAAGCCCCGTCATACTTTGTCGCTCGCTGAGCGAACACGGCTTTCCATGGCGCGCAAGTCGCTTGTGTTTCATCAGTACGAGGAACCTGATTTGCCTTTGGATCCTAGCCCGGGAGGCTCTGTAACACCGCCTGCCGAGGAGGACATTACCGAGGCGATTGACGAAGAGATAGGCGATCTTGCCAGCAGGACTCGAAAGAGCATGGCCGGGTTTGAGAAGGCAAGACAAAAAGCGCAACTAGAAAGGAGGCGATCCTTGCGAAAGGCCAAGATGCCACCACGGAAAGAAGGTGACTACTTCTCCAGGGTCGACGAGGAAGACGAGGGCCAGACCCTGAAGGCAGAGGAACTCATGGCGGAGGGGGATATGGAGGCGGTCTTCCGATCGCGTCCTAAGATCAAGGCGAGCCCCATTGGAAGCCCTACGCGAGAATGGTGATATGAAGGATATATGAGATTACGAGGCCATGTATGAATTAGGCATGAATCAAAGCACAGCTCCAGTCAAAAGCGTGAATTCCATGTGGTTTACCCACATCTATCTTATTGTACAGCAGTGCTTTCAAGGTTCAAATTTTGTACACGGTATGGCCGTTTACCATCCCTGGCTCTTCAACTCAAGGACGCGGCTGACCGCAGCCTTGAAGCCCGTCTTGAATCTCGACCTCCATCGCTGACTCCGGAGCCTCTTCTTCTTGAGACCCTTTCGCTCGTGGAATTTCTGGCTGCGGACCTTGGCCTTGACCTTTTGCTCGCGCAGCATCTTGTCAAGGACCCTGAAAGCAAGCATGGGCGTTGGTGCCGAGGTGGGAGAGATGCGGTCTTTGATGAAGACGGTGCGGCCACTCACAGGCTTCGCTCGGACCTGGGGCAGGCTCATCGGGTCAGTCGACGCCCCATCGTTGAAGGAGCCCGCCTTGTTCGCGACGATGGAGGCGATGTCGAAGTCGAAGGGTTGCGAGGAGTTGGCGGCAGTATACGGGTGCTTCTCGGCGGGCTCAGAAGACTCTTTGCTAGATTCGGCACGAGGAGCCTCTGCACGAGGTGGTGGCGGCGGCGGTACGGAGACGTTTCCAGCTGGGGAGGAAGGACTGGCGGCCTTTGCGGGCTGTTGGGTCGTCGTCTGGGTAGGTTGGCGGGGGGTTCGGTTGCCGACAAGAGGGTTGACCCGCACAGGGCGGGCTGGGGGGTTTTTGGAGTTCGGATCAGCGGCGCGGAGTGCGATGGACGTCGAGAATGCTCGTGATGAAGCCGCCCAAGAGCTCGACTGGCGAACGGCTAATCTGGACAGCATGATGCTGCTATATCTCGTTGTAGCGGCCCTGGAGGGTGTCAGTATTAGAACAGAGTAGCCCACAGGGACCGCGAGGTAATGAAGTTATACATTTGAGGAGGAGACAGCTTCACTGTACGCCCAATTGGCTCCTGGAAGACGTCGACCGACTACAAGCGATTGTCATTAGGTGAAGTCGCAGATGGCGCTGGAGGAAAAGTCGCGATGGGGCCGGACCAACGTTTATGCGGCATGATATGGCTGTAGGAATTTTGGAAACCAATCACGCCGACGCCTCTCAGCCCGGCGCTAGGAAGATCCCACCTCCAAGCCGTTCAGCCTCGCGCCCTTGGAATTTCACCATCGACAAACTCGCTCGACCAACAATCACACCGTAAAATACGCCGTGCAGTGAATCCATTGCCGCTCGCATCGCAAGAAGTCACTAGCCGAGCTGCGACAAGGCTTGAGGCCCGAGAATCCGCGAGTGGACTTTGCGCCAGACGACCGCGTCCGCGCCGACGGATTCCCTCAATCATGGCATACAACCCGTATGGACGTAAGTTGGCTGAATTCTCCGGGGGTGATGTTTGATTCCCATACTGACAGTCGGCTCCCCAAGATAACCCATATGGTGCGCCGCCAGCCTATGGTGGCTACCCAGGATCCAATGCTGCACCGCCCGGCATGGCCCCTCCACCTGGTCTAGGTGCGTCTCTGCCTCTATACCAAGTTCCATACGCGCGGCTCGCAACTGACACAGCTCACAGGACCTCCCCCAGGCATGTCTCCTGTTCCAGGAATGGCGCCTCCCGGCGTTCACCAGTCTAACGCCCCGCAAGCTAATCGTCCAAGCGGCCTACCCCCCAACTTCCAAGCGCCCGCGAACATGCCCAACATCAACTTCAATGCCCCCGTGATCCGACTCGGAACTACCGCCGGCAAGCCTGGCACGCCGACAATGGGTGGGAGGGGCGACAGCATGGCCAATCCCCCGGGAGGCGGACGACCTGGTTTGGGAATGGAGAGGGGGGCTGACCATGGCAGGTCCGCTGCTAGAGAGGCGATGCAGACGCTGGTGCCCCCGAGCAACGAGGAGAAGCTACGAACGATCTTCCTACACCAGATTCCGGACGGCGTGGGCGGCGATCAAGGCATTGAAAAGATTCTACATGCCGTGGGCAAGCTGCGGAAATGGGACTCGGCCGCCAGCGTAACCGAGGATCACAAGGGTGCCAAGTTTGGATTCGCACAGTTCGACGATGCAGACTCGCTCTCGATCGCCGTCAAGCTTCTGCACGAGCAGGACGTAGAAGTCCCAGCCAAGCGCCAACAGCCAGTAGCCGAGCCACCCAAGGATGACTCGTTCGATGGAATCGAAAAGGCCACCCTCCAGGTCACCGTGGATCCGAGTACCCTCAAGTACGTTGAGTCGTATGAGGAGGACAGAGGTGATGATTCTGGCGTGCTGGAGAGGTTGGAGGCTGCAAAGGCCGCCTTAAAAGAGGCCATCCGAGACCTCTTCTACCCCTCTACTGCTATTGGCGCTGACAGCAACGGCGACACCACAATGGGAAACACAGAGTCTGGAGAAAACGTTGAAGTAGTCAACATCACGCTGGCGCAGGACGATGAGCTGGCGGATATCCCGGCTGAGATGCGGGAAGTGGTAGCTCGCGAGATTGCAGCATTCCGCGAGCGAAGTAATCAACGAGACATGGAACGGTTGAGAAAAGAGGAGGAAATGGAAGAGATGGAACGGCAGCGAAACGGCGCTCCGAGGAGATCTCGACTGGATTCTCCGCCCCCAAGCACCAACAACATCCCCCTGGGTCCCAGAGGCAGCATTGCGAACGCTCCGTCAGGCCCTAGAGGACAAAACTCCCAGGACCGCGTGTCCTTTGTCAATGGTGGTGTCGCAAATGCCGAATGGTCCATCAACAGGGAAGACGAAGATACAGAAGCTAGCGACGAGGAAATCAACCGACGGCAGCAGGCCAAGCAAAAGTCTGAAGCGGACAAGATGTACCTGGAGGCCGAGCGCAAGTGGACCAACCGGGAACGATCGAGACAGGCAGCTCTGGAGCGAGAACGCGAGCGCGAGCAGCAAGACGCCGAATCGTTGGAGCGAAGGAAAGCAGAGCAGCTTGAGAGGGAGAAGGCCTGGGATGACGAAAAGGAGATGTCCTGGAAGTCCCACCCGTACTATCGAGACCATGCAGGTTGGGCTAGGAAACGAGCAGCGGATCGAGCCGACGAAGAAGCACGGGATGAAGCGGACAGGAGAGCAGAGCAGGACGAGCGACGCCGTGAACAGGTTGAAATGGAGCGGGCTCGTGGCATGGCGGACTCGTTCCTGGACAAGCAGGCCGACGAGATGGAACAACGCCAAGCAGCTTCCGTGTCTGCGCCGCAGCCGTTCAAGCTGTCTCTCGGCGCAGCAGCACAAAAGGCCCAAGCCTCTCGTGCCGCCCCGCAAAGGCGCACTATTGCCGAGGTGGAGGGTCTATTAGACGACGAGGAAGCCGATACGTCGACCAAGCGCCAGCTCATCCCTATTCAGTTCGAGCCTACTTCGGCGTCAGCATCCATGACGGACGAGGAGATTACCCAGGCCGTCCGAGCCCTAGCCCAAGAGATTCCTTCGGACAAGGAGGGTCTGTGGAATTGGAAGGTCAAGTGGGATTACATGGATGAGGGTGTCGTCCGAGAAAAGCTTCGGCCGTTTGTTGAGAAGAAGATTGTCGAGTATCTGGGAGTACAGGAAGAGATGCTGGTGGAGACTGTGGAGGAGCATCTACGGAACCACGGCACAGCTGCGGCACTGGCCGAAGAGCTTGAAGGGGTAAGCTGATCACCAACCAATGGACACTATGGGACCTGATGCTAACTGACGACGACAGGCACTGGACGACGAGGCAGAGGACCTGGTCAAGAAGCTGTGGCGAATGGTCATTTTCTTTACGGAGAGCGAGAAGAGAGGGTTGCCGGCGTAAAAGAGCGGGAGCGAGGGAGGATTCGGAACACTGAAAAGGACAAAACTGCCGGGGAGTGCTTTGATATATTCCATGGTAATCGAAGAGGCCGTGTTGCGAGGTCCATGTTGTACCATTACCTATTTTACTTACTTACCTAGACAAGGGTATCTTGAGAGGCATTCTGGACGGGCAGGTTGAAGGGTTGCTTGAGTAATACATGCCAGAATACATGCCAGAATACATGCCAGTCATAACTGACCAGATCGGGTTGTGAAGTGAATGACTCCCTGAAACGCCTACCGGGAGGTAGAGCCCAGCAGATTCATTGACTTGAAACATTGCCCGAGGATTGGTCGGTCTGCTGTGAGACGTCGATGCGTACATGCATACATAGCCTCTTGGTGGTGACCACCGAGATGCCGAGGTTCCCCACCTTGAACAACCCCCCCGTCATGGCGTGTTTCGTTAACCATAACCGCTGTACTTGGAATAAACAGCATGACGCCAGCTCTGCAATATCCTTTCTCATTCAATCAGTTTCTCATCCGGTAAAGCATCTTGCGAAGAGAAGTGGGATTGTATAGTGGCCAATCCCAGTGCAAATTGGCGGGCACGTTGCTACTACGTACTGCAACATCTCGTCGTCTACACTCGTTGGCACCACTCAACCTGCGTCTCGAGTTTGCATCGACACTTTTACTTGAGTCGAGTATAGAATCAGAAGAACAATGTCTCAGCCCTTTTCCGGCCCCCCGCCGGATGTTCCATACGTCCTCGTCACGTCGCCAAAGCCTCACATCCTGCTTGTCACGATCAACCGCCCGCGCCAGCTGAATGCCGTGACGCAGCAGATGCACGTGGACCTGGAGAAGCTGTGGAACTGGTACGACGAGGAGCCGTCACTGCGCTGCGCGGTCCTCACGGGCTCGGGCCGGGCCTTTTGCGCAGGCGCGGACCTGAAAGAGTGGAACGGCAACCAGCAGCAAGAGAAGAAGACGGGCGAAGAAAGGGCGTCTGCGATGCAGGGAGGTGGTGGGTTTGCCGGCATGTCCAACCGCAGGGGCAAGAAGCCCATCATCGCGGCCGTCAACGGGCTCTGTTTCGGCGGAGGCCTCGAGGTGGTCATCAACTGCGACATGGCCATTGCTAGCGACGGCGCGTCCTTTGGCCTCCCGGAGGTCAAGCGTGGAGTCGTAGCCATCGCCGGCGCGCTTCCACGCCTCATGCGCACCGTCGGCCGCAAGCGCGCCTCGGAGATGGCACTGCTCGGCCGCTCCTACACGGCCAAGGAGGCGCTGGACTGGGGCCTCATCAACCGTGTCGTAGCCCCGGCCGAGGTTGTGAGCGAGGCGCTGTGGTGGGCTTCTGAGCTGGCCAACAACTCGCCAGACTCGGTCATTGTGAGTCGGGAGGGACTGCTGGGAGGATGGGACCCCGAAGACCCCGTGGCGAGCACGTTGCGCATCGATCAGGGCATCTGGCGTGCTATCGAGAATGGTGACAACATGAAGGAGGGTGTCTTGAGTTTTGTCGAGAAGAGAAATCCCACATGGAAGAACAGCAAGCTATGAAGCTGTAGGAAGGATTGCGGACGAGTTGATGGCCAAGTTCAGTGCAAACCTGAGTAGCTCTCTGGCACCTACAGTAGCCGACTTGCTTACCCACGAGATGGCACGTACGGGCGATGTGAATTCAATGTTGTTGAGCCGTCTAGATCAAGCTGTACACGGTGCCATGTAGTGTATCATGTGCAGTTGCTTGTCTGCCAAGTGCGTGGCGTGATGACTTGACGGGACTGGCGTCCGCCTTGGGTCTCAAGCCTCTTAAGGTTGTTCTTTCATCCTAGAAGTCATTCAGACCTAGTCAAATAGTCCCCTTCCTTTGGCCAACAACGCCGAAAATGGCCCCGACACCACGGTTGCACGGCTCGCTTCGCTACAGATTAGCGGCTGATCGTCACCGCCAAGGGACGGCCCTTGATAGCGCCCAGAATGGGGATGCAGACTTGCCGTCTGATTGGCATGATGTCTAAGACATTCATTAGGTGACTCCACGTCGTGTGTGCTCACAAGACGGAGGGATTTTCGGGTAGACCATACAGTAAGAGCACCACGTAGTATTGCTTTGCATAGAGATACGCTCCGCTGGTTGCCCATTCGGCTTGGTACTGGCCTTCTCTTCTATGCGTCCCTAATGTGGAGAAGCTCTGGCATCGCAACCATCCTTTGCCTTTTGCGTTGAAAGCCTAACCCAGAATCTCCCAGAGTAGTTCATGACACTTGATCCTACCTCGTCATGTTGCGTATAAGGCAAGTCTTGGATTTCGTTTCAACACTATGGGTAGCAATGACATGGTCAAAACAGCCACTCGACTCGACGAGCAACGTGAAGAGTGCGCACCAACAATTGGTAGATTTGCAAGTCCCGGAGAGTCGACAAACCTCTAGGACGCTTGTCATGTTGTAACTATATGTACCGACCTGTATGCTGTATGTATTGTACTACTGACGCGGTCCTTAGCAAAAGTTCATCGCCGCTAGCTTTGTGACACTGAACGCAAGTGCATACGTGACCACGTACATGAGTGGCGGCGGCAGATGAGGGAAAGCATTCTTTGTTGTAATATGTATAATGCTGCCGCCTTATCCATCGCCCCCATTGTACTGGTAGCTGATTGTCCCTATAGGGTGTACAGATTAATAAGAGTCGAAAAGATTCGGCGAGGTAGGGATCGACGGGTCCCCAGCAATAGCCGGGTTTCTCACGTAGCCACAAAGTATCAAAGGACATGGCTTAACCTGCGACGTCCACTTAGTTATCATCTAATTACGACCTGCTGCCTATAGTCTGAGACATGCTTACCCATTTGGCGAACACGGCTTGTAGCTGAAGCCCTCAAATCGGATGGGATCAACACCATTGACCAATCGTACAAGGCGGGAGAAACCTAGACCGTGGGCATTCTCAAATGCTTCATTGCATTGGCTGAGATAGTTTCTGTGCGTTCTTAACCCTGCAGCTCGGTCGGCAGCTGTTTGTGCTATCTGTACTCAGTGGTATTGAGCGGCGTCGATGTTTAAGACGGGCTGTCCGCCATCAAACCGGGTCATGTCTCGACTGCATCAGTATAAATGACCCGAGGTTACCCAACTTTGCAGTTGTTCGTGTGATGCGATACACAAAAGGTGTTTGTTGAATACAGCCGCCCGCTTTCCAAGTCGCATTCCATTTATCCGCAGCCCTCACGCCTCTGCAGGTCAAAGGCAGGCGTCACTGCAGCCATGGACGCCTCTCATCTGGCCCCCGAGTCCGCTCAAACCGGTCCGACGAGGGAGAGGAAGGACTCTTTGACACAGGACAACAGACCTTCTACTCCTCGGATGCCTCCTCCTCAGTCAGGTTCGGGCAATGAGTACTCCCGTAAACCTCGAAAGCTGGTCCTATGTTTCGATGGAACCGGCAACAAGTTCCATGGTGACGATAGCGATAGCAATATCCTCAAGATCTTCAGGATGCTTGATCGAGAAGCTGATGACCAGTTCCATTACTATCAACGTAAGTGGCTGGCCATAACTCATTCAGCCCGACCTCGCTAATTGCAGCCAACAGCTGGTATTGGCACATACGTAGTATCGGGATCGCTGACACACACAAGCGTTCGAGCCCGCGTTAGCTCCTGGTATCAGAAGGCCAAGGATTCGGCAATAGGATCCTCGTTTGACCATCACGTCGTTGCCGGGTACCGGTTCTTGATGAGATTCTACAACCCTGGCGATGAAATCTACATGTTCGGATTCAGCCGAGGAGCATACATCGCTCGTTTCCTTGCCGAGATGCTTGATCACATTGGGCTCTTGTCTCATGGAAACGAGGAAATGGTCAAGTTTGCCTGGAAAGCATTCGCTCAGTGGCAGACGCGAGAGCAAAGCTCAGGGGACGACAAAGAGGCACAAGAGAGTAGAAAGAAGCGTGATGAGATGTTCCGCTTCATGAAAGGTTTCCGGGAGACCTTTTCCCGACCTGTTGGCCGAATTCGCTTTCTTGGTTTGTTCGACACTGTCAACTCGGTTCCCAGCTTCGAGTCGGCATGGATGCAGCGTAGCAAGTTCCCCTATACCGCAAAAAGCAGCGCAAAGGTGATTAGGCACGCCGTCAGTATTGACGAGAGGCGAGCCAAGTTTCGGCAGGACTTGATGTATCAGGGCACCCCAAAGCGCAGCGATCAAAGACGGCACCGGCACTTGGGCAAGTTCCTCCACGACTTGCAGAACCTATCTGGGCACGATGAAGGTCGAGGTCGGCCGACGAGCAAGCTTCTCGACCCAAATGATAGCAAAAGAGAGCATGGAAATAACAACGGCACAACTCGCAGACCCCAAACCCAGGAAACACAAACCTCATATGCGCCCTATCGTGCACGGTCGAGATCCTGCCAGAGGCCAAGGACAGGCCAGAGCTGCGATCAAGAAACAATGTCTTATATGTCAGGGGTGGCTCTGTCTGAGGTCTACCCGGAAGACGACATTCAAGACATTGACGAGGTTTGGTTCAGTGGAGGTCATGCCGATGTGGGCGGTGGCTGGGAAATGCTCTCGGACAGCAAGGGTAGCAGTCACATACCGCTTGCCTGGATCGTACGAGAGGCTAGCAAAGCAGGGCTTCCCTTTGATCAGACCAAGGTAGCCGAGATGGGCTGTTGCATGATGCCAGGTTGCGACGAAGCGTCCAAGAAGCCAAAACAGCCTGAGCAGATGAATGATATTCCCGACATTCGCGTTGCAGATGGAACCGGGACCCAAAGTCGGACCCCGACAATGCCGGCCAGCCCCGACTTGGACGAGAAGAGCGGAGGGGAGAACGGTGGCCACCAAGACTTCCATGGCATCATGCACAAGGCTTCCACTGCCCAGATCCACGACTCGCTTCAGTACGGTCAGGGCCTTGGATGGATGGCTGTTACTGCCTGGAAGATTATGGAGTATCTTCCATTCCCCCGAATGGACCTTCAGGAAGACGGCTCATGGAAGCCAATCCGATGGCCTCTTCCCCAGGGAGAAGTCCGCGATGTCCCCAATTGTGTGCGAGTACATGGAAGCGTTATCCGCCGCATGCAAGCAGACGAAAGCTATCGTCCTGGTAACCTAATCATTGGTGGAGGCGGTCGAGGAGTCAGGAAGGCCGGCTCCGAACATGGAATTGGTGACTGGCTCTGCGTTGCCGAACCAGGCGACCCTGTCGGAGAGATCTGGGTCAGAAAGAACAAGGAAGATCGCAATTTGCAGGCTTGAGTGAGAGGCAGCCACTACGGTGTCTTGTCTTGTGGTTGAGGTCTCTAGTCAGCCCAAAGAATGTCGGGCAGCGCTGCAGCTCGTTGAAAATATCATAATGTTCATCTTATACCACCTTTACTGTAATCAAGCGAATTTGGTTGTGATGGTTAGAAGCTCGACAGTCTAGCGACGATGTGGAGTAGGTTGCTTGTATGTATGTACTATTATATAGCATCATGTCTCCTCATTAATTGTAATTGGCACATTGGCTGACAGGGTCTGTGTTCAAGGTACAGATCGGGTAGGCGAGTACTTGGCAAGCCTGGGCATCTAGATAATCACGTGCCGGACCACTCATTGAAACACGTCGTCGCTACGCTACTACGTAAGGTACCTGCCTATCATCCTAAAGCTTGGCTCAGGTATTATCTGGTCCCTTCAACCAGCAACGAACTTTTTCGAGCTCATTCTAGAGGAAAAACACGAGACATAATCGACATCCGATTAACGCATAGTACTCGAGAAGGGTACCGGAGCATCTTGAGCATGCGCTAACCTTGTTTCAATCGATACGAATATTGACCGGCGGCACCGGTTTTCCAACTTCAAGATGGCCGTTACGATCCTGGTAGACCTGCTCACGAACGGATTTCCCGACGTGGTGGTACGAAACGCACGGTCGATCATCTACACTCTACTTTCAGTCACCTTCTTGACCATTCTTAAGCTGTATGCCTCTGGACGCAGCAATCCATCAGAACGTTTATTGCATGGAAAGGTCGTCATCCTCACAGGGGGCACATCAGGCATTGGCGCTCAAACGGCCTTGCAGCTTGCCTCTCGCGGTGCACAGCTGGTTCTTCTGACACAAGTCCCGGCGTCTGATCCATTTCTCGTCGAGTTCATCCAGGACCTTCGGGCGAAGACAAACAACCAGCTGATATACGCCGAACAAGTGGATTTGAGAAGCTTCCACAGCATTCGCAAATTCGCAACCAAATGGATCGACAACGCCCCCCCGAGACGACTGGATATGGTTATTCTCTGCGGTGCGACCTTGACCGCCCCTGGTGGCAAGCGAAGGGAGACCGAGGCGGGCATTGAAGAAACATGGATGGTAAACTACCTCGCCAACTTCCACCTCTTGGGTATCTTGAGCCCTGCTCTTCGGGCTCAGCCAATGGATCGAGATGTCCGTGTCATCATTCCTACATGCTCTTCATACATCGGAGCGCCGTCGTTGACCAAGGCTGTCACCAAGCTCGGCTGGTCCCCTGGGGTAGCGTACGCACGAAGCAAGCTTGCCCTCAACGTCTTCGGTCAAGCTTTCCAGAAGCACCTCGACGCCTATAAGCGCCCTGACGGTGTGCCGGTCAACACCCGCGTCATCTTTGTCGACCCTGGACTCGCTCGTACCCCGAGTACTAGAAGGTGGCTGACTCGGGGCTCACTCTTGGGGCTCTTCTTCTACTTGGTTGGTTACATCTTCCCTTGGTTCCTTTTGAAGTCGCCAAGAATGGCATCGCAATCAATCATCTATGCCGCAATGGACCCAGAGCTAGGTAGAGGCGAAGGTGGCAAACTTATCAAGGAGTGCATGGCTGTCGACTTTGCACGAAGAGAAGTCAAGGATGAGGCAGTCGCCAAGAAGCTATGGGAAGAGAGCGATGCTCTGATTGAAAAGTCGGAGAAGGAAGAGGCCATGAAGAGGGCTAAGAAGAAGGCTGAGGAGGACAAAGAAGAAGACAAGCGAGCGGAAAAGGCAAAGCAGGAGGAGGTCGAGGGCTTGGTGGACGCGATCAAGAAGGGAAAAGAGAGGGAAAAACAAAAGAACACCACTGGATCGAAAAAGAAGGCCAAATCAAAGTAGACGGCCCTGGATTTGAAGGAAGCGATACCATACTAGAACTATAGACTAATACCATATGTTGCATCTTCACAATGTGTGCTCCTTTTTTTTCTCTTTCTTTTTCGCTTTACGTGAGACGTAGAGATCGATCCAAATGAAGAGACAGTATCTTGTACGAGAGACGACAGGCAACCAAGCTATACCGAGCTCGTCTTGGCCAAATGCCGCTATCACCTTGGGTGAAGCACGAGTGCAGAGCCAAGACTATTGTTCCGGCGGCTGGCTTAGTAATTAGGTAGCCATCGGCGTCATTGTCACAAGAAGCACGCCTCGGGATGATCACCTAGGGCGGAGCCTCGGCTAGCTTGAAGCTGCAACTTCCACCCTCCAGCTGGCGCTCTCCGCTTTCCCGGGACGCGAGAATGTAATTGATATTTCCACTCGATTTCCTGGTTTCTGAAGAAGCGATTTACTAGCCATGGGGACGGCCTGCTTATCCGACATGGCCGCTCTGCCACAGCCCTCCGCAGCTCCTTGGCCAGCGCAGACAAGCTACTCCGCATCCACACGCCATCCAGCCTTTTTCACCGACAGGCTGCAGAAATCGACAGTAGCTGGCGCGCCCGGCAATCTCGACAGCCCAGTGACACACGGATACGTCTATCAGGAGGCGCCGCGAAGGAAACTCAAGCTATAAGGGCAGGGCAGTTGATGCCGCGCATGGCGATTTGGACTGGGGGAATGTGGGGTTCGCTGCTCATTGTGGAAGTCCGGGGTTGGCAGGTTTAAATGGATGGAATCAGCATCGCGAGTAAAGCTCTGGCGGCCCATCTTGGCTCCAGCCATCCTTTGCAGGCCTTGAGGGCAGTGGAGGGCTTTCTTTCTTGCAATCACGACGTTACGAACCAAAGGCACGACGAGTGGGCGCTGTCAATCAGTGCAAGGCGGACCCGCGCTCGTCAACCGAGTAATAGGGGTATCAGTGGCATTAGAAATCAGCAAGTTCTGTTTGTAAGGCTGCAAATTTGAAACGACTCAATCAGTTTCCGCCAGCAATTCCACCCGCAATTCCGCAAAAGCTAGGTATACAAAAAGGAAATGCAAGTGTGCGCCTGTCCATCTCCAGAAAGCGCTCACTGCGCGCGCTTTCGCGACAACGTTCCTCAACCAAGCACAGTCTTAGTTCTTCACCGCAATGACAATGACCAGAATGATGAGAATCACAACCAAAGCCAGGAGACCCATAAGCTTGACATTCTTCCACCACATCTTGCGCTTCAGACCTCGGCTCCTTACCCGGAATTCCCGTGCGCTGCCTCCAAGCCGATCCGTCTTGTCAACTAACAGGTCGAGGCGCTCGCCTCTCTCCAACAAGCTTTCAATGTTCTTCGTCATGATGCCCCTGACATCGTCAATCTCCCGCTTGGCGTTGCCAATCGCGTCGTTTTGGCCTCCACTCGTAGTCCCGTATTCGACCATCAGGCTTTTGAGTTCGGAGTTGAAAGATCCAGCGCCATAGTTGGGCATGTCGGAGAAGTCGCTGGTCTCCGGGAATTGCTGGAAGAAACGGGTGCGGATTTCGAAGAGGAAGCCGAAGGGAATGCGACGTCCGAGAGAAGAGTCGGCAATGACCAAGAAGGTCAACCCTCCAGCGGAGGGTGAGTCGGGGTGATCAGAGGGCGCCTCGGCGACATAGTGGATTTGGTGCTGGCCGTGGGTGTACGTAAGCTTCTGCGGCGAGTTGTGCTCAATCTTGGGCAAGATGAGCGACGCGAGCGATGAGGTCTGAGAGGAAGCCGATGTGGTGCATTCTGCGAGGATCGTCGTGTTATGTGCGATGCAAGAGCTGGGGAGCTGAGTGTTAGTGATGATCAGGGCGAGCACCATATGCGCCCGTGATGTTGAGCAACGTAGGCAGGCAACACTGACTAGAGCAGAGGAGTGACGGGGGTTGACGATGACGCCATGGTAGGTGACTGGATTCGGTCAAAGGCGAAACAAACGAAGGATGAATCAGGAGGGTATCAAGGGCGCTACGAGGTGAGGAGAGCGGCGAGATTGAATGGGCAGAGGCGTGGATGTTTGACAGGAAACGGACGGTGATGAGGCTGGCTGGTTGCGAAAAGAGCGACGATGAGCATGGAAGTTGGCGGTTCGACGGACCCAGAGACGCAAGGTACAGTACAATGAACGTCACCAGGTTCGATTGGCCCCACCCGGCCTAGCTAACCGTCATGCAAAGAAAATGGCCACTCGGAGAATGGTTGTCCCGGCACTGGAAATTTCCATATCGCGAAGTCATTGGTGAGGTAAGTCGACAGGTGAATCCTTGAAATAGACCTTAAATGTAGAAAGGCGCTCATCTCTTGAGAATTTGTGTCATTTTCATTTCCGAGTGCCCATGGTTTCTTTAGCTTGCTCTCGAGTAGCATGCTGAGTACACAAGAAAGGCGTTGGCCATGAAACCCACCCTACGCCCAGGGGCCTTACGAGCTTCACTGTCTTTTCAAAGCCGACGGTCATTGTCAACGACTCTAGCTGTATCTCGAAGGCCGGGTCAGGAGAAGGACAGCAAACTCAAAAAGCCAACCCCAGAGATAAACACAGATGTACGGCCTGCGAACCGGTCTCGGGGAAGTGTTGTAAGTTGAAAAAAAAACGCATCTGGATCGAGAAGCTCTTCTAACTTGCTTAGGTGAGCCAGGGACATGACCCCAAGTCCCGTCTGCGACTCGGCTTCAGCCAGAAGCACAAGGGAAAGCATGCCTTGTTCCGCTCCACTGTTCTGTTGCGCTTCCAAGATGTCTTGAAACGCCTGAGCACCTCGAATGTTTCTATGGCTGGTGTTGGTGAGGATGAACTCAACCGTCAGGCTGCCCTTTTTATGGACGCCTTGGACCACAGCTTTGCTCTGGCCGAACAGAATATCACTCGGCGAGACAAAAACCCAGTCTTCTGGAGTCTTCGGGATGCATTCATTCTCAAAGATCTCAAGGGTCTTACCAACGAGATCCAGTATTCGTTTCAGTCATTCCTCATCCGGCAACGTTTCTCAAAAGGCCTAGAGGAGAGCCATAAGCGACTTTTGGACTTTCGATTTCCCCACGAATGGTTTCCCGCCACACGGACGGTTCAGAGAACTGTCCATGTCCATGTCGGCCCTACCAACTCTGGCAAGACGTACAACGCATTAAAGGCCCTTGAAGGCTCTAAAAGTGGTGTCTATGCCGGCCCCCTTCGTCTTCTCGCCACCGAAGTGTACCAGCGCCTCTTGGCCAAGGGCTTGCCTTGCGCTCTCGTCACCGGCGAGGAAGTGCGCATTCCTGATAATACCGACCGATACTTCTCGAGCTGCACGGTCGAGATGACACCGCTGAACGAGCTGTTCGACGTTGCCGTAATTGATGAGATTCAGATGATTGCCGACCCCGATCGTGGAAGTGCTTGGACAACGGCGTTCCTTGGAGTTCAGGCCAAGGAGCTTCATGTTTGTGGCGAGGACCGTGCTGTCAATCTCATCCAGGCACTTTGTGCCAGTGTTGGGGATAAGTGCATCATACACCGATATGAGCGTCTGAGTCCACTACAGCCCATGGATACGGCAATCGACGGCAACTACAGCAAACTGCAAAAGGGCGACGCTATCGTGGCTTTCAGTCGCCTCTCCCTGCACGGACTGAAGCGATCGATTGAGAAGAATACAGGCAGGCGCTGCGCCATCATCTACGGCTCCCTGCCTCCCGAAGTCCGCGTCCAGCAGGCCGCGTTGTTCAACGATCCTGACAACGATTATGATTTTGTCGTTGCCAGTGACGCCATTGGCATGGGTCTTAATCTTGAGATTCGAAGAGTTATCCTGGATTCGGTGACGAAATTCGACGGCAACCAGAATCGAATTCTTACTTATCCCGAGCTCAGGCAAATTGGTGGCCGCGCAGGACGATACCGCAGTGCCAGGTCAGCAACACAGTCTTCCGATGAATCTACGGAGGCTGTCGAAGAGCAGAAAATCGGATACGTCACTGCTATGGATCGCGGAGATCTTAGGTCTATTCACAGATCTTTCCGGGCCGTACCAGAAAACATTGAAGCGGCCTACATCAGCCCGCCCGCGGCGCTGATTGAGCGTTTCTCCACCTACTTCCCCAAGGACACGCCCTTATCCTTCATGCTGATGCGCATCAGAGAGCTTGCGACAGTGGGCGAGCGATATAGGCTCGGCATTGGGTCTGACATTATGATGATTGCCGACACAATCCAAGATCTGCCTCTGAACATCTATGATAGACTGACCCTTTGCCACGCACCTGTTTCTGGCCGCACAGAGGGATCGGTCAGTGTGCTTCGTGCTCTTGCGCGATGCATTGCCCACAGCCTTAATGGTGATTTACTATCGATCGAGGAAATTCCTTTGGAAACCCTCGACATCGACCCCAGGCTCTATGACGGGTCGCCTCAACAGCTTCTCTCCAAGTACGAAGCGTTGCACGTGGCTATCAACCAATACATCTGGCTGTCTTACCGCTTTTCAGGCATGTTCAGAGATCAAGATCTTGCTTTCCATATTCGCAAGCTGGTTGAGGAGCGCCTGGTCAACGGGCTGGAGCGTCTTGACTTTACCGACCAGCAGATGCAAAGCAGGAGGCTCCTCCGTCGCCAGCAGGCTGAGAACTTAAAGCGGGCGAGGAGTCAGCTGAGGGAAGGAGAGCTAGAGGACCTGGAACAGGAGATGGATGACCCGCCGCTTGACGAAGACGCGGCAGCAGCGGAGAATTGGAGCCCAGCCATTGCTCATGCGTCTGGGCCTCGGGAGTGATGCCAGTAAGCTAGGACTTGGCAGAACCAGCAGCAAGAGGAGGATGAGAGGAGGAGAGAGTGGAGAAATAAAACTGCGCGTGTATGCATATGGGCACGGCGTTTGGGTCAACACGGCCACTGACACAGCAACATCTGGACGCATCGTTTAGATGTCAGCTTTTGTACCATTACCATCACCACCACCACCTTGTATAATAATGCTGCAGAGGCAGAGGACTGTTTGGCTAAGCGGCGCCGGTATATAGGTAGAAGAGTCTCAAAGTCGCCTCGCATGGGCACGAATGTACGAGTACATGGCCAACATGACATTCAGTCGAGGTTGTTGCAACTTGACGAATTCGCAGAGGATTCCCATCCCAGCCTTACCGCACAACGCGGATGTATTTACCAGAGAAGCTACATAGGTACCTACTGTAGGTATCTACTTTGAGCAGCACTGCCCCCTGGACAGGTGCAAGGAAGCTAAGGTTTCAGTGGATCAGCATCCCTGCGGGGTCCCTGCAATAAACGTGCAGCGTGCCTGCTTCTGCTTGCCTGCTTGCCTGCCTGCCTGCCTGCCTGTTGGCTGCCGTTGCAACGATTCATCCTGCGCAGTTGGACGCTGCCACGACCTTTAGAAAGCATTTCAACACCTCCTTGAAGGTTCCGTCTCTGCGAACGTCTTCATCCCACTGCCAGAACCGCTGTCGTCTCCTCCGCCTCGCCTCCGTGGAACAAAAGTGACGGCTGTATCGTACGCGCTGCACTCCCGATTTTGTTTGTTCGCCAGTTGCCTCAGCTCAAGCCTCTCGCAGTCATCACCACCCGTCGAAATGGAGCTTAATACTGCTCGTCCGCTATCCATCACCGACCATGCTTTGCCCAGCGCACCGTACAGTCTCCGCCCTCCGAGTCCGCCATTCATCCACATCCCCGTGGCCCAAACACTCGGCGAGCAGGTGCAAGTCCTTATGCCTTCGTACGAGAGCGTCGACTCAGGCCAACTGACGAGCCGCGATCTCGACATCATCACCCGCAATGCCTCCCAGCCCGCCACCGACCGTGCCGCCGAGTGGTCCTACGAGCAGCGGCGCGAGGCCCAGCCACTTCTCGACTTCCTCTACCTCGGCCCGAACAGTGTGGCACGGGACCATGCCTTCCTACAGCGCGAGGGCATCACCATGATTCTTGTTGTGCGTGATGCCCGGCTGGCAGGCACGCGCCTCCGTAGCGTGGACAAAGCTGGCGAGGCCTTGGGAATAACTATCCAATACGTCGACATCCAGGACACACATCAGCTCACCAGCATGTTTCCTGCAACGAACCGGCTTATCAACAATCACATGCTTGCTGTGTACCACAACCAAGCTCAAGGCAGGGATCAAGATGGCCAACTGATTGTCGAGGCATCTGACTTCCGCCGCGGCAAAGTCCTCATCACCTGCGAAACGGGAAATGACCGCTCGTCAGCGGTTGCAGCGGCGTACATTATGGCCGTCTTTGGGGAGGACATGACCAACACTATCCAGTTCATCTGTCTCCAGCGCTTCTGCTGCTGCTTCGACGAGGATGTCAAGCGTAAGCTACAAGCTTGGGGAGATATACTCAAAGCCCGCTCCCAGGTTGCAGCGACGGCGCGTCAGTCCCCGGAGCGGCCCGCCTTGGCACCCCGATCGAAACGCGGCATTGATGATATCCAAGGGCCCATCGGGGAGTGTTATTCACTCCCAACTGACATTTCTCGGTTCTCAGATCGACGCGACTTTGCTCCCTTCTTGGACAGATGTTGATTTGTCATTAGATGGATGTTGACTCCTCGCCCGGCACCAGTATCCATACAATTGAGGCTGGACGAGGGGATATTCTTACCGAAGGTTGCACTACAAGGCGTTCAAGGTCCATTTTCATTTGTACAGAGATACCCTTTATTATAGAGCCCTAGGCTTGGGTGAGGTGGGTACTATTGTCCCTTTTCCCCTGGCGTTCTTTTGCACCCGTGGTCGGGAGTTGGAGGACGGATTTGGCTTTGTTACTACCGTTATGCTAGTGTTATGAAAGACAGAGTTGCTTTTATGATGCAGGAACACCATAAACTATGTCGTACTCGCCCTTGCTGTTAGGTGCGCCTACCCTTCTCGAGTGCAGGGAGACAGGTGACACGGAAACTTACATACAGCCATATTCGCATTGTGTTTTGGGCACTTCATGACGAGATAAGGTAGATACGAACTTGCAAATCTCCGTCTCAGCATCAAATTGACTCCCTTCGGATCCCTAGACAGTCCCATAGAGCACAGCTAGGTAGGTAGATACCTTAGGTAGTCTTTGGTTTGCACTCATTTCTGCACCTTGGGTTCGAAGCGTTAGCCATCGCTAAGCCCCTCACTTTTCATTCACCTCTGCCTCTGCGCCCTCGCCAACCCGCTGGCAAAGACCTGGAGACTCCAGGCATCGCCACCCACATCTTGTTCTTGCCGAGGTCATGGCGAACTTCAGCGCAATGGAGGACGAACACTCACTCGATCGATCAGTCGACTGCTTACCGGTGTCTTCTTCTCTGGTCATCGGAGACCATCGCGGATGTCGACGCGATGCACTCGAAACCGCAGAGAGCTCCTCACAACACCTCTCACAGCTCTCACAGCTGAATCCAAGTACGTAGGTAGCGAGCATCGAGAACTCGTTCATAGCTGACAATGACTCACTATCCCAGCCCGATTACATACTCCCGTTCTGAGACATGGGAGAACGTATACCTCCTTCTCAGTAGATACAAGCGACAAGGTATCGACCCATGGCCTCAATGAAGTGGAAAAGGACGCAGCTGTAGTCCTCTTTGACCCAGAGATCCTTGAGCATGGCACAGAAAGCAATCTATGCCAGCCATCGCGTGTTAGTTCCCACGGTCACAATGCGACAACGCACTTTCATCCGATCTCTACGAGCTCACTGAACCCACCACATATGGTTGCTTGGGAAGACCTGAGTGTTGGTGTTCGGTGGATTATCCTCAACGTACTTACATCCAGACACCGGTTTGCAAAGATTGTCGTTATGCTACTGCAGCTATCACGGACGCAGGTGCAAGACTTTCTTGACGTCTATACTTCTGAACAGCAACAATGGGCAGCCTTTGAAGCACGAGTATCCCAAACTCCTTGGAATAGCCTAATAAAACATGCCGACGAGCGAGGCGTATCCGTTACCGAGCTTCTCTATCATTGCCGCCCCTTGCTCAGCACAGACAATGTTGCTAGGGAGGAGATCGAGATTGGGTGCTCGTACCTTGTTGATCGAAGCCTCGGCCTTCACGTTCCACAGCTCCACGGATGGCTCAGCCAGGGCAAGGTAGACTTCCTACCTTTGGGTGTAGAATGGGATGTCTTACAGGACTGCCTGGATCGACAGATTGTTAAGCAAGCCATTGAGAGAGGCTGGGTTGACGTGCGTCAGCTACAGAGAGGGGCTACGTTGTTGTATGAGAGCAATGTTGCCTGTCACCGCCTCCAAGGCCCCGGTGGTATACCATTTCTTGGCACTTTTCGAGGAATAGTTCCCCATCAAACATCGTCTGGAGCAATGTGCCATCAAACTAGCTCGGCCTGGGCGCCGTTTGGGCAACAGGCTCGTACACAGAGCCACGATTCCGCACAGGACCGTTCACAACAAGCATACAATGGCATGTATCTCCGTGCAAGCTCCTGGATCCAGGAACCTACACAGGCATTTGAGATACCGGTATATAATCTCGGAGGACCATTTTCGCCAAACTATGTCTTAATGTCCCCAGAAGGCTCGCTTAGAGAGCCATTTCCGCTTCTGAACGAGAGACAAAGACTTCGGCTACGAGATGCTCTATCTCGTCAATTTCCAAGTGATTCAACATACGCCTCTGGCCAGCTTGTTTTTACTTTGGTCGAAGAGTATCGCAGCCACGGGCTCCTCGGGCAAGCAGAACGATCACATACCCGGAGATCTCAGGGCACAGCTTTAGGAAGTACGAGTTATCAACGACAAGCCACGGCACCTACAGACGAACAATGCCCACTGAAAAACCCCTTCATACCTTCAAACAATGATCGCGCTTCTATGCAGTCAGAGTCAAGCAACAAGACTTGTAGCTTGAGCCGAGAAGCTGTGCCCTCGGAAGAACTTCGAGACTTTTTGGATAAGAAGTGTGCAGCATACTTGAAAAGCTCTGAGCAGGGGCAGAAGAAGGCTAGGAGAAAGCACTCAGCTGTCATGATTGAGGAGAAAGAGGACGAGGGGAGCTTTGATATGGCTGTTCCGGAGGCGGAATATGACACGGACTATGACCCAATGAAGAACCCAAAGAAAAAGAAAAAGCCAATACAAAAGGTTCCCTCTACGAGCAAAGCTAGAGATGAAAGGCACCCGAATACTGCCGCGACTGTTCATAAGGCTCCGTCAGCCTTACAACGGCAATTCAAATCTCGTCCACGGGCAGCAACCTTTGCCGGACAGAAGACTCAACTAGCGCAACAAAATATTCCTCTGACAAGTCAAGCTACGACACGGGCCAGAGAGGTGCCTGAGATTATTCCTGTCCCTAAAAACGACCACATTTTTGGCATCTTCCGCCACAACTTACTTTCTAGCGGCCTTGGTCGCACCACGCAGAAGACGTACTACGCTTGGTCTGCAGACCAAGCACTGTTCGCAGACGTTGCTTCACGAGCACAGTTTGCTGAGAAGGCGGATCGCTTGATGCCTCTGCCACAGAAAGATCGAGCGTCGCTGGCTCAGCTTACCGGATGGGGGGACGCACTAGCAACACTGCGGCGGATGAAGGAGGATTTCGGGGTAATTGAGCATGCAAGAAGAGCGCAGCCGGCGCAAGATGCGTGCGTAGTTGACTTTGCGGGTTGTGCAGACGAGGCCATCTATGCCTAGCAGGCAACAGAAGCCTACTATGCATCCGAGTTGACGGGAGGGCAAACAATCGTCGGTGCGCAAGAGAATGACGCCAAGAAAGGCACTACATTTCCCCCAAATGATGTTAGCATGGAGGATGCAGACAATGAAATCTGATGTAGCCTTAAAGATATAGCGCTTTCTCGGGTTGGAGGACTATGGGCTTTGCTCGGTCAGCATTCCCCTTCAGAACTGGTCTTGGGCTAGATTACTCCTATGGAGAGCAATAAACCCCGAGGCACGACCGATCACGGTATAGCTGAATTCTTAGGTTCTTTAGAAGGCTTCGAGTTAGGTACCCTGCCCTGGGCATGTTGGTGTCTTTGGGTCTGCAAAGAGATGGTCTGACTGACTCACTTGGATATGTGGAAATGCAAACAACAGCCACCGGCTGGCTTCCCGGTGCAAACAGCAGGCCCTGTTTGCATCTCAGAACACGTGCGCACCATATCTTTCCATAACGACTCTTCTTCAGGCACTCTCCAATGCTTCAACTTGTTCATGTCAATCAAAGACTCGTCTGGTTGATCCTCTGTCGGCACGTCGCAGGCTACTAAGCTATCTGCCCATCGCTACCATGGACAACGAGACCACCGGTTCTGCATCTCCTCTGCAGCAGGCTTCTCGAAAGAGACCCAAAGCTTTCTCGTATGAGGATTTGGGTTACTATACCGAGCACTGCCTGGAAGATAAATGCCCCGAGAGTGGAGGACACTCGTCACTCGTGGCCAGCAGCTTGGCCGAGTCGCTGCATTGGGACGAGCCTGACTATGTTGAACCAGACGATGAAGAGGACGCATATCGGCTCACCACCAATCCAGAGAAGACGCGTACTATCTCAGAGAAGAAGAGACTCGATAACGCCACGTTTGAGAACTGGGTGCTTGGTCAACAGCGAGAACTCACGAAGAGCTCTACCGCAGCGCTCGAGCAGCCAGAGAGCCAGTCGGTGGCTCGTCTCATCCAGAGCAACGAAAGCAGAAAGATCATTGCTACTCCTAGAGAGTATCAGATTGATCTGTTCGAGAGAGCAAAGGAGAAGAATACGATTGTTGTGCTAGATACCGGTATGTGGGTCGATTACACTGATGGCAACTATTTCCTTCTGACATGCCGTAGGATCTGGAAAGACCCTAATCGCAGCTCTTCTCCTACGATATACTTTGGATCAAGAACTAGAAAACCGATGGAATAACAGGCCGAAGAAAGTGGCCTTCTTTCTTGTCGAAAAGGTTGCTCTGTGTTTCCAGCAACACAGTGTTCTCCAGTGCAACCTAGAGCATCCCGTTGCTAAATTCTATGGCAACATGAAAGGCATCATGAAGACCAAAGAGTTCTGGAACGAGCAGTTCGGAAAGAACATGGTCATTGTCTGCACTGCCAAAATTCTCCTCGACTGTCTCAGTAACGGCTTCATCAAAATGAGTCAGATCAACCTTCTCATTTTCGACGAGGCCCATCATGCGAAGAAAAGCCATCCATATGCCGATATCATAAAGAAGCACTATATCCGCGAAAGGGGGGAACGTCCAAGGATTCTGGGAATGACCGCTTCTCCCGTGGACGCCCAGACAAGAGACGTTAGAGCTACTGCGACAGAACTTGAGAATATGCTCTGTAGTGAGATCGCAACGGTTTCCGACGACGTATTGATCAACTCCCAAATTCAAAAGAACTTGATTGAAATCAAAGAGACTTATGACCAGCTTCCATGTCCGGAGTCATCAAAGACTCGCCTGTGGGAACAGGTCGCGAGCCACGTTCATCAAAACCCACAGTTCCAAACCGCTCTGGAATTCACAAAGGAGGCTTCATCGTCCCTGGGTTCTTGGTGCGCGGATCGATGTTGGCAGCTCCTTATTACAAACGATGAGGCAACTCGGATGGCGGCAAGGACGAACCGAGATTATGCACAGGATTTTGCATTGTGTGAAGTTGACAGGGCCACTGAGGAGGTTCAAAAGGTCCTGAAAATTGTCGAAAGCCACAAGTTCTCGTCAATTTCGCCAGAGTCTCGAGAGTTATCTTCCAAGGTATCTATGCTTCACCAATTGCTTTCTGAGGCTTTCGTCACACGGGGAACCAATCGATGCATTGTATTCGTCGAAAAGCGATATACTGCATGTCTTCTGGCAGACCTTTTCGAGCAGCAGGCAATGCATATTCCAGGCATGACAGTCTCCTACATGGCGAGTAGTTGATCTCCAACCTAAGAATTATTTGACTAACAGAATCACAGGTGGGCTGCCAATCTACCGTCTCCAACCTTGCAAACATGTCCTTTCGCGATCAAGTGGTTACCTTACAAAGGTTCAAGCGAGGAGAAGTCAATTGTTTATTTGCTACGCCCGTGGCAGAGGAAGGTATTGACATCCCAGAATGTGACCTGGTTATACGGTTTGATTTGTACAACTCAGTCATTCAATATCTACAGTCTAGGGGTCGGGCACGACAGGAGAACTCACGCTACATATCAATGGTGGAAAAGGACAACATGAGGCATCTTCGTAGCTTGCATCAAGCATCTCGAGATGCCACAGCTCTACGACGTTTCTGCTCTGCCCTCCCAGAGAACAGAAAGATACAAGATGAGAACACAGATGCCGATACTGTCGCTCATCACGAGCAGATTGGACAAAGAACTTTTGAAATGCTAACCACTGGTGCCCGCCTTACGTTTTCTCATAGTCTCGACGTTCTCGCCAAGTTCGTCTCCTCGCTGCCCAACTCTCATGAGGCATGCGCCAAACCAGAATACTTGGTGACTAGCTATGGCGACAAATTCATCGCAGATGTCGTGCTGCCTGATTCTTCACCTGTTCTGGCCATGTCTGGTTTTCCACAACGCAGCAAAATGCTGGCAAGGTCCTCGGCCGCTTTCGAGTTATGCGTGGAGTTGATCCAGAAAAAGTACATTGACGAACACTTCCAGCCCGTCTTTGTCAAGAAACTCCCAGCATTTCGCAACGCTAGGCTGGCTGTGAGCCCAAACAAGAAGGCTGAATACGATATGCGACTCAAACCTGAGATGTGGCTGTCTTTTGCACCAGAAGTTCCGACTACGCTCTTCTTGGCAGCAATCGTACTCGAGAGGCCAGACGCGATGGGACGTTCTAGTAGCCCGTTGTTACTGCTATCCCGGTCAAAGCTGCCGGATCTTCCAAGAATTCCGCTCTACTTTGGAAACGGCCAGTCTTCTCTCGCTATGATACACTCGAGTCCATGTCCTGTACAGGTGAACTTGGATCAAGTGGAGCGTCTTGCTGCCGTCACTCTCAAGATCTTTGCCGATGTTTTCAGTAAGGAGTATGAATCGAAACCAGAAGAGTTACCATACTTTTTGGCGCCATGTTTGCAGAGTCACGAAGGCGTAGTCCAGGGGAATCAGGCCGAGGTTAACTGGGACCTTGTACACTTTATCAGTGAAAACGCACATCTCGATTGGGGGAACGCACCAGAAGAATTCTTCCATGACAAGTTCGTGACCGACCCATATGACGGATCACGGAAATTGATCATCTACGGCATCAACAGGGAACTGCGGCCGTCAGACCCAACACCCGAAGGGGTTCCCGCACCCAAGTGTCGTTCTTATCGATTCGCTGAACCGACCATCAAAGAGTACAGCAACAGTCTTTGGACCAAAGCTCGTCAAAAGGCGCAGTGGCGGGACGATCAGCCCGTAGTCAATGCAGAGCTTCTCTCGCTTCGTCGTGATTTGCTGGACGAGTTCCAGGTGGACGAGGAGAATAATGACAAATGCTTCATTATTTTGGAACCGCTCAGAGTCTCCCCAGTAAGTTGCAACTTGACTCTTGACTTACTGATTCTCAATTCTAACGATAGTCTAGCTCCCTGTTGATGTTGTCGCAATGACCATGGCTTTCCCGGCCATCATCTTTCGCATTGACTCTACTCTGATTGCCCTCGAGGCCTGCTCCTTGGTCGACTTATCTATAAGCCCGCGCCTTGCTCTTGAAGCCGTCACCAAGGACAGCGAGAATTCAGAAGAACATGGCGAGGAACAAATCAGCTTCCAGCCGGGTATGGGGAATAACTACGAGCGCCTCGAGTTCCTCGGAGACTGCTTCCTGAAAATGGCAACGACAATATCTCTCTTCACCCTTATGCCAAACTCCAACGAGTTCGAGTCCCACGTCGAACGAATGATCCTCATCTGCAACCGCAACCTCTTCAACCACGCCGTCGATCGTAAGCTGCAGGAGTACGTTCGTTCCAGGTCTTTCGATCGTCGAACGTGGTATCCAGACCTGAAGCTCAAGAAGGGCAAAGCACCCAAGACCTCTCTGAAGCACAATGTTGCAGACAAGACCATTGCCGATGTGTGTGAGGCGCTAATTGGCGCAGCGTACCTCAGTGCACCCGGGGGTAACTTTGACATGGCCGTCAAAGCGGTGACAAGCATGGTCAAGAGCAAGAATCACAGAATGAAGAAATTCAGCGAGTACTACGAAGCCTTCGTCGTTCCTCACTGGCAGACTGGCGAGTGCACGGCCGCACAGCGTTTTCTCGTCGGCGAGGTTGCCAAAGTCACAAAGTACAAGTTCGACTCTGCGCCTCTGCTGCGTAGCGTATTCAAGCACCCATCATATCCCTACGAGCCTTCAATCCCGAACTACCAGCGTCTCGAGTTCCTCGGGGACGCCCTTCTCGACATGGCTATTGTCGACTACCTCTTCAAGCGCTTCCCTGCCGCAGACCCCCAGTGGCTGACGGAGCACAAGATGGCCATGGCATGCAACCAGTTCCTGGGATGTGTCTGCGTGAAGCTAAAGCTGCACAAACACCTCCTCCTGACGACGTCCTCCCTCATCGGCCAGATCACGGAGTACGTGACGGGGCTGGAGTTGGCCGAGGAGACCGCACAGCAAGAGGCACAAGCAGCCGGCCACGGCATGCGTCACGATTTCTGGGTCAACGCCGCCGACCCGCCCAAGGCATTGCCCGACATCGTCGAGGCCTTGGTTGGCGCCATGTTTGTGGATGCCAAGTACGACTACGGCGTGGTGCAGGCCTTCTTTGCAACCTTTATCCAGCCTTATTTTGAGGACATGACGCCCTACAACACATTCGCCAACAAGCATCCAGTCACACTCCTTACACGAAAGATTCAACAAGACATCTTTTGCAACGATTGGCGCATCTGCACGACAAATGTGCCGTGTCCCGTCGAAGAAGGCGTGCGCGCACTGACGGAGAGCGACGTGGTGTGTGCTTTGATGGTCCACGGGCAGGTCTTTATTCATACAACATCCAAGAGCGGGCGTTACGGCAAGGTTTCTCTGGCCAAAAAGGCTCTGGAAAGAATCAACGAGATGGGCTCAGATGCTGCCAAAGCTGCCATGGGATGCAACTGCAAGATAAGTGAAGTAATATCTGAATCGGCCGTTAAGCTAGAGGACCTTGGGGTGGTCATTTAGACTGGGGTGTATGCTATTGTCATGTTCGCACGCTGGTGTTCCTGTGGCTTTGGGGAAGAAATAGTTAAGAGACAGATCCATCAACCATGGCAAGATGCCAACACAAGGGAAGAAGCCAAGGTGACTTGCCATCTCCTGTTTCGGTGACTAAGAACTAGATAACTTCTATGCAACACCGTAAATGCTATGACAATGGGGACAGTTCATTGCCACGTTCCTCATACACCATCAGATAGATAAAGATCCCACGCGAGTGCGTTGTTGGTAAATAACCTCCCAGCCAGAACTCCTTGCAACAAATCATGACCCGTCCATTACATACATACAAATCCTCAACGAGGTTCAGTCCTCAGTATCAGCCGCATTCCCGTCTTCCTCACGGCGAACTTCTCTAACATGTCTCGACCTTCCTCGTCGGCGCGAGGGGGGGTTTTCGAGTTGCTTCCTCCGCATTTCTCTTCTTAGCTTGAGAGCAGTTTTGATGTCCACTTTATGCTCATCGTCCTCTTCGGCATATGCATCTCTAGCGGGGCTTCTGTCGTTAAAATTGGCCAGATTCATAAAGCCCCTCTCATAAAGGGCATTGTATTCTTCCTCGAGGAAACAGGAATCCTCATCAGATGAGGCGCTGTAATCGTGTGGGAATCGGTCGCTAAACCCATAACTAGACCGGCTGCCCCTCGAGCCATTACCAATGCTTGTAAGGCCGTTGACAGCAGATAGCCTAGCGCTTGCGGATTTCACCAAAACACCTGGACCAGTATTCTCTTCAAATAGGCCTGGTAGACCTTTTCCAGGAACACCGTAAATGAAATCGTTAAAGACTAGTTCCCTTTCGCCATTGGAGCGCCTCTTTTGACGCTCTATGAATGAATCAGCGTCAGAGTTATCCCCTATCACTGATCCATAATCGTCGAGATGAAAATCGTCGTTGGCTTGGTGAAGAGACATGTTGTTTCCTAGCTTTGGACTTAGCACCACGGTATCCGCTGATAGCTCCTCTTCAGCTGCAGTGACGTAAGCTGGGCTCTCGGTATGTACTGCACTCATCATGCTCCCATGACGCCCTTGGCCAAGTTTCAGTGAGGGGGCCATCACCGAAGCATCAACTGATGTATCGGCTGTGTGCTGGCTCTGGGGTCGAGGAAACAGATTGCTGTGTTCCGACGACATCGTCGTTGGGGTCAAGCAGGGTGCCTCTAGATTCGCCAGTGATGAAGTGCGAACTGGAATGTGTTTCGTGATGTCGTCTAATCTCAGAGCATGAGGCAAGTGTTCCGCACCCAGCGGTCGTGAGGGAATAGTCGGGTAGTCCATAGACGATGAGCTTGAAGGTCGTGAAAGATTGTGCGGATACGCCTTGTGGGCGTGGGAGTGAGAGTGATAATCCTGTGGCTGATAACGAGGATACAATCCAATTATGTCGCGGCTCGTTGCTGTTGATCGCCGACTGGGTATGTCTGATAAATAATAGTTAATACTGGCCTGGAACTGTAAAGGACTGGGGCGAGACTTACATGGAGAAGGCGCTGCTGAATCAGAAGCGTCGTCAGCTAAGCTTTCCACTACGACCCTACCAAATCCATAATCGACGCTGCCTTGCGACCGTGGCCTGCCAGACAAAGTGGTATGCGCACTCGGAAATGGCCCGTTGGGCCGGTCTGTTTGGAGCGTTCTCAAAAACTCTCTAGCTTGAGCCAAAGCTAGGTCTTGGCGTAGTAGATCCTCACGCAGACTGGAGCGAGAGAGCGGCCGTGAGGAAGAGGACGGAAGACCATTGAGGTTGGACCATGACGGGTGGAGGCTGAGAGGTCGTTGCCTCGATCCTTTGCCCTGTTTTGGTGGTGAAAGTGATGAGTTCATTGATTTTCTTCGGTCAGAAATGGCCGAGTTCGCATAGTGACTGACCAGGTCTGGCCGAGCGTCGAAGCGGGCTCTAGTTCCTTGGCGAGAATCTGAGTGATTGGAGCGCAAATCCAAAACCGATGGGCCATCGTCGCTTGGCATCGTTACCAAAACCTCCTTACCCTTCTGCTTGCGAAGGCGACCCGGAGGTTCCTTCTTACCGCAGAGTTTCCTTCTGGCAACGATGGGAGGAGGCGCCGCATCATCAAGTCTGTCATTTCTCCGCCTTGAAGAGGGCGGTCTCCGGGAATCACTTTCATTTCCGGGAACGTTCGGGCCATTCGTAGCGAGATGGTAGAATGCCTCCACTGTTGGGAGACGTTGGTCAAATCCACTCTCGCCCATGTTTCGGTCTGCAACGTCCTCGCCATAGATGCGGGCCCCCGAGGCCTTGACACGAGAATGAAAGTCGGATGGCTTCAGCTCCCCCTGGGCATCGAGAATGTCAATGAATCCGCTTCTCATTGTCGCATCAGACGTCACATCAGTGATATTGTGCGGCACCGCTAGGGGCTGGGATGGGTCTGTACTCCGACTTGGGGCCGTGTTTGGCCGGGTTGAAGAGAGACGACGCAGCCGGGGGACTAATGGCCTAGGCGCAGACGTCTCGGGCACCAGAGTAGGAAGTTGCGCCTCACTACGCTTCCTTACGGCTCGCTGGAGCGCATCCAAGATATTGGGACCATTCCCAGCGACTGGGTACGTGCCTGACAGGCGTTAGATACAGTGCGTATGGCATCAAGTCTCATAGCGATGGCTGGTTTTACCTCGAATCGGCGGGCTAGCTGGCCTGGTTAATTCATAGGCCTGAGCTCGAGCTGAAAGAATGCGCAGCCGTTCCTCGGACGGCTTCCTGGTCAAGAAGCTGAGAAGGCCCATGATAACGGCGGGCGTGGCCCAGCCATGTGGTGGCTTAGCCGCACTCAAGAGACGGGGTCTGCTTCGGCACTTGTATAGGTAAGACAGGCAAAGAGGTCGGGTGTGCGGGTCAGTGTCAGTAGAGATGGATTGGTGGGCACTGGGCAGGCAGCAAGAGGATGGGTGCGGCAATGGTTTTAAAGCGATCGAGTGAACGAAGACGAAACAGCAACAGACAACGTAAACCAACGCCAAGGGACCCCAGCGGCGCCGATGGGTAATGACGCTAAAGAAAGAGGGTATGCGTAGCGTGGGCCTGCGCAGCTAATCAGCAGCCGGGGCCAGGAGGGTGGAGGATGCACAGATGGGATGGGCATCCGCATCTTGGGGAACAGTGGCTTGGCCGGTCCAACACAAGGATGCACCATGTGCGTGATGCGCCCAGCAGGGGCCCGGCGGGATCCGTGCGAGAGTCGGTGGCAGCAGTCTGCGTGGAAAGGGGGAAACTATGATGAGATGCAGTAGCTCGGCGGCTAGAGAGTATGCCCGCGCGCTAGCGCTGGAAGAGATAAGGCTCTAGCGTGACCCGAAGTTGGGGATGGTGGTGATGATGGCTTTGATGATGGAGCGTGGCTTAGGGCGGACGCCATCATCGACGGAAAGCAAGACAGAGGAGCGAGGAGTCGATAAGCTGACAAGCCGAGGGACGGACGAGTCGAGCAGTCGAGATGCCAAGCAGACAATCGAGGTGTCAAACAGCCAAGTTTCAAACAGTTGACGAGTCAAAGTGTCAAAGGGGAGGAGCGAGCCGAGGACCAGGATTAGGGCCAGGGCCAGGGCCAGGGCCAGGGTGCTTGGGAAGCTACTCCCGTACTGGTGATCTAGATCTTGGTAGTGGCTGCTGACTGGTGGCATCGCAAACGCCGAATACGTAGGTCGGTCGATAATCGTAGATTCATGTATGTGAGTACTGCAAGTAAGTAAGCAAGCAAGGCATGTGCAGTACCAATGCGGCGGTAGATGAATCAGAGGCTGCCATCCATCTCAGGCGAGCCGGATGCCTCAGCTGAAACCAGGAGCCGCCATGCTGCGCTGGCTCGCCGCTCGCCTCGTGTTTCGCCATGTTCCGTGTTGCCGTTGCCTCCGGTTACATCGATTGGATTGAGTTTATTCCCTCGCGGCAAGCATCCGATCGCGTTGCTTTGTGGTGGTGTGTGATGATTGTAATTTCCAAGGACTATGTAAAGTCAAGGTTGAGAATCCAGGGGGGGCGTTTGACTTGCAGTAAACAAGGCCGGCCAGAGGTCAGCGTTGCACCCGCTGCCAGCTGCCGCCAACGGGCACCCGCTCCACGGCACTGGCACTGGCACTGGCACTGGCACCACGGATTGGCGGGTGGCATGAAGCAATCAGCCTCAGCCTCAGCCTCAATTTCATTCTCCTCCTCCTTCTCCTCCTCCTTCTCCTCCTCCTTCTCCGCCGCAGCGCGGCATCCCCAAAAGAGAGAAGCTTGGATTTTTCGATGGACCCATATTGGGTCCCTGGCTGTCTGGGTCCCCTCGGAGGTTGAGGCTGCAAGCGAGTCAGTCGCTATTTCCCACGTGGAAATCGAGCCCTGTGCGACCCATCAGTGGCACCGGCTCGTGCGACTCTCGTCTATCTGAGTCTACTGGCAGCTGGCAATGATATATACAACACCTACCCACCTACTGTACGGTACGTAACGCCGAGATGAGGATCAGATGAAATAGAGTGCGCTTGCACCACTAACGCCAGTCTATAGCGCACGACTACCGAGCGAACTAGTGGAAATCGGCTGGCAACAATGATGGCCATGATGAGCGTCAACATCATCCCGGGCACTAATGGAGAATAATTTCTCTAGTCCCAGCCTGGCAAGTAATCCGTTGAAGCTGCAGCTCTGCATTCATTCGCCTCGATCGAGAGCCAAACACAATCGCGGGATCCTCGTGTGACAACAAAGGTCTGCCAGTATGTAACCTATAGCCCTGTTGGTGGGTACGTAGCTGAGGGCAATAATGAAAAAACTTGCAAACACAACCAGGAACGGGGAGTCGACAACTCAGGTGTTGCTGGTGACGTATCATATTCATAGATCCCATGTGCGTAACACTCTTGCTGGGACAACGCCTGTCTCTATTTACTTGTCACATAACCGCTCGTCATGGGAAGGCAGGCGTTTTAACGATCAGAACATGACCGACTAAGAACTCCAGGGTAGGCAAGACAAAGACAGTCACGAGGGAGCGCGTCAGTACACGCTCATCATGATGGCTATACCTTCAATCTACAGCCTGACTGCGATGACATCCTTGGTATTTACCAAAATAATTTCATTACAGGTATTTTGAAGTGATCAGTTGACAGGTGATGGACATGAACCGCTGCTTGATAGCAGCTCTTTACCTCGCACACATGTTCGGTAGTTGAGATCGAGCTGAGCTATGCGCTCGCAGGCACCAATCGTTAGGACGTCATCGCCTGTAAATCCCCCACCACCTGTCATAGGCCGCGGGGCGTTTCAACTAGAGCATCTTTACAGCTTAACACCATCGACAAGACCACCACAATCATCACTGCCACAACAATAGCTACGACAACAAAACCAACAAACCTACGCCTGCTCTGTTGTGCACCAAACCTAGCCCTCCTCCAATAGTCATGTCCTCGGCAACAAACCCCGACCCCGTCCCAGGGCAGCCCGCCTTCATCCCGCTCGAGGCCAACCCCGAGCTCATGACGACGCTCATCCACAAGCTCGGCGTCTCGTCCGCGCTTCAGATGCACGACGTCTACTCCCTCACCGATCCCGACCTGCTCGCCTTCATCCCCCGCCCTGCGCTTGCTCTGCTGCTCGTCTTTCCCGTCAGTGCTGCCTACGAGAGCCATCGGCTCGCCGAGGACAGCTTGGCCGAGGCCTACCACGGTCGAGGCGAACATGAGCCCGTCGTTTGGTGGCCCCAGACCATTCGCAATGCTTGCGGGCTTATGGGGCTTCTGCATGCTGTGAGCAACGGTTCCGCCAAGGACTTCATCGGTAACTCCTCCCAGGCCCCTCCTGCTACCTACAAACCGCCTTACTAATGAACTGTTGTTATAGAGTCCGGTTCGACCCTCGATGAGCTCATCAAGAAGAGCATCCCCCTCGGCCCCGAGGAGCGCGCCCGCCTCCTCGAAAAGACGCCCGCCCTCGCCGAAGCCCACAAGGAGGCCGCTTCGCACGGCGACACCGCAGCCCCCGAGGCTACCGATGACGTCGATCTACACTACGTCTGCTTCGCCAAAGGCGCTGACGGCGCCCTGTGGGAGCTGGATGGGCGACGAAAGGGTCCCATCAAGAGAGGGCAGCTGGAAGAGAACGAGGATGTGCTGAGCGCCAAGGGCCTAAGCTTGGGCGCACTCAAGTTTCTCGAGAGAGAGGGTGGCGACCTTCGGTTCAGTGCTGTCGCGTTGGCTGGTTCAACGGATTGAAGCAGCATGCTAGCATGTGGTTCGTGGAGAGAGCGCTCAAAGGGCCAACGTATAGAAGCTTACTAATGTTGGAGGAACAGCATTTCTTGTCAGATATCCAAGAACATGTTTCAGTTAAGAAGAAGGCTGCCTCTCACAAGTCGTAGTCTCGAGCTTTTCTGGTGTTGGGCTTGATTCTGAGCGAGCCAGCATCCTGGGTACTGCTCAAGGTCTCTCTCTACCCACTTCGCGACGTGCACTCCGTATTTGCCCAAATGACAAAGTAAGAAAAGACTTCATGAGCATGGCTCTCCCAAATTAAAAAGTTGCGTGTCAGAAAAAAGACGATCAACGACCACAATGAAGGTGACTTGTCAGCTTGGGCTGGCGGTACCTGGCTTTTCAGCTCCCCACTCGGGCGCAATCAACACCAGCCAACGTAGCCCCATCTACCTCATGCAAAGGTACCTGGGAGATTGGCAGATCTGTTCATCAATCAAAGGTCTAAGCGAACTGGGACATGAGTAAGACTGGAAATACGTGCTCAGCATCTTGCCCAGATTTGTGCTTACGTATAGGTTAGGTTACCCAGAGATGGCTCGCTGGCTTCTTGGCCCTGAGCCAGAGCGCGATGGGGTCATCGTCGGGAACGACGCTTCTGGGAAGACGACGCTGCTCTATCGATGGAAGTTGAACAAGCATGTGACGACAATACCAACCATTGGCATGAATGTTGAGACAATCCTGGCTGGAAAGTGGAAGCTCAAACTATGGGATGTGGGAGGTAAGTCTCATGCTATGTTGTCGCTCTCGTTGACTAATTATAGATTGGGGACAGGCTGCGACCATATACGACCACTTGTCCGTCACTTCATCCACAGTGGCCGATTTCTTCTGTTTGTTCATGATTGTACAGACCAGGAAAGACTGGATGATTCCGTTGAGTATCTTCACATGTCCATACGAATGATGGATGAGGGTGGAGGCCGGTTTGTCTGGATCATCCTCAACAAGCAGGACCTTCTTCCAGCAGAAGAGATGGAATCAACTGTCAAAAATCTATGTACTCGGCTCAATTCTGAGGTCGCACGATACGGTGACAAGTTTTCGATTAGAATCATGGACATGCCTGGGCTCAGTGCGGCTACTGGAGCCCAGCTCGACCAAGTCTTTAGCGACATCAAAACTACATTGGAATCGGAAAACTCCAAGGAGAAGGAGCCAAAAGTAGACAAGAAGATGGAAGAGGCGTATCCTAGTGAGCAACAACTTCTTGAGCGTGCGAGAATTGCCATCACAGCCAGCAATGAACCTCGAAGCTTCTGGGAGTCTTTTCTCCGAGGCGACATCCCAGCTTGGGACCACTATACTCACCTGAGAGCAGGCTTTTTCGTCATGATTGAATGCTTCTCACGGGGACGGGGCCTTTTTGAGTGCGCAGAAGACTTCTTGGCACATCTGGGCCGCCTTCGAGAAGCAAACCCGCAGAGGTTCCGCAACACTGCGCACCAGTACGCCGCCATTTCCGACAGGCACTCGATGGGGAAGGGAAATCTGTAACTAACGCCTGACCAGGACTATGACCATCTTCTGGCTCGTGCAGATCCAGGTCGCCGCCGTCGTCTTCCAGATGGAGAGGCAATTGTCCAACTTCCCCTCTCGCGAGGACTTTGGCGAGATTGTCCTTCTGACACCCCGCCTGATGAACTCGGGTCTTTGGAAAGGATACTACTCGAAAGAACTGCTCTTCTGTCCAGACGCTCGAGAAAAGTGGCATGTTCCAGACCTTCAGGCGCTGCCAACGCTCTTCCGGCGACCGGCGCCAACGGCTCCGCCTCAAACATCTGGGCAGCAGTCGGACCCCGACCGACTTGTACGATTTGCATTCGCAGTCGTGAAGAAGACGTTGACATCAAATTTGCGACGGGGCGGAGTCGTGAAGCAAGCGCTGGAAGCCCTTCAACCTTCCACTATCCGACTCCGGATCTTGAATCCTTCTGTCCCGCCATACTCGGAAACGCAGTCTTACTTTTGGATCCAATTCACACATGCACTTTTAAAATCACTGGACGTCGATCAGCGATCCAGCCCTTCGCCTCGATATACGGGACCAGTCTCTGCCCTTACTTTTGAAGCATTCAAGGCTCTTTTCAGTATCAATGGTGATGAATGGAACGCCTATTACACTCAGTCCGTCTGGGAAGGCATGTCGTCCCGCATGGCTTTTGTCAATCCTGATAAGAAGGCCCTGCCAAATGTCTTTGAACTTCCATCTCAGGAAAACATGCAACATGCACGCTCCGTCATGGTCAACCACCAGAGCAACCGCCTCGTATATCCACCAGAACTACCCGCCCAAGAGGAAGTTGATCTATTCACGGCGGCAGTAATCATTGATGAAGCAAGCCTTTTGCCACAGGACAGCATCATTGTCGGAATTCACGCCAGCCTACTGCTGTTCCTCCACCGAAACCTCGCTCAGACGTCCGAGGCCGAGCCGTCCAGCGATCGGCCCCTCGGACGGGCCGCCGCAGAGACGGCAATGGAGCTGTCCAAAAGCCTGGGACTGACTCGAAGTATGTTCTGGACCCAGCAGGTTATGATGGCCCTGAACAACAAAGGCCGGGGTGTAACGTTTGCAGATTTCATCATGAGCAACCCGAGACTTGCTTATGAGGACCTTGCCCTCACACACTACTCGCCTGAGCTGTGGTACAGCGTGGAGGCGAAGGAGGTATTTATGCCCCCTGACCGTGACCCGCTGTCTTCCTTGGTATCATCACCAATCTAAAGAAATAAAATTCCTATCGAGGTCAAACTCAAGTCATTCTTGTTTTGGCTCTTTGTTTCAACAGAGGGCCGGTGGGAGTAAATTGCTTATATACAGACAAAATATGCCGCCATGTAGATATCTCATCTTTTCTCATCTGCAAGTGATTCCCGGACCAGGTGGTGGTATGTACATGGGTATAGTTCGGTTCGTTATCACATTCCTCCTTGTTCTTGAGCATCAATCTCCTTGCTATGTCGGCATTGCCGTTGTGACCTGGGAATCCATTCATCCCTATGGCTTCGTGGCTTTTGTGTGCTCCTCGTAAAACTCCAGAGTAAGAGCAGCCAAAAACCCGGGAATGCAGCCCTTCTCTCGCACCCAGAACCCAATCTGGTCGCCAATGCGTCGAGCAAATGCACTCTTGGGCCCGCCACCCACCTTCATTGTGCCGCGCTCGCCATCGAAAACAATCGAGTTCTCGTGCTCGTCCGTCTGTGAGGGATAGAACGTGCTCTCCACGCGCATCTTGCCATTGGGAATGAAGGTGACAGTCCATCCCAGCGTGGAGAAGATGGCCTCTTTGAATTCCTGGGACTTGGAGCCCCAAACTTCTTTGAGGCGCTTCGCCGACTTCTGTGCTGATGCCGTCTCAGCTCTGGCAGCAGCAATTTCTCGCTCCATGGCAGTCAGTACAGATGTGGGTATCATAGGTACTGACGAATGGCCACTCTTGGAACGCAGAGTGGCGAGTAGGTCCGTGTTCTCTTTTTGTAAGGCATCAAGGGTAGATTGCTTGATTGCCTCATAGTCGGAGGTAGGGTTTGATTTCAGCGAGAGAATCCGCGTCTGGGTCGATTGCTTAGCAGCCCTCAGCTGTTCGCGGCTCGTGACAAGATCCTTCTCTAGCATCGAAACCTTGGTTTGAAGACCCGTCAACTCCTCTTGCAGCTTCCGGTTCTTGCGGTTCAGCTGGCCAAGCTGTTCATGGGCCTCATCATCTTCTGCACGGGTGCGCTTGGTTCCTGCGACAGGTTGGGGGAGAGCGCCAGTGGCAGAGGGCTCGGCAGCCGAGAGCTCAGCATGTAGGCTCTGGACTTCCGATTTGTACTTATCAACCAAGTCCTCGAGCTCCTTGACGCGCGCAGCTCGGGCTCCATCAAACTGCTCAGGTTGCAGTGTCTCATCCTCGGTGTCAAAGGTCTTGAGTTGAGCACGAAGATACTCAACCTCCTTCACAGCGAGCGCGCGCTGTCTGTCAAGGCGCAAGCGAGCTTTGTCGGCCGTGACAGCGTCGGAAGATGTTTTGGCTTTCTCAATCTCCCCCTTTAGTTGAGCCTTCTCGTCCTGGAGGGTCTTGATTGTGTGCTGATGAGCTGTCATCTCGGCCTGAGCGACACCGAGCTTTTCCAAGTACGATGCAGTCGTAAGCCGCTCCTGTACCAGTGCTCTAGCAATGGATTCTGGAGAATCGAATTCGTTGTCGCCGGTTTCAGAAGCGTTCTTAAGGTAGGCTGTCCAGGCAAGCCGTTCGTCCTCGAGTCTCTGTCGTTGTATCCTTGCCTCGGCGAGTTCTGCCTCGACGATCTCTGTAGACTCGAGTCTGCGCTGCAGAGTCCTCTTTTCCTCCTCGACCACTTCGACAGCCTTGCTGAGCGCACGCAGATGCTTCAGTTCAGAAAGTTGGTCGCGATTAGCCGCTTCCAGTGTCCGAATATGCTGAACTTGCTCAGAAAGTTCCTTCTTGATGATTTCCATGGTTTCTGCATCTCCGCTTTGCGCTTTGAGCCGAAGAACGCTGGCCTCGAGGTCTGCGATTTGGTCGTCCTTCTCTGCCACCTGCGCTCGAGTTTGCTGGAGCATGCTGTCTCGTTGCTGATTCTCTAGCTCAATCTCGTGTAGCGAGCGTTGGGAGGAGGTAATTTGCATCTCGAGGTCGGTAAGCTTCCTGTCTGCTATCCGGGCAGCCTCCTCCTTAGCGGATGACAGGTCCTCCAGCTGTTCCTGCAGCAGACGGGCTTCATCCTCGGCATCACGGGCTTTGCGCTCCAGGGCCCTCTTGTCTTGCTCCATGGTCTCCTTCAAATCATCCACCTCTTTGCGCAAGGCCTCCGCCTGCTCCACTGCTCTTGACCTTTCGGCTTCGGCAGCTTGCCGTTGTTGGGCCTCGTCCTGTTCGCGTCTCCGAGCCTGCTCGATCTTACTGTTCTGCTGCGACATGGAGATTTCCTTCTCTTGTTCTGTGGTTTGCATGCGGTATTGCAGAGTTCCAATCTCGGCCTTGAGTGCCTCGATCTCCCTGCGGTACTTCTCGTACTCGTCCGCATCTGGAGGCGCCATGTTTTCCTTAAAGCTGTCGCGCGATCCAGGGCGAACCGATTCGGCAGCGTGGCTCTGACGAGACGGAGGGCGTGGGATGTTGGTCTCGGCGCCAGTAAAGAGGTTGTAGGTTGGCTGTGTCGCTCGGAATGAAGATACCTACAGGCGCATTCCCGATCAGCGACCTAGGGCCATGGCTCGATTTGTTTTGTTTTGTTGACTTACCCTGGACTCTCGCAGCGTCGTCTGTGGCCGACCGATTGACGAAGTGCTTGCTCGGAACTTGGTGTTTACAGAATTGCGCCGATTTCCAGGGCCAACGCTCCCGGAACGAGGGTGAGGGCGCATCTTGGGGCGAGGGTTGGTGTGCAGACGTCTTGAAACGCCCAGGTCGTGATGTTGGGAGCTTGGGCAAACACATCACCACAGCACCAGGAGTCTAGTCACGTGATTCAGCACAGGACCATGCTTGTCCTGAGCCGCCGGGACCTGGGTTGGCAATGTCCCGTCCCGCCTGATTCGTTACTGCAAGGTACACGACCGCCTTACCGTACAGATTACTCCATACCGTACCTACCAGGAAGTCAAGGTACCTAGGTAGGTAGGTAGGTAGGTACCTATTTAAATCGTGTTATGTACATGCAGTCTTGAAAGGTGCAACATTGAGTGCCGTATAGAGTATCCGCTCTACACGATTAGCTTGGAATACGCGCTCCATTCAATTGAGCAGCATCTCCAGCACCTTTTCCTCGCCACGTAATCTTCGCGACTGCTGCTTTGGTTGACATCACAGCTCGTTCCTGCCAAGGCTTGTCCAAGTGACGTATTTGGTGCCTGTGCCTTCCTTAACGAGACCCTGGCCCAGTTCTAGCCGTGATTGGCCAGCTTGGCACTACCGGGATCCATAGCTTCGGGTTTTACTCCATCCATCGACAGCTGGGCCGGCTCACCACCAACCAATAACTACCAACAAAGTCCGACTTGCTCCATCTACAACTACAGTGCCTTACTTTCTGTAGAGGTAGATCGATCTCCTTGCTGTCAATCCTCGTCTATACTTCAGCCTCACATCCACCTCGCCTTTCGCCCGTTGCAATCGCCTTGTTTGTCGAATGGAACCCCTGCCCAGGTAGCCTGCAGCAGCTCGAGCTGCCCTCTACTTTTTGCCTTGTCAATACGCATTCTACCGAGGTCCCGCAATTGGCCTCAATAACTCACTCCGTCTCTGCTCGAGCTCGATTCTCGTTGCTTTCCCCCGCCTCTGCCAAGCTCCGTTCTATCTATTCTCCCTCTTTCGACCAAAGCTTCCTGACGCGCGAATTGTCATGGCTTCGATAGGCCTCCGCGTAAACGACCCATGACCCCCGTCGCAACTAGAGCTTGGACACTAACACTTGCTTCTCCCAGTCGACGGCAGCACCCATTCATCGGGCACTTCCACTTCGTCCGGCCGCACGATCTCCTCCCTGCACGTCTTGCCTGCGACAGATCTCCGGACGAGCCGTATCCTACTCCCGATTTCCGCTGCGATGGAGTTCCACCTCTTCCCAGTCGCAAAGCAACACCAGCCAGTCTTCTACAAGCTCCTCGATAGCTTCATCGCGTAGATCCTCCGCTCAGGCATCATCCTCATCCAGCACTGGAAGCTCTGAGAACAAACCAGCCCTCTTCAACCCTGATTGGGAAGATGCCGCCATCGATTCTTCCATCGAGACATTCGATGATCTCCCCCATCGCCTGTTTGGCGCAAACCAGCACATGATTATCAACTATGAGCTCAAAGAAGCCTTGCGCTTGATGCTGCGCAAGTTCAACGCACCAATCGTCTACTGTTTCGCGTACGGGTCGGGCGTGTTCCCCCAAGAAGCTTCAAAAGGCAGCATTTCCGATGCTGACTTCCGGAAAGTCCATCCGCATCCGCCTGAGGCCCTTGTCAAGTCGCAAAAGGGCTCACCCAAGATGATTGACTTCATATTCGGTGTAACCCATACGCAGCATTGGCACTCAATCAACATGAGGCAACACCGGGACCACTACTCGGGCGTTGCATCATTGGGCTCGGCCGCTGTTTCCAAAATTCAGGACTGGGGTGCCGGGGTCTACTTCAACCCCTATGTCGAGATGAACGGTATGCTCATCAAGTATGGTGTAACCAGCATCGATAACCTTGTCAGCGACCTTTCCTCATGGGACAGCCTATATCTCGCTGGACGGCTGCAGAAGCCCGTCAAGATTCTGCGAGACCACCCCCGTGTTCGCTTGGCGAACCAGTACAACCTGATCGCGGCCGTGAGAACCGCACTTCTGCTGCTGCCTCCCGACTTTACCGAGGCCCAGCTCTACAGCACCATTGCAGGATTGAGCTACCTTGGCGATCCTCGCATGTCCCTCCCAACCGAGAACAAGAGCAAGGTCAGCAACATTGTCGACAACAACATCATTCACTTTCGTCGACTCTACGCGCCTCTCATCAATACCCTACCCAACATCGACTTTGTCGATTCGTCTCGACTAGACGACCAGGAGTGGATCCTGAACCCTGCAGCAAACGGCAAACTGCAACAGGACATGGATCCTGTCAAGCGAGCAAACATGGTCCGTCGCCTACCTAATAAGTTCCGGTCACGGCTCTACTTCCAATACCAGAAGAAGTTTGGTATCCCACGAGGAGAGTTTATGGAGCTGATGAAGGCGTCGGCGGACGACGAGTCCACCTCAATACACCGACGACAGGGTGGTGTGTTTGAGAAGCGCGTCGTGGCAGATGACCCCCAAAAGCTACAGGACATTGTGAGGCTCATCATCAAGCAGACGGTCAACTGGCCCAGCACTGTGCAAAGCGTCAAGGGGGTACTGATGGGTGGTTGGACTCGCACGATTCGGTACATGCGGGAAAAGATTGCCAAGTATAAAAGGGGACAGCAGCAGGAAAAGACCAAGTCGGCCTGAACGAACTCGCCCAGAAAGGGTCAACTAATGACGTATAAAATATAAACCATTCTGAGTTACTCTGAGTATGATACGTTTCCAAATCATAATATGCTCTATCATGGACTGAAGAAGACAATCGGGATTACACTTGCACCGGCATTCACGGTGTTGATAGATCAGTTAGGATTCTTGCAGCATGGCATAAACAACTCTGTTCAGTAGTCATACAGACTATTTACAGACAGACTCCCACCAATCTCCCACCAACTCGTGAATAGGTACTTATGTAGAAATGACAAAGTAGAGTAGACATATGAAACAAAGTGTGCGATATTCCTCCACCGCAAAGAGCGCGCTATTCAATGAACCCCGTAAAAAACAAGCTATCTGCCTCTAGTACCTTTACCTCCTCATATGCAAAACAGACCATATTGTCGTTACTGCTAGCAATGGAAACGCACTGCATTACCTACCCTCATACTTGCCGCCCATCAACTTCCTCGCCACGGGCACATCGACCCATTTCTCGTCCTGGATGCTGGAGGCGAGGCTGTCGTCGGCAAAGGGATCGTCGTCCGAGGCCTCGGGGCCCTTGCCTTTGCCCTCATCCAGCCTTGAGATGGAGACGCCACTGCCTACCACTTCGTCGCCGGCCGCTGTGTACTCCCACCGGGCCTCGACGTGCCCGGGTTTCGGCTCGATGCCCTCGGCACCCAGGACGCGGCAAACAATCTTTTGCATGTCGTTTGTGAGCGTGACGTCTCCAAGTCGCCAATAGACAATGTGCTTGTCCTTGAGGTGGGTTCCGCTAGGCTTCGTCTGAGCGCCATTTGCCCGGCCATCATACGTAGCCACAAAAACGACGTTCCGTAGGGTCACGGGTCCAGTTGCCTCGAATGTTGGGTTGAGCCGGTACTGAATAAGCAGACCCAACTTGTCTCCCTGGGGCTTCCAGGCAAGATTCAGCAATAGAGGCGCATGCTTGGCTAGCGTGGGTGTATCGGCCTCCTCAGCAAAGACGCGATATGAGAAGCCAATGGCCGTCTTGTTGAGGTGGGAGACGTCGAGAGAGAATTGCTCCGGGTGGTCGACGGAAGAGTTCTGAACAAAGATGCGGTTTGGTCCAATCTTTTCCAGAAGGGGGAAATTGTTGATGCGAATCGTCTCATGCGCTAGAACAGGCGAGTCAGTATAGTTCGTATTCCTCGAACGTGTTATCTGGAACTTACTCTTGATTTCCCCTGAATTGGATGGGTTGTTGACGAAAGCAATCTCGCCAGCAATAGAGGCAGACTTGATAACTCCCTCTTCAAACACTGCCGATACCGTTTCAATGATGGATGAGTTGAGGCCCGGCCCAGTCATCTCAGCATGCTTTGCGTGAACTAGGCTTCCGAGAGAATTGCCGGAACGAACAGACTGCGTATCTGAAGCGCCGAGGCTATGCTCAGAGGCCAGAGCAGCCACCGGATTGCCCTTTGATAGTGATGTAGGGAGGGATGGGGAAGCCGGCAGGGCGGGCAGGCTATGCGCCGTGCTGCTCTCCGGAAGATTCGGAGGCGGCACGTACATGGTGTTTCTGACATCCCGACGGCCTCTGACAGTAGCAGATCGGCGCGTGGCAGGGCCCTGCTTCAAGGTGTTGGCGACACTAGACAGTGCAGCCATCTTGGCATCCGGGTCTTCTTCGTCCACAGGCTTGTTCTGAATGTTCAGTTTGAAGAACTGGTCCGCCTCGTCACCAGCGGCCTCCTTTTGCGCTTCGGATATCGGGTCGTTCATGGGTGGCGGAATGGTGAAGCCCTCGGCATCCTTGGTTGCAGAGGTCGGCTGTTGGCTCTGAGAATGAGACGGAGGGGGTCCAGGGGGCGGCGGAACGTCGGAAACATCAACGTCGAGAGGTTTGTCGACAGCGTTGGAAGGTACGAGAGCGGGAGTTTGTCGCTCGGGTGTTTCGTCGGTCAACGTGACTCCGTTCCTATGGTCGCGAGGGGGCTCCGACTGAGGGGCAGTCTTCTCAGTCTGGTTGGCATTCACGGTATCGGGGGTCTCGGCGAGAGCGGACAATCGACTCGACTCATGTAGGTTTCCTGAGGATGCCATAGGCGATAGACCTCGTGCCTGCCCTGAAGCGCTTCCGGTTCTTCCAAATGCAGGAGGTCCCTTTGGCGGGGAGAGCTGACCAAAACCAGCATGCATGCTCTGCCTCCGTCGACCTCCGAACATGGTTCCAAGACGTCTTAGTTTGGATTCTAATGCAGGTCAGTATTTGGGGTCTATGCAAGCTTGATATGGATACCGACCTGGCTTAGGCTCGGACGCGGCAGGGTTGTTTTCTATAATGTCTTCCTCCGAGGGCGCCCGCACTGGCTGAGGAGCCTGGGGAGCCTGGAAAGCTTGGGGGGGCTGGAGGGCCTGAGTTGGACCAGTGCTGCCTGCAGTGCTTGGGGGAGCGGGAGCGGGAGCGGGAGCGGGAGCGAAAGCGGATTCGGCTGGACCTGTAATTGAGGATTGCCTGGTCGAGGTTCTGGTCGGCATTTCTCTAGGAGGCAGCTTAGTCTTTCCGCCTGTAGATCTCTGAACGAAGCTCTCAATCTCTCTCTCCGTGTTGATTTCGAGCATGAGGGCCAGGGTTTCGACAGCGTTGTCCTGAGTACGTTGGGCTTGGTCTGATTCGTGGGTCTGGTATTGGGTCAAGAGATCACGCAGGCTGTTGATGCGCGACTCATCGAAGGCCTGTAGAGATTCGAAGATGAAGGGCGCTTGCGATTCCCACTGTTGAGATGCGGCTTCAAGCTTGGATGACGCTGCGTCGACTTTCTGGGTGTTGGCTCTGCCGCCCTTCTTGCTGAGCTTGTCGACCCGCTCCTGTGCTTCCTCGAGATCTTTCGCAATGGCTGTGAGGTTTGTCGACATGGTGCTCATGTTCTGCATATCTCGGTTGTGATGAAATTCGCGGAGCGGATGTTCGATATCCTTCTCGATACGATCGGCGAGCTGGAGGTGAGAATGGGCAATGGTCTCGACCGAATCGATCATGCGGTTCCACGGAGCCTGGAAGACACTGCATTCTCGTCAGATTTGCGGTACGAAGGCGGGGAAGAGGATGGACGACCTACCCAAGCTCAGAAGAGGCATTGGGCGCCTTGAGCTGGGTCAGCTTGCGAAGCCCTTGGACATATTGTTCTTCGACACGGCGACGCTCCTGCATGTATCCAGTTTAGCATTTGATTGTGTGTGCAAGCCCAAGGGTGTCTGTCGTATCGGAAGATGATGCATGGGTGCACTCAAGTCTCAAAGTCGGGATGTTCGTACCTGAAGCCAGTCGGCAACCTCGCCATTGATGCGATTGATGCGCTTCACTCGTTCCACGAGGAGGTGCGCGGCCTGGCCAGGCTGGAGGTTTGCCTATGAGGATCGCGCAAGACGGGTTAGCCAGGTCGATTGAGCGCATCAGTTGGGACGGGGAGGAAATGGCCTCACCAGCATGGCCGGGTACTCGGTGCGCGCCATGTCATCCATGGCAGAAGCGGAGGCGAGAGCGGGATCGGAAACCGGAGCGGGATTAGGCACTGAGGCAGCAGGAGGACGTCGGAGACGTTGGAGACGCTGGAGATGTTGGGGAGATTAAGGCGAGAGTAGGCGCATGGCGATGTGAAGGGCAGGGCGCAGGCGCAGGCGGAAGAGGCGGAAAAGATCGCAACAGCACGAGATTCCTGGCTGGCGAACCGAAGCGAGGCGTTGAAGTTGGGGTCAGAGCTTGGGCGGAGCTCCAATGTGTGGAGAGTGATGAAGGGGGGGAAAGGGAAAGGGAAGAAAGCCGGAGACGGAGAGGCAGACGGAGAGGCAGACGGAGGAGACTAGCTGGACGGTCAACAGACGTCAGACGTGGATTATGACGAAAGGCGGCTGGAGCTTGTTACTGGGCAACTTGGGTTGGGGGACGGATCTCTCCAAAAATAAAAAGCCAACCTCGGCGCAAGCTGGGCTGTGAAGATATCCAGATCCGAGTAGCTAGCACAAGCCAGTCAATCAGATCAGGCAATCAGGTCGGCTCCGGGCGAATAGGACAGCGGGTCTGGGCAGCAACAGGCAACTCGGCTGCTTTAGCAAGCAACGATGCAAAGTGTCAGGTCAGTGGGAGTGCTGCAAGTACAGCAGTAGCGTGCAATAGCAGTACGGAGTAAGTACCTTGACTTGCGTATTGTACAGTACAGCAGCAGACCAAAAGGTGGAGGAGGATGGGGATGGGTTGGGAATGGCTCAAAGGGAATGGGCCGGTTCTGGTGGCTGAGGATGGTTGGCTGGTTGGCTGGTTGGCCGGCCGGAAAAGAAATGGATCGCCCAACTTACCCACTCACTCACTCACTGGACTGGGCTCTGGTGGGGAGTGAGTCGTCACTCGTTCTCACCTTGGCGGCGGGGTCACGAGGACAGACGCATGATCGGCTTCGTCGCAATTAGCCCGTATTAATGCAATGGATCGATCAATCAATGCATGGGTTGCACGGATCGCATTGCCCTGCTCTGTTCTGTTCTGTTCTAACCAAACAAGCCAGAGCCAGAGCCAGAGCCAGCCTCGGCCCAGTTTCTCCTTGGTTCTCCCAGTTTAGGTCAGAGCTGGTTGTGTACCAAGTATTCTACTTTTGTTCAACTAACTTGGAGATCCTCAACCCAGCCAGCCACGCAGGTACGTAGACTATCTCTCCGCAACTCCGGAGTACTGTGTGTGCATTCTAATCTGTACACCGACAATAATCCCCATACCCAGCAACAGCAAGTACAAGATAGAACGGAAAGCTCAGGGGGATAACTATCTGCACCTAGCTAAGATTGCAACGTTCAGGATAGGTTGGACACATACATACTTGTTCATCACCAAGAGCCGCTCTAACTGCTTGGCCCTCGTAGATAGCATAACAAACATCCACCCTTCGTGATGGCTTCCACTAGCGACTGGAAAGCCACGCTGTCTGCGTCAGACAGATATGAAACAATACAAACCATGTAGGCTGCCAGTGCCGCCCCTCCTAGATGTACCCATCTCACAGCTTCCATCAAAGACAGAAATCGCTTGCTGCCAGCAGCATGAGTGAGGCCATCGCCATCGAGCAGGCTGCATATCAGGACTCAACGTCAAAGGTTCGAAACTAGGAATAATCAGACAACACACAAATGCACCCCCAAACCAGTCTTAACCGTTTCTCCAGGAGGATTACGACAAGGCCTGCCAACCACCAAACGTCCCTCACCCAGAGCTGACCCAAGAAGCCAACACCGAAGAAGCAGAAGAGGCAGAGGACTTGAATGAGCCGGGCAGCCGGATCGGCCCGTACAACAATTGCAGGCCCATTGCGGATGGCATCACTTCCGAAGTATATCGATGCGGCGACAAGGCCCTCAAAGTCATCGTCGCACACCAAAACATGGAGCCGCATAATCCCCAGCGCGAGATCAAGATTCTGAAAGCACTTCATCCACCCTGTGTCCCTCTGATCGAGTCTTTCCGCGACCAAGAGCAGCAGTTGGTGCTCGTCTTCCCCTTCATGCCATTCACTCTGGCCGACATGCTGGCCAAGGGTCCCCTTTCACTGGACTTGGTTCGTTCTGTCTTCGTCGACATCTTCGGTGCTTTAAAAGACATCCATAGCCAAGGCATCATTCACCGCGATATCAAGCCATCCGCCATCCTACTCTCATCCCCTTCGGGGCCAGCCTTCTTGTCCGACTTTGGCACCGCCTGGCACCCAGAGTTCTCAGCATACTCGGAGCCACCCAGCAACAAGATTCTCGACATCGGCACCGGGCCGTACCGAGCACCAGAGGTCCTCTTCGGCAACAAATCCTACGGGCCGCCGGTCGACATGTGGGGTATGGGCGTCATGTTATCGGAAGCAATCCGTAGCCCCCCCGAGCCCGTCTTTGAGTCTCGCTCCGTGCACGAAGATGGGAACCAGTTGGGCCTGATCCTCAGCATCTTCAAGACGATAGGTACCCCGACACCCGAAACATGGCCTGAGGCAAAGGAATACAGGATATCGCCTTTTGAGCTCTGGACGGTTTTCCCAGGACGGCCTTGGCAGCTGATTCTGCCGGATGTCGCCCCAAGCTACAGAGATCTCGTGGCAGCCCTGGTAAGATACGATGGGCAGAGAACCACAGCCGATGAGGTCAGCACAATCTTGCCATCGCTTTACCAACACCCAGCTGACATGGACATAGGCCCTGAAGTTCCCTTGTTTTGCGGACGAGTCTGCAGTGCAATAAAGAAAACCTGCCATCGTGCCGATGGGACGCGCAAGGGCTGTTTCACTGGAACTCACTGGATATCTCTGCTGTAGTAGATGTTCATTTGCAAAAATGTTCACTTTTCGATGACTCGGCCTTCTTTTATTCTTTCCACCTGTCTAGCTGATGCCCAAACCGACCCATCCTTAACACCACGTTCCCATCATCATTGTCGTCGCTTCGCAGTGTCCGCACCTAGGTAATCAATCGGGTTTCTGCACAGCGGGCAGGTGTTCTGGTTGCTGCTCTGGAACCACTTGTACAAACATGTACGGTGGAAAAGGTTCTTGCAGGTAGTGCAGCGCTTGTCGGGCATGCGCTTGTCCGTCGAGATAATACTGTAGCAAATGGCACACTCACTCTGGCCCTTGAGAGCTCCGATGATGTTGCGCTTGAATACTTGTAAGCCGTCGATGATGTTGCCATTGGAAAAGGTGATGACGCCCTGGGTCGTCATGATCCAGCTCTGCCACTTCTTCTCGCTCACAGCCACGCGGTTGAGACCAGCCACGGTAACACCCTCAACAGGATAGCTCTGAGGTATGCGTATGACAATTGCAGCCTGACTTTCGTCAACTTCGTAGCCTGCCGTGACCTCCCTCGCAGCCCGTGCGATTCGAACTGCAAGTTCTTGCTCGTCCATGGCTGGTGGCTCCTGCGAGTCTGCCCAAGTCTGCACTTCCTCGAGCGTATCCGATATGATCAGGGGTGAAAAGTACTTCGTCGTCCAAGTCTCGACGGCGATTCTAGTTTGCTTTGATCGGCAGTCAATGTACCAGGACCGGAAAAGGCCAGGTGCGTATTTGAGTATGAGATAAAAGAGATGAACCAGAAGCCATTGCATGCTCTTCTCTTCAGGTTCCGAGTCGGCAACCTTAATGTCATAGTCGTAAATATTCTGAGAAGTCAAGTTCGCCTTGTCGAGATTAAGCGGGTGAGCGGCCGAGTGGCCAAGAACGTCAAACATAAAGTCCAACAGTGGAGTCATGTAGTTCTCCGTCTTGAGGTTCTCGATGAAATCATTTCGAATCTTAAAAGAAGACGTTGAGAAGGCGTCAAAAACAAGCTTCCAGGAGAGAAGATAAGAGCGGATCGAGGAAGGAAACTGAGCCAGCATCTCATCCGAGTATTTCTCCAAAGTCGGGGCGTCGAGGAGCAGCGACAGTAGCTCATCCGGCAAGCGAGCGTCTATAAGCTATTAGCAAAGTGTTACCAGGTCGAATGCAAGAGAACGAACCTGTCTTGTCCAGCAGAGCATCGATAGACTTCTGTTGCTGCTCCTCAGGGATAGCTCTGTGGAGAAGATTGAAGGCGGCGGATTGAATATCACGGGACTCGGACGCGACCAGGCCAAACATGTCAGACAGATCAGGGATACGGCTCAAAGAAACCTTCTCAATCTCTCGGCAGAGAAGAGCATCCACAATCTCCAGTGGTTGGGAGCTGACATCTCGTGGAAGCTGAAGCAGCTCAAGCAATGCCTTGGGCTTCTCAGCTTCAAATTCTTTGATCGCATCGACAAGATCATCGTTAGGCTCCGGAAGCGACTCCATGATTTTCATGAGCTTGAGGGATGAATGGATGAATGGAAGCGCCTCATCAAGCTTGAATTGGCTTGCACGGTTCCAAAGACTAAGACAAAACTCAATGGTAGAACTCCAGTATGAGCCATAGACGTCCTTCATGCATGGCAAGAGCTTTGCAAGGGCCCGGCAAATCTCGGCAGATAGGGCTGCATCCAGACTGTCAGGCTCGGCCAGCCAAGATGTAATTTGGCGGACAGCGAAGACGATGCGGTTATTGGCAACAGGCAGCTCGCCAGACTCGTACACCTGAGCGCAGTTTGAAAGGAGCACAAGAGCAATTAACGTCTTTTCGGAACCGGGAGGCGCTCCGGCGATTTCACTCACTATGCGGTTGCAGAAAGTATTGACAGCCTTGGATGGCTGTAACGCTTCACCAAGGGCAACGACAATTGCTGAAGCCGGAAAGACTGCCGCGGGCTGGATCTTTAGGATATCCGGCTTGAGTAAATACTCTTCCAAATTGGAAGACACCCCACAAGCCTCTGAAAGAGATTGGACCACCTCGCTTAACGCTCTTCCACTGTAGAAGCCGTGCGGAGAGACCTCTCGGGAGCTCTCAATCAGTCGGTCGATTAAGTCACGAACGACCAGAGTTGCCTCATCCATAGGTACTGCGGGCCAGTCCTTGATGCCGGATATGAGGGTGCTTAGGAGACCCCGTACGGCACTGACGAATTCCTCTGCCTGAGAGATGGCCTCGGGATGCGCCAAGTTATGCCAAAGCTGATTTCGATCCATGTTGGTGATCTGGTCAGAGATCATCTGTACGGTCAAGCACTGCAAATACAAGACTTCAACTTGTAGCTGGCGTGGCAGCTGCGTCAGTGAAAGGGTATTGTGGCCTATTTGAGAAACGTAGAGCGCCATTCTCATCGGAACGGCACGTCCCTTTCTGTCTCTTGCCACCTGTAATCCAGCAGGCCTCTCGGCTCCCTGCACCAATGCGACGGCGCCACCAATGTTATTGGTGATGGATACAGATGCGTTGGGGCGCCGCTCGAGGAATGGACCAAGCTGGCTCTTCCAGGCCTCAGTATTGGGGACCAGTTCGGTGATAGGGATATTCGTCGAGGCCAGCTCTCGTGCCTGTCGGACAAGTGTCTCCACGTCTAGGGAGTTGAAGTCTGCTTGCTCAAGGTTTGACTGCACAATGGCGGCAACCGAGTCTTTGGTATTGCCGCTTTTGTCCAAGAGTGACCGTATGGCGGCAGCTCTTGCTGGAAGAGTGGGGTGGCTGATTTCTGCCAGACTTAACAATTGCGCAACAAGTGCAGTATGAGTTGCCTCGTCCTTCAACAGTACATTGGGGTTCCCTTTAACAATAGTCTCCAGAACTTGAATAGTGCTTTCGACATGCTGCGGCTCTCTCTCCAAGATCTCAACAAGGCTTCGGGCCAGGGTTTCGTAGCTCTTGTCGGTAAGACTCTGATGGCCAACAGCTGCTTGAAGCACTTCCCAGGCGCCAGCGTCCTGCCGCGCCAGTCGGATCGCTTGGTCAACTACAGTTTCCTGTAGTCTCTCATTATCAAGAGCTAGGGATGAGACGTTATCACGAGAGATGAGGGATGCAAGAGACTTGTCTCGAGAGGAACCAGGAGACAGATTCAGGACAGCCTTAACCCAGGTACTCCACAACTTTGCGTAAGAGTCTCCTGGGGAAACGTGGCCCAGGAGGTGAATGCAAGAGAACAGGGCTTCGGATGACGCTGATTCCACGAGTTTGCCTGGGTCGCTCTCGGCCAAAGACAAAAGAAAATCGAACATCTTCTGGGCCGTGATACCAACAAAAAGTCGAGGTGCAGTGCTCAACGAATACTCGAGAATCCGAGAAGCGCCAAAGGGTTTCAAATTACGACTCTCGAGAAGAGCAATGCATTGTGAGATGACTGCCGTTGAAGGTGCGGCTGTGTGATCAGGAGTATCTTCTCCGAGCTCCTGGATGCGATCCTCGATCTGGCCAACGAGGCCAAACCATCTCCTGCCTTCCTCAGCAATCTTCTCTTGAGACTGGCGATATTCCCTCGAGACCTCTGGAAGGGAGCCAGAGATCTTGGCGCAGAATATACTGGCTAGCCTATTCCACTCCTCGACTGATGCCACGATCACAGTCTGAGACGATTCAACAATCGCGATGTAGGCGTCGACAAAGATGGAAATGGCGTTAGGACCTAAGGGAATGGCGGCAGGCTTTTCGCCCACTGCAAATAGGAATTGTTCCAGGAGGGGGAAGAGATGTTGCTGCACAAGCGGCAACTGGTCCTCGGCCGAGAGATCCTTCAGTAGCCGCTTGGCAGTATCGATGAAGCACTTCCATGCTAGAGATGTATTTGTTCGGGGTTCCTCTCGGTGGGTGACGCCGCTCTTGACAGAATCTAGGAGGAGGCCAGCGAGCTCGGGAGTAACCAGGTTTTGCGGGATTGCTGCTAATAGCTGGTCTAGATATGCCCAATATTTTGCCTGGCTGCCCTGGGATCCTTTGGCAATGAATGCCTGCAGACGTCCAAGGGGCGATTTTCCATCGCCTACGGGCTTAGATGAGAGCCAGACGTCCGGGAAGGTCTGCGTCAGCTTTGTCAGAGCACGCACATATTCGAGGGCAGAGCCGGACTGGTTTGTCTTGAGAGCACCCGTGACAAACGCCTGCTTCGCCTTGGAAGAGTCGGCGTAAGGCAGCTTGCGATCTATAGATGCGAACAACAACTGGCATACAGTCTTTCTGACTGTCGAATCCTTGAATGTGATACTTTTCCAAACAGTCTCCTCTGAGAAGTAGTCGTCATACTTGTCCTGTAGCTTCTCAATACTGCTTGTCTCGACCTTTTGGAGAAGGCCGAGGACCAGGGATAAGCTCGCAGTCACGACGCGGAAGTACTTGGCTTCAGAATCCTCGGGAGTGGTGGACCGCTCATCGCTGAGAGTATCCTGCGTTTCCTTGATAGCGTCGGTTGCAAAATCGAGGATCTGGGCCTGGCACTTGTTCCAAAACGCAGACACCTTTTCTGGACTGGTGAGTAAAGACGTCAGCCCATCGCTGGCAGCTCGTGAAGCCACACGATCGCGATCATAGACACCGGCCAGCCAAGCACCGACAATCTTGGGGATATGTCGCTCAAAGCGCTTGCGCGCCGACTTGGTCAGCTCGAACTGCAGATTGTGGGCAAGCTCGCGAACCCGGCGTGAGTTGTCTATCGAAGTGCGAGGGTAAATTTGAACCTGTCAATGAAGATGAGCGACCAGGATCCTGCCATCAACTCGTCCACCGGACGAGCGTTTTCTCAACTCACCCAAACCTCGAGCAAACTCTCTTCGACCCCTCCATTCTCCTCATGGGGATGGGCCTGGACGTATGCCACCAGATCTTCGAGGGCCTTTGCCTTTGTGGTACTGTCCTTTTTCAGCACATTCTTCAGCGACACGACCACGTTTGGATCTGAGACGGCGCTGAATGAGGGGGGCTCGGCGAGATAGGACAGGGAGCTGCCGGAGTCGGGCGACCCGAAGCCGGCAAAGCCGGAGCGGGACGTGTCAGAAGGCCTGAATGCCGCTTTCCCCTGAGCCCGCTTCATACTTGTTTGGGTGAAGGAGTCGTCGTTGAGGCCCTGAGGCTGTGCGGCTCGATCGTGGTGGTGGCGGGCCTCGAAGATGGCGTGCGAAAATGCTTGGTGGGG
>QUZD01000036.1:164948-192851 GCA_003693505.1 Pseudonectria foliicola | reverse complement strand
TAAGGGGGGGGACGGATGATGTCACCTGAAGCCCAGACCTGCGCTGGCTTACTTAGTGGTGGTTGATTGTGGGTGGAGACGCGTGATTCTTGAAGGAACTTCTTGTCAAGCTGTCAAGGCCCCAAGAGCAAGTGGGAATATCTGGAACTCTACCTTGTCAGGCTTGAACTTGTTGGAATGAAGTGCGAGATTGTGTGTTTTCAATTCAAACACGTCCGTAAACGTTGCCACTGCTCGACAGCAGGCTGTGCTGCAGAAACAGCTGGGACTGTGAAGCTTTGGCCGGCTTGACTCACGCCGGCGCCGAAGCCCCCGTCTGCTGTAGGCAGCCCTGTAGATTTGCTACTCGAGGAACTTTGTTACTTGCAGTCATGATAGGCGTTCGGCTCCCATTCAGCTGCTAAAGGAGATAGTACCGCCAGACGTATTCGATCACAAGTTCTTGTAGACACGCTGTCTATTTCACACTATAAACGTGTAAAAGAAAGTAATTATAGAGATGGAAACAGAACATGTGAGTAGCTCCACTTCACCCGAGCCGTTCCTCTTGTGTGTCGTGCTACTGCTATCGCAAGGGTCGCTGCAGCTGGGTGCCAGAAGGTGCGTGCTTACAACGACGGACAAAAGTTGCGCGCTTTTCTCAATCTATCCTAGGCATAATCATCAAATACTCGTATCCTGAAAGAAATGCTTCGATCGAATCCAATATAGGACGAACGACAGTAACCTTCTTGTTACGCAATCGATCAAGCCTAATAGTATATATTGCGTGGACTGAGCTGTCAATTGGGGTTACCAGTGCTTTATTCGAGATATTATTCGGTTGCAATCCGTATGACTGGTATATATTGCAGGTGAACTACCACAAACCACGCAGGACAAAGTTCCGCAAGAGTGATTCAACCTGGTACCGCTATATGTCGGCCAATCTCAGTCGGTCAGGATGTGGAAGCTGGCCACGCTCAATCAGCCCATGTAATTCCTTCTTGTCGCTCCAGCTCTCGTAACATTCCAAGTACTCCGTAGGCAGAAACTCTGCTATCGCATCGGCCAGATGAAAGGTAGGCTCACGGTAGGCAGGCTCATCCAGCCTTCCGTACCGGCTGTCCATTCCTGGAGGGAAATAGCCAGCATACTCCCAATCAATTAGAGCCTTTACTTGAAGAGTCTCGGGATCCATGATGATGTTGTGAGCCGCTAGATCCCCGTGCTGGAAAACGTAACTGTCCTCCTTGAGAGGAAGTGTTTTGAAATGATTCAGATTACCTCTCCACGGAGGTTGCGTGTCGACACACAGCCAAGAGGGGGGCATAACAAATCCAGAGATTCCCCGGGTTTGCGATGTCATCTTCAAAAGCTGGGGCTGAACGGTGCCTTCAATAAACTGAAGAGCATTTGCGTAGGCCTTATCTGAGCAGGTCTTGCACGGCACATCGAGCGTATGCCTCTGTGCTTCTGGATTGGAGCACCCTAGGCGTAGAAATGCGCTTAAACAGACTCCGTCGATGAACTCTGTGACTAGATATCGTCGGCCATCAGGATGGCGTCCATGTTCAAGTAGTTGCGGCACAGGTATCGTAGTATGTCTAGAAATCAACCCCAAGGCTTTGGCTTCATTTGTTATGCGCTCGTGGTTCCTTTTTGCAGTCGTCAGTGGTCAGAATTATATCATATGGTTGTGAAGTCATTTGGTTTGGTGATTGACTTTGTCAAACCAAATCTGTTGGTTCATACCATGATCTGCGCCATATGAAGGGGGTACCGTCAGGTCGAAAATCATGGAAAGGAAGTCGTGAGGTCTTCGTGAAGGTCGTTTTGGTAAATTTGTATTCTACGTCGTTCGTTGCGCAGTCACTGGGGATCGGCGTCGCTGCATCGCTTTGGGCCATCCTGAAGCCGACTTGCAGTTCGTCACAGCGTCAGTAAGTAAATTGCGGCGATAAGGAACAACCCATTATGTGTGCACACTCATCATCGGAAGAGCGATCTATTATGAATTTCGGAGTTACTCGGATACTGCTTATGTTGTATTTGCTTTGCTTGAGTTATGTTGTGCTGTGAAACAATAGGTTGCTAGAGAAACTACGGGTGACGACTTCACGTGCCAACGTGCTACTCGCATCGCCTGCTGTTGTTAAATCCTTCAAGTCCCTGCATAGTGTCTATCATCATCGCATAAGTCGGATGTTCGATGCCTCGCACTTCCACCACTTGTATGACAGCCAACCTCCTTCTCGCCTGCGTACCGTAGGAGCAAACTGTCAATACTATGTTTCTGTGTTGGCGGTACCACTTGGGCCGCTCAGCGTGTCGTTGTAGTTGCGCTATCTGACAACAGCCCAAGCATACCTAAGGTAGGTAAGTGTGAGCGTGATCTGGGCTGAAGTTTAAAAGAGGTTCAAGCACGGCAAGCACGGCTATGCACGGTATTCCCGGCAACGACATGGAGAGAACCCCCGCTCTCCAGCAACACACTCCCACGTGATGCTGTCGGTTCTCTCGCCCAAGACGGAGCAACAAGGTCAGACCGTGGCACCCCGATCTGGTCTCGCTTGCGGATTGGTTTATGAGACAAGGTTGGGCCGGGCCGGGCTGGGTTGCACGAAGGGCGATGAGTACTGGCAAACTGGTGGGCGCCGATGGACTCAGGTATTGTAAATACCTAGACAGCCCATTTTCAGGGGCTCAGAGGGTGATATACCGACACACCGATGCACTGATTCATCGATACATTGATGTGCAATGACAAGGGCGCGGCGCGGCACCTACATGTACCTTGTTGAGTTCGTATCTGTAATCACGGATTGTACTACGTACCTGCAGAAACACAATACTTGCGCTCTGGTCACCAACAAGCAGCCGCACAGCTGGAATTTCGCACCGACGTCAATACAGTGCAGTAAGCATCTGCTGCTCTCTCTCTCTCTCTCTCTCTCCCTCTCTTCTTTCTCGTGCACGGATGGAGTATCCGAGTGTCCCCAGGCAGGGCCTAGGCCTGTTGTTGGCTTTGAGGGCGTCACTCACACATAACAGTAGGGTCACGCTACCCCGCAATCTCAGTGGATGTCATCCCCCAAAACGGCCTAGAAACCGCCCCATCAGCCCCCCGGGGGCCCCCGAAGCCTCCAGGCCCTCCCCCTAGCTGCAGGCGGGTCTCCACCAGCCACTTGAACCTGAACCTCAGGCGCAACGTCAAGTACATAACGACGATCCCCAAAGCTCCTGCCGTCCTGCCGTAATCCCTCCTTCCTCCTTCTCTTTCGTCATCTTCCTCCGTTTCCTCGTTTCCCTCCGCTTCAGCACCAGTTCCCAGTTTCAACCGATCCTCAATCTTTTCCCTCTCCGTGGTTCAACACATATCGCTTCTTTGCCTCAATCGCGCGCGCTCCAACTCTTCCTCGCGCTTGCATTTCCATGTGATAAGGCGCGTTTGTCCTTGACCGTTTACCGCCCGACTATTACCGCAAGTTGGTGCCCTAAAGCAAGCACAGGGGGCAGCAATATTGGGTGGCCATAAAGCGCTGGTTTACCTCGCCGTACTCAGTTGTTGCTGTTGAACGCTGCGCGAGCCATGCTACTGAAAGCTTCTCGTAACCCGCCTGGAGCAAGAGGCCTCCAGGCTCGTGTTTTCAGCTCGACCACACGTCTTCCATCAAGCACAATCCCATGTGCAAATGGGTTTGGACAACATTGTCGAGAAATCCATGCCGGTATTAGGCTTTCACAGCCCACCCTCGGTTCTCAACCCACCGAGCTTCGGTATCGTCGTTGCACCTTTCGGTATCGACATCTAGAGGCGTATAGTCGTCAGCTGTCGTGGAACAGCACACCATCATCCGCAGCCTCAAACAAGGCCAAAAAGAAAGACGTGCCTGGCGCTGCTTATGTGAACGCGGAGGAGGTGCAATCGTGGTCCGATGAGGTCTCCGGTGTCCGCCCGGGGAGAAACATTGAGGATGTCGAGCGTGGCGCGATCAATCACCTGTTTCGGGGTTCCCCCGGGCAGAGCATCCGCAACTACTTACGATCTCACCGCACGCCTAATACATTAAGCCCAGAAGACATTCTCCAAGCAACAACTACGCCGAGCAACGGTCAGGTCACCATCGATCCCATTACCAACCGTAAAAAGTCCAAGGTTCTGTCAAAAGTGCGGGCGGCATCTCGAGGCGAAGATGCAGACAAGTACGGTCCCGTTCAATGGAACGAACCCGATGGACAGCAGAGACCTACACCTGAGGAAAGCTCGAAGCAATACAAAGATCTGGGTGGCTACATGAGCCCCAAGATTGATAATCCCAACGCTCCACGCAGACCATCCCCAGAGGAACGGTCAAAGTCCTACGACGATCTAAACAAATATCGGCCCATGGAATGGAATGAACCGGATGGACTTCCAAAGCCGACGCCAGAAGAGCGTTCAAAGGAGTACGAAGACCTCAACCGTTACGGCGCTGTGCGATGGAACGAGCCCGATGGTCTCCGCAAACCTTCATCTGAAGAGCTATCGAAGAAGTATGACGATCTCGGTCAGTATGGTGCCGTTCGGTGGAATGAACCCGATGGTCTCCGTAAGCCGACGACCGAGGAGCTCTCAAAAAACTACAATGATCTCAGTCGGTATGGTGCCGTTCAATGGAATGAGCCTGACGGGCTTCGTAAACCAACTCCAGAGGAGTTGTCCAAAAACTACAAAGATCTAGAGGGTTATGGGGCTGTTGTCTGGAGCGAACCGGATGGTCTGCGAGCTTTGACACCGGAGGAGAAATCGAAAGAGTACAAGGATCTTGACTCTTATATTGCCCCCTTTGTTGTGAAGAACTCGGCGCTCAAAGCTCATGAGTCGGCACAGATGGATGCTACCCCTAGAGGGGAGCCCGTACCCAAGAAGGTTGAGAAACCCTTCGAAGATCCCGCTGCAGAGTATGACGACTTGCACAAGTACGGACCTGTGCGTTGGAACGAGCCCGATGGCTTGAGACAGTTGACTCCTGAAGAGGCTTCTAAGAACTACGATGACCTTCATCTGTATGGTGCTGTCCGATGGAATGAGCCCGACGGCCAGAGATCCCTAACGCCCGAAGAGAGATCCAAGCAGTATAAAGATATTCGACAGTATGCGCCTCGCGACGCCCCTTCTGCTGAAATGGCATCCAAGCGAATTCATCCTGAAGAGGTATCGAAGAAGTATGGAGACTTGGGTAAATACAACCGATTCGAGAATGGCGATGGCGAAAGCTCCCGAGTCCACCCAGAAGAAGCTTCGAAACGCTACAATGATCTTGATCAATACACATCAAGTAGTCTCAAGCCTGAACCGGATCGCATCCATCCTGAGGAGGCCTCCAAACAATACGGCGACCTAGAGAAATATCCGTCTACTAACTTTGACGAGTCATCTCCTACTCATCAGGTCAACCCTGAAGAGGCAACGAAGGAATATGAGGATCTTGATCAGTACAGACCCCTGAGATTTGATGAAACAGACAAGTCCTATCCAGTCCATCCCGAGGAAGCCACCAAGGCCTATAAGGACCTGGCCGGATACAGAGACGGCACGCCCAAGGATTCCAGTGGCCATTCAGGTTTCGGAAACTCCAAAGGCGCCAATTCCAAGGCAGGTCCCCAAAATACCAGGAACGGAGCATCAGTTACTCATACCTTCCAAAGGAATAGATTCTTTCCCGATTATAATGAAACGCCCATTGACTCTGTCGATGCACTGACAGCTCAGGAGGTTCGGGCAGCTACTTTGCGCCGGGCTCGGGAAAGCAGCCGATGCCACACATCTGGAGACAACTTATCCGAGATACAGGCAGCCGAGATAGAGGATCCACTGAAGACGGACGGGCCCACGCAAAACTTGACCGGTAACTATGTGCGCGACTTTCCGGAAGAGTTTTCCGCAACATGGAGCACAAGCTCATCATCCAAGTCGTCCCTACTCCCCAACGTGAATTCGGGGGCACTTGGGTCGTCCGCGGGGGACACGAACCATTCCCATGCCGATCCCGACGGAGTTGAGGTGAGCTCCATGGATGAAGGGTTTCCTAAGGAAGAATCGAGGCTTCAACCAGCACTGGACCGGAGCGGAGGGAGAATGTATGGGCAGCAAAGAGACATTTACTCCACGGAGCCACAAGGCCTTGAGACAAGCTACAAGGAAGAGTGTGGAGGACTGGCAACGAAGCCAGTAATAGAGAAGCATTACAGTTCCCAGGATGGCAACAAAGCTGAACCATTTTCGTACAAGATTGTTGTGTATGAACCAGAGAGCCAGATGGTCAGCATTACGGACGCGACCTCAACAGCACACGACACCAAGACTCCTCTTGGCCTGGCGGATGTACTCGTTCAACTTTCGAACCCATCGAAGTTCATCCCTCACTTTGGCCCCCTGCAAGCACAAGGATATGAGATTGTATCAGGATGTGGCGACGTTCTTGTCTTTCGAAAGGTTAGAGAGCCTTCGGGCAAGGAAGCGAAATCGTCAACGGTATCGACTTATGCGGGCTCGTCACGCATCAACCCGATTGACTTGATGGGAAGACCTGCAGTGGGGAACTTTACCAATCCAACAGGTTTCGTCAACTATGAAGACGGACTGGTTGATGGAAGAGACAAGCTCGTTCCACCCTCGTGGTCAAGGAGTAATGACGAAACGAAAGGGCCTGCACCTGGCCAGAAGAGCCCCGAACGAGCTGTAAAGGGAAGACGCCTCGGCAGGAAGATTGTGCTTAGCACTGCTGGTGTGGTTGGGTCGATTTACGCTGTGGGTGTAGTTGGGGAGTACTTTGGTACTCGAGGGTCGCACTCGGACAGCTCCAGGCCACGGCGTCCATAGCGGGATGACAAGATTACGAAATTGCTATTGCTTGGAGTATGGCTAGGTATTGAGGGAGGTGCGCTTTTCAATCTACGTCGGCATTTCGGAGCAACATTGCTGTTAAGGGTTCTTTTGGAAGTACCAATTTGAATGACGGCGGTTCTTGGTAACGGGGAATTTTGTTTTCACATTCACATAAAGATATGAACACATGTACCTTCATTGATTGATGATGTTCAATTTGGTTGGGTTTGCAACAGTCACCCATCAGGTATACGGGATATAGCTTGGCAGTTTTCCGACCGTGCATGCAATTTAGAACCTATTTATAGTACATTTCGTCTTTTAATGCTGGACCTCGCTCCATCGCGCTGTCGACGAGTTGTTGTCCATTCCAAACCCTCTTGTCTTTTTTAGTCATGAACCCTTTACTGTTTGGGCCCGCTGGCTTCCTTCATCTCTGCTCTGTAAAGCCCGGGCCTGGCTTGACGTCGTCAATACACGACATGTGCAGCTCGTGCTTGAGCTCCTCTCTGTTGGAGCTCTGGCGGCGCTCGACGGCAGGCTTCCAGCTCTGAGTATGCTGCATGGCGCGTGCGGCATCGGCCTGGGCGTGTTCACTGAGGCGGCGGCGAGGGCCTGGAAAAATCTGGAGTCAGAGGGCGTGATCTATCTTGGGCGGCTCGGGAGGAAGATAGAATGAAAAGGGAGGTGCGGTGCGTAGATTAGGTACCTTGAGATGAAGACTCGGCCGCCCGGGCATGGATGGCGATGGGGGATGAGCTTGACTCGTACGAGAGGGGCTCGTCGACGATTTGAGGCGGAGAACTTGGAGGCATCGTTATGTGTTCTAGGGGGGGCTTGCGAAGCTATAGGTGAGTGAGTATTGATGCAGTCGGGAAGTTGAAGGGTCAACGATGTGTGTGCTTTCACGGCAATGTTTGTAATGTTGAGAGATGGCTGAACGGGCAGGAATGCAATGGCTTGCTGGTGGACGGATGGATGGACGGATTGATTGATCGATTGATCGATTGATTGATCGATTGATTGATTGGTTAACTTAGTAGTAAAGGAGAGAATCCCAGGAAGCAGAAGGCACAACTGAGCAAGCTGATGCCAAAGCTACTTTATAGCTTGACCCCTCGTATCGGCCGGTCGCTCGTGTCTCTCTCTACGCTTCCCAAACTCTCAAGGACGATCAATCACATCAGCCCAGCACAACATGTTGCAGCGCATTGTACTTACTGTACAGTAGCTCTACAGTCCAAGTTGGCTGACAGCCCTGATGGGTGTCCCGAGCACGCGCTGTCGTCACCGACGCAACACCGGAGGAGCGGGAGTCGAGGCGCCAGAGCGGGAAAACACAGGATTGGCATTGGCTATTGGTCTGGCGAGCTTTTTGGTGGCTGGTGGCTGGTGGCCGGTGGCCGGCTGGTGGCGATGATGCGTTTCGCTTTGGATGCTGGATGCGTGGGGAAACGCTGGGAAAGCTGGACGAATTGGGGCATGGCTTGGGCGAGGATGCGTCGAGGATGCCTCGGGGATGCAATGGGTGGCTTGTCGCCAGTCTCGGGCGGGAAGGTCGACGTGATGATCTGGTGATCGTTGCAACACCATCTCTTGATTTTTCTCTGAGCCGTCATTATACTCTTTTATGGGGTGCCGTCACATCACATTACTGTACATCTCATCTCTCGACTTGGCCTCGTCCTCAATACATTCATTGATTGATTGATTGAATGGGTGGGTGGATGGGTAGGTGGGTGCTTCCAGCATCGTATATACTTTACTTGCATCTTGTACATGGCTTCGTCCAATACTCGTAACTACAGTAAACCCCAGCCCGCCCTTTGCAGGGCCCAAGCTCGGTATCAACAGTTCCTCCCATCTTGAAAATCCCCCTGGAAAATAATTAAAACTCCTGCCCATATCATGCATGCCTGTCCTTTGCCCTTTGCCAGTCCCTCTCACTCATCCTATCCGTTCAGGACATCCCCTTGCCAGCCCTGTTCCAACCCAACTCCCGCGTCCACAATTCAAAGACAACAACAGGCAGGACAAGACGCCTCAAGCTATGCACTCGCAAATAAATCATCGAGAGAAAAAGGCCAGCCATAGTATAGACAGTAAAAACGATGGGGGTATATGCAGACAAGTTCCGTCATCCAGCACGGTTCGTCTCTGCTGTGCTCTTTCAAGCATATGTACGTGGGGGTGGAGGCAGCGCTCGCTTCATGCTTGTTGTAGTCATCATGATGAGTACTGCGTAACGTCCTAGGGAGTACGCGGCCGCTTCCAGTAGTATTGCTACGTCTCTCGTTAGTGTCGGGTTGCATTGCAGATGCTTCCAAGGAGAATTCTCACCTTGTGCTGTTTTCTGCAGGCTCGCAGGCTCGGCTTTCTGAGTCCATCGACAACTGCGGCTCTCCTTGACTCGTCGCCGTCCTGTTCCGGTAGGTAGTAATACTCGCTCTCAAGAGGCTTGCCGGCAGCATCCTTGCCCTGACGGACAATGATGCCGACGCAGGGCGTTGACTCAATGGCAATCCGCAGCGCCGTCTTGGTCAGTCCCTTCTTCTCTTCGGTCGGCAGGTTCTGCATAATGGTCGACAGGGGCGTCGACGACAGGCGAGAGAAGGCGAGCTGGTTGATGACGTGGTTGGGGATGGCCGGGTTGATTTCAATGAATTCTTCCGACATGTCAGGAGTCGGCGAGCGGATCCGAGGGGGCGACGACAGCGGCGATTCTTCTTTGGGTTCCATCTTGGGCAGCAGAGGCTCAAAGGGAATCTGGCGCATCGTATCCCTGCCGAAAGGTGCTCCAGAGACGGGCATGTTGCCGGCGCGGTTCAATCCCTTGAACTCCTTGGGAGACTTTGTCGTTATCGAAGCCAGCCGGCCGGAAATGTCCCCGCCAAAGGGCCCAAACGAGTGCACAATGGGATCGTTTTCCTCGTCAGGATATTGCTCGTCATCCTCGCCGACCTCGCTGGTGAAGCTCGAGGTCGCCTCGGTGCATATGCTGGCATTGACATCAACAGCCTCATGCTTGGGCTCTGGCAGGTCCGGCTCGTCCTCGTAGATCTGGATACCGCTGTCTCGGGAGCTGGGGATCAGGGCCTGGAGTCGGCGCGAACTGGAGAGGGCAACAGGGGTAGGGCTCTCTGGTGAGGCGATGCGTGCCGTTCTCGGCGGGGGGGACGACTGGAGCAACGCGTTTCTGCGTGATCGAGACGGCGATTCATCCCAGTCCAAATCGGAGAGGTTATCAATGGTGCGCTTGGGCCATTGGATCAGAACCCGAGCGTCCTGAACATCCACCATGATCTCGGAGCCCTCCGTCTCGCTTGTGAAGGTGTCACCCTTGAACAGTTCCCACGTACGGCTCTGGCAGTGCAGCTTCAGCCCATTCCAGCCATTGCATATAATCTCGATGCGGTTGGGCTCCAGCGGGCTCGCAGCCTGGATGAAGCGAGCCTTGACGTGGACACGGGACACGAGGCGGTTTGCCGAGAGCTGGAAGTGAGAGGAGTTGGACGAACGACCCATGCTGACCGTCTCGCCGTTCTCTGGCAGCTCAAGCTCGGGCACGGTGGTGAGAGGAGCACGCTCCGGGGCGGCACGGATGGAGCCATGGCGGCGGGGCGGAGAGCTCGAGAGGATGCCGGTGCTCGAAGTCGGGACGGGCGTAGGATATTTGAGGTGAGCCTGGCCGGTGTTCTGGCGCTTGATGGGCCTGGGAAGACCAGGAGACGAGGAGAGAGGCTCGAATGGCGGCAGCAGAGACGGTGCAGGGCGTTTGGAGCCGGCGAGGGAGGTCGATGAGGGCGTCGAGTGCCGTGAGATGGCGGGGAGCGAAGGCTCCTTGGAGGCGTCCATGGTTGTTGATAAAGAGGAGAAATCGAGTCGAATCAAGTCGAATCAAGTCGAGTTGAGTCGAGAGTGGTTTTGAGCAGTCGGCAGCGTCCAAAGACACGGCAGACAGTATCGAAAGGTCGCGTTGGGTCGCGTGAAGCGGCGTGGACAGAACCAACTCTCCCTGACTTACACGACAAACCCAGCAGCTTCAAGCTTCGCAAGCGGTGAGAGTTGTGGACGGTACCTGGGATGGTAGAAGGGAAAGGGAAAGAAAGAAAGAAAAAAAAAAAAAAAGGTTTCACGGTTTGCAGGCAAAGCCAAGGCGTAATGCAAGCTTGCTTGGAGATTGCAAGGACGCAAGACACCAGGAGGGATGGCAGTCGAGGGTGCAGAGAGGAGAGAAGGGAGAAACGAGACCCGAAAGTGCGGCCAGGGTTAAGTGCGGCTGTGGTGGACGAGGAGCTATTTAAGACGGCCCTCACAAGGTGGACGCGCGAGGGCACGTCTTTCGCGTTTGGCGTTTTTGGCGTTGGCGTTGGCGTCGGCGTCGGCGTCGCAGACGGATTCGATTGTACTGCCAATGGATCCATTCTAGGTGTGCTGTCGGGTGCTGGTGGATGCATGTGCCCGCCTATAAGTCCCCTAAGCCACAGCGCTCAACAGCGCTCAACAGCGCTCCCGGTGCCCCGAACGCGCCCCGCTGCAGCGCGGCTACGGCGTGGCTACAGCGGGTTTCCTTCAGTGACGCACCTGCGTACCTACATGAGGCGAGGTGGATCGTACTGTAGCGCCAGCTTCCCGGGCTGAGACGCGCCGAAGACGGGCCTGTCAGTGATTTCTTACAGGGCTGACCTTGAACATCCCCCTTCTCCTGCATGCACTTTGCCATGATCCTTTGCCTTGCAATCTCTTCCAACATCATCTTCCTCAATCTTCTTCTTCTTCTTCTCCTTGATTGCCCGATGCCAGCCAGATCTGATTGATGCCCGTGTGTCTCGCGCCTCGTCCCCGCTACTGTACAGTACATCATGTAGCCTACCTGCTTGAAGTAGGTAAGGTACCTAGGTAGGTAGGTAACTTAAGCTTAGGTACTGTACGTACTCGGGCCAGCCTCCTTGGGCGCCCCCAAAGAGGCATCGCCAAAGTGCCATGTCCCGCCCAAACACGTCTCCACCAGCGAGCCAGCCAGCCAGACAGACAGCCCAGACAGCCCGGCCCCTCTTCTTGCCCATGATGCGGCGCGTCGTCTCGGCGTCCGTGTGCCCCTGTCCTGTCCTGACCTGTCCTGTCTTCTGTCCACTTGGAACAAAGGCTAGGACTGACGTTGCGTGCCTTGCTAAAAACTCTGCCGCCCGTCTCCTCTTCATTCCTCTGGCCCTGGCAGGCTCCGCGATGTTGCATGTAGCCTGGCTCATTGGACCGCATGGCATCATGACTAGTCGTGCCGTGTCACCAACGATTCTCGACGTGTCCTTGAGCAAATGCATTCCCCTGAACCATACATGCTTAATTTCCATCCTAGCCCATGTTTCCTTCCGGGTCCACAGAGCGTGTTTCGTCGGCCAGGATGGCAGCCATAGAGTGGTGGTCTGAACTCATGATCGCCGTGTGGTCGGTTTTCATGTGGGATCATGTACGGCTTCAAGCACCGAATTGGCAAATCCCATTTTCCACTCCCCATCGTAGTCAATGGTCCACAACTGTCTCCCAAGTATAATAAACAATACATGTAAGATGTTTGATCACTAGTCAGACCATATAGACCCGTTATATGTGTCTCTCATGATTTTAGACTGTTCGAACTGGTGAAGAACGTTCTTACCCTGCAGAAACAGTATTTCCCGATTAGGCAAGTAGACGAATTGCAAGTGGATCCACTCATGATGAACACATTATCAACATGTTTTTGACAAAAGATCATGTCAGGGCAGCGAGTTTGACACCACCTGCAATGAAGAGAGTACGAAACCCTTTATAAATATGCGCGATGCTACGTAATAGGGAAGTGTTATTGCCAGGCTGCGTAAACCACCTCTGTACGATGATGCCTGCGGTAGGTTGGTTCGCCTCGAGCTATCCCGTGCGTACTCAGGCATAGTTTCTTTGCTCACATTGATCTCGCGATAAAACACAAACCTCAATGACAGAATGTAAGATGAATGAGCCCCAATGGCTCATCCATCTTTGTTTTACTCATAGTTATTCTTCATAGTTTTCTTTGTTATTAAACCAGTTCTCTAACCATCGCGTCTCGATGCAGTTGGCTCGTGCACGCCACGAACTACAGAAATACAGGCATCATGGCCAGATCGATTCAACCTAGTACCCCTCCCATTTTGCTCGTACACCAGCGGGAATACCTCAGGAGCTAGACACACCCCGACATGACAACACGCCAGTCGTAAATCACCCGGTATCTCGGTCTCTGTAAGCGAGCATACAGGCTTGGCATTTGGTTTCCTTGTAGACCTTGTATATATCCATGCGTCGTTGGCAATCCTCGGCCTTCTCCAGTTGTTTCCTCCTGGCCGCTCTGCGAACCCTTTGACAGAGTTTGAGATCCGTCTTGTCTCCCAGGACGGTTTCGCAATCCTCGCATTTATAGTGTCTGTGGGTCCAGGTACACATGACTTTATAGAGAGATTGAGTCGTCACTAGATAGGAATGGTAGTTCGGTCGGTCGAGATGGTATTGTATAGTATAGCTGAAGAGACAGTCGTTCTGTCGTAAGGCAGTATTGTGCCCGAAATTGTTGAAGAAGCCTGTTGAAGGTAACCGAGAGGTTCTAATATATAATGCTAAAGTGTTCTGAGTCAAACACAATCACGACTCCAGTTAGTCCATGCAATTGCAATCGATTGAGCTTGCCCATCAGCGGTTTATGAATACGCTGGGACATGTCGCGTTCATCACCCATCTAGGTATGTTGGTGACAGAGAGAATGAATCCATCACGAAATGGCGGCAAAGTATGCCGGATTCTGGATTGCCCTGGACAATATGCACAAACAAGACGGTGACGATGCGACGACGGTAAGTTTCCATATCACGATAGCGCATTCAAGCAGTGTCAGTCGAGAAGCAACATGATTGACTGGCATTGTTGCACGACCGCCCGTCACTCAACGTGTCCAACAATTCCTGTAGAACCAACATGCGCACCACATCTACAGAATACTTCGTAGTCATGGTTTCTTTGTGCTTTCGCCTTCTTTCTTAGCTTTCTCAGTGGCCAATTTCCTGCGCGCGCACTTTGTGCACATTGTATTTCGCTGTGTGTACAAATTCTCTATCATCAATGGGCAAAATGATGCCTCCGTCAAGTTCAACCCACAGTACACTCGCTTCTCTCTCCTTCCCTGAGACAGGCCACAGTCCTGGCAGAAATGTTGAGTCATGTCGACTTGGCACATGCCGAACGAACAGTGGCGTCGAAGCAAGAGAATAAGAATGTTTCGAGATCTCTTAGTGCGAAGATGGTGTAGTTGTTCTTTATAGTATACACAGTTGTTCGTATGTTGTACTTTTCTCCCGAAACCGTTATGGGGCAGTCGTTTATGTAGGAGTGCGGACATTGTACCCAGAGTTGTGGCCAGGTCTCTTTATACTGTAGTTAGTTTGTTGATCCACGATATCAAAGACTACATGCCACTCAATCATTGCACGACTTATCATATCAGAGTCGACTGTCATGAGACGACATAGTACATGAGCGCACACCTGCCTTCCAGTCATGCATCGTCTGGGCCATCGAACCTCTGACTGAGGGAGCTTGAAGTGTTCATACTCACCCATCAATCATATATCTCAATCGATGGAAAGCATTGTTCGCAGACATGAGCCATACTTGCAGCAATGACGAGTTGTCAATAACAGCTGGAGACGCAGAATAACCTTGAATCATGATAAGGAATACGGAAACAGGAAGCGGTACAACCTAGTCGCAACAAATTCAGTGCCGAATAGGCCTTGGTAACTAGGTTACACCTGCCCCTGCATGTCGTCTTGAGTTGCAATGTCCAATACAAGCAGGTGACAAAAAGTTCATTGCGAGGCATAATACAAGCAATCCAGCGCGAAACCGGAACCTGCATAGCTGAAGCCCTCTGTATCCGGTTCTGTGTGCACAATACTGAAAGGGGAAGACCCTTGCAGACGATCTGCAGCCTCTCTGTCTCTTTTTAGCAGGCAACTCGGAAATGGCGTGCTGTTATCCATTCCTGGGTCCTTAGAGTGGGCTGGTCGGGTGTAGTCATCCTTTAGATTATTTCCGAGGTCGGTTCGAAAGAAGATCACCCATGCTACCAGTCGGCTCGAGTGGAGTCGCTTGTTGGCATTGTGTCGTAAATCTTCAGACCACTGCCGAAGAGATGGAAATCGCCTGGCTAAACGAAAAGTTCTCGAGATAAGATTTTGATGTGAGAGCCGAGTTTCAGTTTCTTGAGTTTTCTCGTGATTGTCTTTCAGGCCCTCCCGTCTGCCCTCAACAGGTTGGTTGCTTTACCGCAAACTGCATCGGCTTCATCTATGCCGTCAAGCCGAGAACTTTGAGCTTCAACATAATGACCGTACCTACGTTCACCGAAAGATCAGGTGCAGTCTCGAAAGAGCCGAGGAAATCGGTTCAGCTTCAGGAGGATGCATGTCAAGATGAAAGACTCGGCCGGACAGATACTATGCCTGCGCCCGAGAGCGAGCTAAACGATATTTACAACCGCTTCAGTCTGCTTCGAAAGACTGGGATCGTATTCACGCTCTGCTATTGCGGTTTCTTGACGCCGATCAGTTCAACTGCCCTACTGGTCGCGATACCTGAAATCGCCACAGCGTTTCACACCAAGAGCACCATCATCAATGTATCCAACGCCCTGTTTTTTGTTTTCATGGCTTTGAGTCCCATGTTCTGGGGTCCCATGGCAAATGTGTTTGGCCGCCGCTGGATCTTTCTCATCTCGAGCGTGATGCTCACCGTCTTCAGCATCGGGACCGCGGCCGCCCCAAACCTAGCGGCGTTCTTTGCTTTTCGCATGTTGACGGCCTCTCAGGGAACTGCATATCTGGTTGTAGGTTCCGTTGTTATTGGAGACATCTATCCCCCGACTGAACGTGGACGGGCGTTGAGCTGGTTCATGTCTGGCATTCTGGTCGGGCCTACAATGGCTCCCTTGCTTGGTGGAGTGGTCATTACGTTTACCTCGTGGAGGGTGATCTTCTGGGTTCAAGTTGGTCTGACCGGCCTGGCCACTGCCTTTGTTTTCTTCCTCCTGCCAGAAACTAGCTACCAGACCATGTCCATACAGAGCGAGAAGGGAGGCTGGCACTCCGTCTCCAGGCTTGCGACTCTCATTAACCCTTGGAGGGTGATTCATCCGTTAATATCCTACCCCAATCTGTGGATCACGGCCCTAGCTGTTTCCTCCGTTATTTGGAACCAGTATTCGCTGCTTACACCGATCCGACACGTCCTGAACCCGAGATTCAATTTGACCACGCCCCTCCAGTCCGCTCTCTTCTATTTAGCGCCTGGCGCCGGATATCTTGCGGGGTCGTTTGCTGGAGGCCGATGGTCAGACTATAATGTGGCTCGATACATCAAAAAACGAGGGCGAAGAGTGCCAGAAGACCGCCTTAATAGTGCTGTTCTAGTCATGGCCTTTATAATACCTGGTTGCATGATCGTATATGGCTGGGCAGTGGAGAGAAAACTTGGAGGGATTCCACTCGTGGTGATAGTCATGTTCCTTCAGGGCTTCGCTCAGTTGTTCTGTCTTCCTAGTCTCAACACATACTGCATAGACGTCATGCAAGACAAGGGGAAGAGCTCCGTGGTGGTGGCTGGCAACTACTTGTCTAGGTTCCTCTTTGCTGCTGCTGGGACAGCCGTATGCCTACCCGCGATCGAATCAATCGGAATAGGATGGTTCAGCACCATTTCGGGGCTTTTTATCTCAGCCACAGCATTTTTGGCTTGGCTTCTTGCCAGGCGCGGAGAACAGTGGCGTAAGTCAATAGACGGTTAGGATATATTTTCTTGTACTTTTTATTGGAGACTGTTGAATAACATCGAAGATGGCTATTATATCCCAGAGGCCAAAGGCTTGGCGCCAAAGGAATCTCTGTTGAATCTTACATATTTATGAGTAAAGGATGCCGATAGTGTAGCAATGAGAATATGGTGCGAAAACGGATTCCTTCCTTTCAAATAGAATTAAGAAACATAGACTGGATGGTCAAGCACTCGTCGAGGCTGCGCTTAGTTTAAGACACTGTTTCCAGTGGTAAGTGGTTGACAATTGCCATCGACTGTCTGATGATCAGCACACAGTGAGGGTCCTTGTGGTTCTTGTGACCATGGTGTGCCATATCGGGTGCATCAGATTGGCAGCTTCTCCAAGTTTGCAGCTTGCCGGAGTGCCAGCCAAGTTGTCGCTCTTCCATCCGTTGTAACAATGTGATGAATGGAGGGGATGCTGAGTTCGGCGAGCCAAAAATCTCGGCCTTGATGGCCCTCTTCATTAGACTGCCCCATTCTGACGGGCTGACGCTGAGGGTAAAACTGGGAGCAGCACTGATATCATGATCGATGGAAAGGGCGTTGGTATTAGGGACAAGTGCATCACTGATGCGAAGTTCTTTCGACTCGCCCATCTCATCGGCTCGTAGCATCTCAGCTTCGATTGATCCCTGCAACTTTCGAAAGGTCTCTGCGACCGAAAGCATAAGTGTGTTTAGCATCTGAGAATTCTGCATTGCCCATATAAAATCCGTTGGGCAGATTGGGCACGAAAGTACCGAGGCTGATCTTGCAAGAATATTGCGAAGGAGGACCAGCCCATGCGCAAATGATTGACTCTCTGCTGTCCGTATCTCATCTAGAGACAGGTATATGCTTGCAAGACACGCGCATGCCTGCTTATCTGACGAAGATACAGTGCTTGGGGGCGTCGGTTGCACAGCTTGCACAACGCCAGCTTCACATCTACAGTAAAGTCAGTCTTGCAATTCTAGGCCCGTATAATCTTTTAAACCTACGTCCATGCGGAGGGGTCATCACTGGCATTTGCCAATTCTGTCATCGGCAACTGAAAATCGTCGAACATGTTATGACTGCCCAAACCATTACTTGGATCTCGAGGCTGTGTGTCATCACGAACAATGCCGTCAGTGTGGTTGTCTTCTAATTGTAGCTTTCGCTTCTTGGGCCGGCCCATTGGTCGACGGGGAGAGTAACGACAGTCTTCCCCGGCATCGAGGCATCTTTGACAGGTCGGAAAAACTCCGTCACATTTAATCTTCTTTTGCCCTTTCTGACATTTAGTATAGCTTGCGAGAAACGATTCAGTGAGTCAGACGCAACCCACTACACTGGTCACAGGACGCTCTGCGGTTGGAGGCATCCGTCTGCTCTGGGCCAGATGAGGAAGCCATGATGCTTATGAGTGGAACACCGTACCGCGAAAGAGAAGGCGACGTGATAAAATAGCAAGTCAAGGCATCAGCTAACGTCGTCACTCATTCTGGCACCGTGGAATTGGAAATGGAGGTAAGCAACTGCCTAGGTAGGTGAGCATCTCATCAAGGCGAAACATATCCTATGTAAGCTGTGGCTGTGGGGCTGAGAACGTGCACCTCCACAGTTTACCGACAAGGGGTCTCACGTGCCAAGACCGGATTCCGGCGCTTGCATATTCCGACCGCCCAACCATCAGTGACAAAATTTTTGGATTTTCCTGCCAGTACTGATTGGACCCCACTATCACTATCTGGAGTTCTACACCCATCCAACTTTTTTTTTTCCAACTTGCGATAGCAGCAAGATAGCAACAATGGCGCCGTCAAAAGATGTTATTGCTGCCGACTCTACGGCCCAGGCCTCAATTGATCCTGAGCAGGTATGTTGTTTGTATTCTTCAACCTTTTGCCAACAGTCCTGACCGCTTTGCAGACCCTGAAGGCTTCCAAGGCGCTCCTGGCGCATATCAAGAAGGCGTCCCAGCAAAAGTCGGAAGAATCCTCAAAGCGAAACCTGCTCGAGGATGGCGATGAGCCTCTCGAGACCCCGATCTGGCTCACATTGACCACGAAGCGCCACATCGTCGACAAGGCCCGACTCCAGCCCGGCAAGATCCTTCTGCCGCACTCACTCAACGCGGACGAGTCGGCCACCATCTGCCTCATCACCGCGGATCCTCAGCGCGCCTACAAGGACATTGTCGCCTCCGAGGAGTTCCCCGCCGAGCTCTCCAAGCGCATCACCCGCGTCATCGACCTGGGCAAGCTCAAGGCCAAGTATGGCCAGTACGAGGCCCAGAGGAAGTTGTTCTCCGAGCACGACATCTTCCTTGGCGACGACCGCATCATCAACAGACTGCCCAAGGTCCTCGGCAAGACGTTCTACAAGTCTACACAGAAGCGACCCATCCCTGTTGTGCTGCAAGCCAAGGCTCCCAAGGTCGATGGCAAGCGCACCAAGCGAACAAAGACAGAGGGCACCGTCAACGCCGGCACTCCCGCTGCTATCGCCAAGGAGGTTGAGAAGGCTATCGGATCGGCACTTGTGAGCCTGGCGCCGACGACGAACACCGCCATCCGGATAGGGTCATCTGGATGGAAGGCCGAGCACATCGCGGAGAACGTCGATGCAGTGGTCAAGGCCATGGTCGACAAGTGGGTTCCTCAGAAGTGGCGCAACCTGAAGAGCGTCTACATCAAGGGTCCCGAGACCACTGCCCTTCCTGTCTGGCTGACCGATGAGCTCTGGATGGACGAGAAGGACGTGATTGCTGATGACGAGGCGGCCAAGGCTCTCAAGCCTGCCGAGAAGGCCAACATTGGCAAGAAGAGAAAGTCCCTGGATGGTACGGAGATGGATGCGGCTGCGCCGACGAAGAAGGCCAAGAAGCAGGAACTTGCCAGCAACGACGATAAGCTGGACAAGCAGATCTCGGACCGCAAGACGAGACTGAAGAAGCAGAAGGCGGCGGCGAAGAAGGCTATGGATAACTGATACCTCGCGTAATCATGGCACTGGTGTTGCGGCGTTGACGGTCTGGAAAAATGATAGAACTGTATACTTGTGTTGCTAAAATATCATGACCATGTGGTATTTACACGCGTGCCCCCATGATCTCATTTGATAATACGATCCGTCGCATCTGAAAACAGGTCCCAGTACAGTAATCCAAAGCCAAAACAGAGAAGACGTGAAGCGCCACGCCAAGGAGGCGACAATCTACAACTCTTCAGACACAAATCCAGCCGCGTCGGAGCGGAAGCTTCTCTTGTAGGGTCCAAAGAAATCAGTCATGGTATCGTTCAGGACCTGGTCTGGAATGTTCATGTGCTCGGCGGAGATGGATCGGAACTTGAGACCGCCCTTGCGGTCAAGCTCTCGAAGACCAATCCAGTCCTCAGTGTACAGCTTCCGAGCCCTCAGCGGGGTGCTCTCGGTACCATTCACTTCCTCAAACCACGCAGTTTCTTTGGGGATCACAGTCGTGTCTTGCTCAAAGAGATACATGACAAAGTTGGTCAGGCTGGCGAGGTTCTTCTTGTAGGTCACGTTCTTGAGCTCCCGCTCGTTGTTGATATCGGCCAGAAAGTTGGAGTGCTCGAGGTAGTTTTCGTAGTCTACCGGATCACGGTAGTACTGCGCAGGGACGAGGCGGGACTGCACAAAGCCGCCCCAGGTGTTGAACCGCAGCAGGGCCATGGCGCCCTTGCAGAGCCAGTCGGACGAGCCGCACTCGCGGAACTCGCTGATGCCGTTGTGCTGGCTGCCAAAGGTCACCAGGCTGCGGACGGGAGGAAAGTTGCATCGCTCAATGTAGCCGCGCAAGAACTGGCCGCCCTGCGAGAAGCCGATGGCGTCGATGGCAGGGGCCGTGGAGAGGATCGGGTGGGCGGCGAGGGCATCGCAGACGGTCTGGATCTGCTCGGTGACGTTGCCGAAAAAGGTGGCTGATCGGTCGGCATTGGCATCCTGTCCAAGAGCAATCGGGTACACCAAGGTGCCTGGGTGGATTGCACTGGCCAGCTCCGCCACCTGCTTGATGCCGTCGGCGTTGAAGGCATCACCGAGGCCGTGCCAGATGACGACTGGCAATGGGGTATCATTCAGGTCATCGTCAGCGCGCGTAGCATGAACACTGACTACCAGGCTACCAATGGCAAAAGCCACTTGAAATAGCGATGGAGCAAACATTGTAGTATGGGGTTACGATGCAAGTTGATTGAATGTAACTCGCAACTGTTGCACAGATTCTTGAGAGGTTAGCGGAGGGAGCGGCAGCCTCACAGCGCGCCGAAGTACGCTTGGACCCACAGTAGCTCTACAGTCCTCACTGATTGGCTGATCATGGCTGCAAAGATGTGGCTGGTTGGATCAACGCCACATTGTCCACCTCAGCCTTGTCGCAACTTCTCTCGGCCTCGTGAGCTTCTTCGACTCTGATCATTGTCCAAATAGCGTTCAAGGCGCCGGGCTGTACAGCGGAAGCCGAAACCTGAGAGTGATCAAAGTATTCGACTAGAATTATCCGCTTCAGCTCAATTTTTGTAGGGCCCTGAAGCCTGACGATCAAGCGACCTAATCGATTCTGTGTCTCGTCTTGTGAGGCTGGTCCCTCCAGATGGTTTTATCCAGAGCCATGTCACCTCCCAACGTCGACAGAGCGACGCCTGCTGCTAATGGCAGTACAACAGCCAAGATTGGGCCTCACCCTGGCTACATCTCTAGTTCAAATCAATACACCTCTGAACTGAAACTCCGGCGCTTGCTCAAAGATAACGGCTGCGACCCTGCGCGGGAGGATAACAACCGGCTCCTAGGCGTCCATCTGATTGACAACGTCAGAGAGAGTCTTCAACTGTGAGTTTGGCCTTTGAATACGGAGTATTGAGTCATTGAGACACTTTGAAAACTGACCGAGTGCAGACCTGTCCGGACATTTGACACCGCTTGTACATATTTCCACAAGTTTCGGCTTAGCTTTCGCGATGCCGAGTACAACTATCAAGATGCGGCTCTGGCCTCGTTATTTGTGGCTTGCAAGGTCGAGGATACCATCAAGAAGTCCAAAGAAATCTTGGCTGCCGCCTACAACATTAAGAACCCCGACAAGCCAGTAGCATCCGATGACAAGGTATGGACTGTACCAGGCCATGACATGGCGACCGACTGTACCATTCAAGACATATCTGACTCATGGTAGATATTCGAATCCCCTGGCAAGGTCATCATCGGCCTCGAACGACTTATTCTCGAGACGATTGGCTTCGACTTTCGCACCCGATACCCCCAAAAGCTACTTGTCAAGGTTGTTCGCGACATCCTTGGAAGGGAAATGGGGAAGCAATTCTTTTCGACAGCATATGCCATGTGCATTGACATGTACAAGACGTTTGTCCCCATCAAACGGGCCACTTTCTCAATGGTTATGGCCGTGGTAGAGCTCACGGCTCTCATGACGGAGCAGCACGTGGACAAGGTTCGCGAATACGCCTCACGGAAAAAGCAGTACCATCGAGGTGCTGTTATGGAGACGATGCTGGATATCTTGGATCTCTACGTCCACCACTCAAAGGCGACCAAATTAGGATCTCAGTTTGACCAGAACAGAGTCATCGACATCAAGATCCGACTCAACAACGACCTCGACAAGGCATTTGAGCCTCGCTACCTGTACCACTGCAACAAGTGCGAAGCGGAAGAGCCTCAGCCCCAGACACCTGGCTCAGCGACATCCCCTGCCACGACGAGCTCTATTCCCGGCGATCCGTCCACTAGACGTACGGCGAGAGGCCAAGACGGGACAATGCGGTTCGTTTTTGACCCAGAGACTGCCCGTCAGGAAAAGGAGATTGTCGGAGACTACTACCGGGAAGAGTTTGAGGAGTATGAGATAGAGGTCGAGGAGCCAATACCACAGCCACCGCGCCATGAGGGTGGAGGCGGCGGCGGCGGCGGCGGCGGTAGAGGCGGCTATCATGGTCATCGAGATCGGGAGCATCGACGGGGCGGCCCTTATGGGGGGTACCGCGGGGATAGGCACTATAGAGGAAGAGGGAGGCATTACTGATAATGAAAGACCTAGAGCATCACTACTCAAAGTTGGGGAATGGGTAGGTAAGATCAGGCCACAACCACAAGTGTTCCCCGCCTGTAGGACAATGATATCAGGATAAGGCCCTACTGAAAGAAAGGATGATATCATACTCTTGATTCTAGAAAGGAAAGAACTGAAAGGGCCAGAGGACCCCGCTAGAATATTGACTGAACCTTCCCCAACCCGGCGCTCATTATCCAGATAATTCACATCAAGCCCCGGCTGATCACTGATTGTTCCCACTCCCTTTCGTGTTTCCCTCCAAGCTACCAGAGCCCTGATTTCCCAGCTTCTCGTTCGCAGGGGACTTACTCTTGTCACCTTCTGACAGGTCCAAATCCTCGCCAGCCGGTCCGCTCGCTCTCACACCGGCAATGGACGACGAGTCGCTTTCATCCTTGTCTCTGGATTCTTCCGGTTCTCTGATGCTGCTCGCCCTACTGACGCCCACGCTGGCCGGGCTTTGTACCCGGAACCCCAAGTCCTTCTCCTCCTCCTTGGCCGTCCCTTTCCAGTCAGCAGGTGTGCTCTGAGGTACAGGCTGGCCCTCGGCTGGTTCCAAGACTTCTTCCCCAGCCAGAGGCGCTCCAGTAGTATCGGTACCAGGAACGCGCCAGACGACGGATATGCGGTCCATTGCACGGGTGCCCTTCCGGCTGGAGCCCTTGATGCCATCCATGGCGTCCCAATCAATGCTGAAAACTCCGCTATCGCCGGGCCGGCCGTCCTGCTCGGGCCCTTGCCCCTCGAAGAAGATGTTGAACCACACGTGGGCCACAGCGGTAACCAATGCCAGACCCATGCTCTTGGGCGTCTTGTTGCGCCGCTCGACTGAGATGTTGACGTCGCTGTTGGGGATGATGATGGGCTTGCTCGGTTTGAGGATGACAGCCATGCCACCCGGCTCTGGGTTCGACACGTCTGATGAGGATGAGGATGGGGATGACTTGGCCGACTTTGAGTCCCTGCTCCCTTTCTTCCTGAGGTGCAGCTTCCCCGTGCTAGGAACTTTGTGGAGTAGCTGGGTGGCCCTCTTCTTCATACCGCTGTCTTCGGCTGTCTTGTTCTGCTCCTTGATTTCTTCTGTGTCGCCCGGATTGGTTGCTTCTGACAACGGGGCTTCGTCCGGCGCAGTCTGCTTGGGATTCTTGGTCGAGTAACCAGCCATATCCCATAGCATGTCGCTGAAGCCGGCCTCCTCGGGGACCTTGCTGTCCACCAGAAATCTCTCCTCCTTTTTGAACGTGTGGAAAGCCTTGATTCTCTTGCCCTCGTCTGCGAATCCCTCCACGTCAATCTTGACACCACTGCGTAGACCCCAGACATGGATTTCGACAATCTCGACTGGCCGGTCCAGGTATTTCTTGTTGCCGTGGGTCCATCGGTCGATGTAGGTGATCCATCGTAGCTGAGAAGGAATGGTCACGCCGGCGCCAAACTTGGGCCTCATGCGCCGTTCGGTAAAGCGAGCGAGGGCATCCTCAGGCTTCCAGCCCTCTTCAGAGATGAGATAGCTGCAGCCAACGGTGCCGCTTCTTCCCTTGCCGGCCTTGCAGTGGACAACCACCACCCGCTGATTCTTGTTCTTCTCCTGGTTCTCCTGCGCCGGCTGGCCGGCCGCCCCCTGCTGCTCACCCGGTGAGCCCCCAACGCTTTCGTGGTCGCCACCATGAAGCCAGTTGCGCATGCTGGCCATCATCAGGGGCATGAGCCGGAACGGCGGAGGATGGTGGTCTGGCCACGGATAGTGCCTGATGCGGTTGTAGACGGCCTCGTCAGGGTAGCCCGTGCCCTCGGCGCGGAATTCCCAGATGGCCCAGTCGTTGCCATGCTTGGAGTCGAGGAACTTGACGAGCTGGTCGAGAGGATTTCGATACGCAAGCTGCGGGTAGGTCTGAGAGGGTCCGGATCTGCACGAGCAAGCGTCAGTACGGAGACGGGATCACAGTTTTGTGGAGGCGGGCCTTGGCAGCAGCGACAGCAGCGACAGCAGCAGCAAAGGGCGGCTCGTCTGCATCAAAGCCGTTCCCGAGAAACGACAGGGACAGTCGGAGATTGTCGTTGTACGCACGTTGCAATGATGTGGTCCGTCACATAGCAGAGATCAAGACCAGTCTCGGCATGTCGAGATCGCGGTCCTGCGACGATTTGGCGGAGAATTGAGGCCATCTCCTAAACGTCGAATAGGGTATTCGTGGCGGTGTCGGCGCAACAACAAGCGAAAGAAGCTACGTTTTGTTCTTTTGTCTCACTCTGGAGCCCCGCAAATATAGGTGGAGGACCAGCAAGGCAACCTGCTGCGAGGCGAGAGCGAGTTTCAAGATTGTGCCTTGGGTTCGCCGCTCCCTCTCAGGCTCTCAGCTCAGCCGCGCTTTCGGGACTTAAGTTAGCCGACGTCATTTGCAAGGACCCTGTAATCTGCACCGTAGTCGAGGACGAGCCCCACTCCCATGATTGCCGTCGATTTTCATCATGATCACCCTTCCTGATCCTGATCCGCCAAGGCATCAACCAGCAGTTGTTCTGGGTCCAGCTTTTTGAAATGCTTCTAAGACGATGCGCTAGACCGACTTGTTGCTTGCCTGCTTGCCTGCTTGCCTGCCTGCCTCTTACACGCTCAATAAGCCGTGCCCATAACGGCATCACTACGCGCATTGGCATCATATCCACGTCGTCGCGTGCTTGATTATGAACGACGTCATGGTTACACTAATATCCAAGATAATTGCAACGCCTTATCCCACGTCTGGCGAGGCCACAGAACCGCCAATGGATGCAAATCAAAATGTATTGGGGAGCATACAAGCTTTGGAAAAGCCTTGGAAATACAACGCTTCCTCCTCGCCTAGCTAAGCAAAGTCCCCAGCAGGAACCACGGATGCCAGCAGAGCTCAAAAGAACCAAAACTTATCAACATCAAGGAAAAGCAATCCGAGTACACCTTTTCTCCCGGGCTAGTAGTCCCAATCATGCCAAGCCTGGATCACACCCAGCTCGGGTATAACCCCCTCAAACCACCCTCTCCCGTCAGAGGGAACCACTCGTACAAAAGCATCCTCGAGATCGACATTAATTACTTTGGGTCTCGGGAGGCCCTGCCAATGATCTCGCAGCGATGACCCATCGTTCTTTTTCGTCACCAATGCGTAATCCGCAACCCGCTGGGCTGCAGACGGTCGCCTGGATCAAATTCGTAGCATCGTGGTCCGTTTATCGTTGTGTTTCGTTCAGGCCCAAGCTCAATGAGCTTGTAGGTTGGATATGTCTGAAGAACGCTCCACATCGTAGGTCAATTCGGGTGAAGCTTAAGAAGTCTTCTTGGCGGGACCACCGTTGGCGGCGTACTTTCCAACGTCAGTGGCATCGTGGAACTGCTTCAGACCGCCCTTGACGCCGTCCCAAACCTGTCGAGCAGCTGGGGGGGTTCCCTGAGCACCAACGAGCGAGTCAACGCGGGCACCAAGCTGGGAGAAGGCAGTCTGGACGTGGGAGCTCTGGGAGTAGCGAGCCCGGATGAAGGCAGTGTAGAGAACGATCAGGATCCAAGAGCGACGCTGGAAGAGGATGGCAGAGAAGAGGATGCGGAACCAAAGGGCAATCTCGAGGACCGAAACAATCGACATGGAAGAGTCGTAGTACTCCTTGACAAAAGCACCAATCTTGTCGGCCAGGGCGCTCTGGGTCTTGGGCTTGACAGCGGGATCGGCTTCGGCGCCAGGCTGGGGCTTAGGAGCCAAGAAGGTCGGGATCAGGTTGGCGCGGGTGTAAGTCGCAACATGGAAGATGGAGTAAATAGAGTAGGGCAGGAGAGCAAGAGGATACTGGGGAGAGAAGAGCCAGATGAGGGCAAGGCCTTTGAAGCACAAATGTTAGCGATTGAGGTCTGTGAGGTGCGGGACAAGCTGGAGAACCTACAGAGGTACTGGACATTCTCGTCAGAGAGGAGTCCGAGAGCGCCGCCGGGAGCCTTGGCGCCCGTCTTTGCGCGAGCGCGCTGGGTCTTGTAGACAACGATGCCGTAGGTGAGTGCGGCGGCAACGAAGGAAATGCGATACGAGAACTGGGCAACGCCGCTGTAGTAGTTCACACGCAGCCAAGAAAAGCCATAGCGTATCGTGGCCAGGATGAGAGTCAGGTGTCTATCATTAGAGAGTAGAGTCAGCAAGGCAGGCTTCTCCGAGCTCAGAATGAAAGCGAAGGGCAGAGTGGGGGGAAATCTCGCGATAGCGCAACCATTGGCGATAGCGAGGCGAAGCTGCCACGAGGGCGGCCACGAGAGCTGCCACGAGGGCGGCCACGAGGGCAGAATCGCGCGGAAACAGCGGAAGGGACGTATGAAGAGGAATGCGAGAATGAGTGAAAGACGTACCCAGCAAACCAGGCGACTGCGACACAAGTAGAGAGTCAGTGAAATGTCGATCGCACGAGGGGAGCAAGATTCCACGTACACTGCAGAGTCTGGGCCAGGGCCAGAAGCCTGTCCTGGAGAGGCAGATTGGGGCTTGGCGGGTTAGCCATTGTGGGAGAGCGGGCAAAGAGATGCTAGTGTAGAGCAGAGCTGTGAGGGCGAGGAATCGAGCGTGGGAAGGTTGAGGTTGTGGTTTGAGGGTGAAGCGGTTGAAATGGTGAGGAAGAGAGTGGGAGAGAAGGAGAGGGAGAGTGGGAGGAGAGGGAAGAGGAGAATGGATAGCAGAGCGGGAGAAGCCTGGCAGCTGCAGATCGTCCAAACCTGACGGAGCTGTGGCTGGCGCTGCGCTTCGGCATGACGAAAGGTGTTCTAATCTGTACCTACAGGTAGGTATCCATGGCCGGGTTCCATCCATCCTTGGCACAGTAAGTAAAGCTCCAGCTGGTCAGGGCGCCCCAAGCCGATGTTCCAGGGAGTTAGTTAGTGGCTGAGTGGCCACCTTACCACCTCGGCTTACCTAGGTGCTGTTTAGGGGCTGGCAATTAGGGGCCAGTAGCGGTTAGGGGATAGCGGTGGGTGGCTTAGTGGGCGCTTGCGGGCTTGCGGGCTTGCGGGCACCGGAGACTTCCATCCACAGATGGTTGGAAACTGGAGTTGGTCCATGACATGCTGGAAGCAGCTGTGGAGTTGGAGCTGGAGCTGGAG
>QUZD01000036.1:0-164670 GCA_003693505.1 Pseudonectria foliicola | reverse complement strand
ACTGTACTGTACTTTACTGTAGCGTGTTACAGTGGCAGATGCCGTCTCCGATCGGATCGAATGTGAGGCGTCGCGATTGCTCGACCCAGGATGCTTGGAATCACAGCTGCAGACAGACGCCTTGATGCAAGGAACACGATGCGATACAACATGATGGGACGGATTTGCAGGCTGACGCATCCATGGAACTTTTTTTCGTTTTTTTTCGTAGGATGACGGCCTAGACGAAGACTTACGCGCCACGAGAAATGCATTCTCCACCAATGGTCCAACCCCCAGTAGGTAAGGTATCCAGATATCCTGCCGCTCTTTGCGTGCGGCGCGTACAAAGACCAAGTCGGAGATGGATGCTTTACTGTAGCCAGATTGCCAGACAAGATGCAAACCTGCCTGCAAGTTTGTGACTCCATGCCCCCCCCCCNNCCCCCCCCCCCCCCCAAAAAAAAAGCCACAGAAACACGACCACCTGCCTAAACGCGAGTCTGAAACCATGCCGAAAATGCTACTTCATACTCCATGAGCGATGACAGTTTTCAGCTAATGGTTTCTTGTGCGACCATTCTTTTCACCAACAACTCCATTTGTCTCTGGTGGCGCAAAATACCGATGGTCTAAACAACAATGACTCGGCACCTACGTAGATAGGTACCCAGTCTCAAAGAAGCTTGAAAGCAAGTCGAACAACACCTTTGTTTGGATCATCTGATGTCCGAGGCCCAACAAAGGCCCAGTGATGGCGCAAACGTGCATCCATTGACAAGTCCCCAGTTCGAGTATTAGGGTCCAGTGCTATCCTTTGAACAGAAACGGTGGGCCCGATACGCTGGCATCCCTCCACGAACAACAGCATGTTCGCGGGGAAACAAGGCTCGCAATGAAGCAATCACAAAGTGATTATTCAACGCGGATCTTCATCAAAGACTGGGGTGGCAAGGCCATTGCCATCAAGGAGAGTTATAAAGGGGCCATTCTCCTCCCTGGTCTGGAGCTTCATTCAGGCAGTCTACAATCAAAGTCAAAGCACGACATTGAATTGATCAAAGTACTACAGAATACACGCTCAAAACGACCCAACGCAGTCGTTGTGCCATCAGTCACCATGGCAATCTGCGACTGGACATTGAGAAACGACCTCCTCACTTGCTTGGCCGATGTTGATGGCTTAGACTGTTTGGCAGCTCTCAGCCACGGCAATGCAGATTTGATGGACCCCGGACTGCGAGGAATCCTGGGAGCAGCGAAGGACCCCTACATCAAGGAAGAGATCGAGACGGGCATCGTTTGCTTGCTGGAGATATGCGATGAACAATTTCCAGCCTTGGAACGCTTGGGGGTGGTCGCCTTTTGGAAGAACGTTGCCGAGATCTATAGCTCCTACTCCAACACGCCCAGTATGCCCGCCCAAGTCGCACGCTTCGTCCGAGATTTCCTTTTGCTTGCTCGGGTACTTTTCATAAAGCGTCATGGTACTATTGCGGCTCCTGGCCACATCGTTTCATGCGATGCGAACATTCTGCTACTGCGACTCCTCATAGGCCCCTCTCGTTCCGCGCTGGACAAATGCGGCATCAATGCTCTCCACCAACCCCAGGCAACACTCGAAGCTCTTCTAGAGGATACTCGCGCCACCAAGATCACCAGGCTTGGCTACACTGAGGGTCTAGCCAAGCTCAAACTCACACAGGCGGAAAGGCCCAAGACGGAGTATGTGCATCAGGACTTTGACCGGGTCAGTCGACAACTCAACAGTTTCTCCTTCACTCCACGACAGCCAACGCACACCTCCAATGAAACGGTAAACGCATGCATCGATGTGGATTTGAACGCCCTTACCCAAGACCTTGAGCTGTTTGCCTCCCTGAGCAGTCAGGAGTACTAACTCATTGCAAGGTAGGTTTGAGTGAACTTCTGCCCTGTGCGTAAATTGGACATAATTGAACATCTATACCAGAAATCTGACAACTTTGACCTTGCGAGACATATATACATGGACGTACAAGACCCTTCTTTATGATGAATTCGTTCAACGAACGACCTGCCGTGACGAAGAAGAAGAAGAAGAAGAGGATACTCAAATGACAAGCCCAATGCTAGCTAGCAATGTATAAGAAAAAAGAATAACAGGGTGGAACTGTTCAATGCCTCTTCAAAGTCTCAGCAAAAGCCTTGATTGCGTCTACCAGCTCGCCATCGGGCTCCAGTCCAAGACTGTAAGCTCGCGTGACGTCGAACCGTGGAGCCCATGTCTTGATGATGGCATCAATCACAGGGTCATGCTGATCTTTGACCAAGCGCAGTGCCTCGGGACCTCCAACCTTGCTGAGTGCGTCCAGGATATCCTGAACTGTCACAGTGATGCCCGGCAGATTGACTGACCGTAATGGGCCAAACCTATCACCAGGTACGTCTTTGATCTTGACGAGATTCTTCACCACCGACTCGGGACTGCATACCCACATCGGAGTATCTCGCGCGACAGGCAAGATGTTTTCGATCCCCTGGAGCGACTCCCGCACGATGCCTGATGCGAAGCTTGATGCTGCTGCCGAAGGTGCCCCAGGCCGTACCACGACGGTAGGGAGTCTCACGCTGCGACCATCAAGCAGACCGCGCCGCGAGTAGTCGTTAAGGAGGAGCTCGCTGGCAAACTTCTCCGTTCCGTAAGACGTGCACGGCTGCGGCAGCGTCACGCCATCGACGACAAGTTCCTCCGGCCCGTATATGGCACAAGAGCTCGCAAAGATGACAACGGTTTCCGGGTGGTTCTTGCGCAAGAAGTCAAAAACGTTGCGCACCGAGTCGATGTTGACACGAAGGCCGAGCTCCAGATCCGCTTCGGCGCCGCTCGACATGACACCGTGCAGAACGTAGATGGCGTCGAAGCGTTCGGCCAGGAGCGCTGATATCGCTTCCGGGTCTGTCAGGTCAGTCCGGATTGCGGTGACCCTATGGCTTTCCGCTTGAGGAACGGGTGGTTGGACCACGTCGGAAAGGGTCAGAAGAAGGTCTGGGGATGAGGCCAGCAAGGGGGCGATGAGCGCCTGTCCGATGAAGCCGGCACCGCCGGTGATGAGGACGCGACTCTGTTGCTCGGTAGATGCCATGATGTTTCGAGTGATTTATCTGAAGACTTGAGCATCACCTTTGGGACAGGCGACATCTAGCTGTGTATGATGACGGGCAGCGGTCGATGGATGTCCACTGAGCTGATCTTCTTATACCCACCACAGCAGTGAGGGCCCACGTCGCCGTGAGCCCACCCTCATGAGCTCCCAGTGATTCTCCGCACTTGAAGGATTGCGGGGGAGCCATGAAGAGGCTGTGACGGACAGAAACCGGAGGTCGGTGGAGAAGTTGGTATCCACTGCCATGAGGACCATGCCGGGTCGTGGTAGGTGTTCGCGGCGCGGCCGGATGACTGTTACCGACAAACTAACCAGTTTTTGTCCAAATGCTCTGCGTTCATGGATGTCTTCTTCCCCAAGCCCGAGCCTTGTACTGCAGAAAACGGACCAATACATATGAGTGGACTGATAGGGTGCATATGGGTTTACGCACCATTGATCACCATGTAAACCAAAGCTGTGCCCGAGCTTGCCGAGCCATCCTGTTCATGTTCCATGTAGCACATCATGGCTTCTCACACGGTAAAACCACTGAAGGCGTTTGTACAGCGATTGTGTTGAAGCTCACTCAAGAGCATGTCCGATTTGTCCTTCATTTCTTCTTGGGTTGGCTGTGATTGCCTCAATGTTCTGCCTTTGCACCGCGTGCTGGTCCCACTTACACCAAATACTCCATTACAGCATCGCGCAAGTGTAAATGTGAAGACAACCATGACGTGTTGATTGGGCATTAGACATTGCCAGTCTGCGTAGCCGACCAAAATGCTTCTGACTCATCGGGCATCCTCAGGATAGGTCAGGCCCTTCTTCTCAAGCAGTTCTTTGCATATAGGCAAAGCCGACAATAGGTATGACTGCTTCGCCGTAAGCCAAGAGCAGATAAGTTGGCTTGGTTGCAGCTCTGGAGGTTCCTGAACTGCTACAAAGTGGCGGGCTTGATATGAAACGAACTAATGGTTTCCAGAGGAGACAGCAATAACCAGTGGCGATAATCAGTGGCAACAGCCAGCGGTCGGGCTGCTGCTCCAGGCAGCCAGACGTACAGAGAGTGGGGGATACAGTAGAAGTCGCCCTAAACACCAAAAACCCTTCAGTTACATCATCGCCAACCCCAACTTTACCGCCTCCACCTCTACCGCCGTCACCTCCTCCAAGATGCCGAGAAAGCTCACCAAGTCGGCAATCCCAGCTTCGGCTTCGGCGCTCTCCTTCCTCTCCACCGTGACCACCTCCTCCACTGCCTCCTCCACGAACGCATCCTCCCTCCTCCCGCAATCCCTCGCCGACCAGTCCCTAGCGCTCCCCAAGCTCATCGTCTTCGACCTCGACTACACCCTGTGGCCCTTCTGGGTCGACACCCACGTCACGCCGCCCCTCAAGGCCAACGCGCAGCACACGGCCGCCTCGGACCGCTACGGCGAGGACTACGCCTTCTACCCGGAGGTGCCCGCCATCCTGCACGCGCTTCCCCGGGCCGGCGTCAGGACCGCCGTCGCCTCCCGCACCAGTGCCCCGAGCCTTGCCCGCGACCTGCTCCGCATGCTGCACGTCTCCGCTCCCGTGTTGCCGGATGACTCAGGCCGCCCCGACAAGCCGCGCCGCGCCCTCGACGTCTTTGATGGCGGGCTCGAGATCTATCCGGGAAGCAAGATGAAGCACTTTGAGAGCTTGCAGAAGCGGACCGGTATTCCCTACGAGGACATGCTCTTCTTTGACGACGAGAGCCGCAACCGCGATACGGAGAGTCTCGGTGTCACAATGTACCTGGTCCGCGACGGCGTAACATGGGCAGAGGTCGAGCAGGGTGTCAAGGAGTGGCGGAAGAGGCGCGGGTTCCCAAGAACCTCGGCAGACTAGATGGATTGTGATGCGGCGGCCAAGAGCGGTCGTCTCTTTGGCTTGGAGTTTCGGGAGAGGGATCAATAGGGTTGGGGGTCTGGGATTTATTACTGGGTTAGATCGGACAAAGGCAACAAGGGTCACTGGGTAGAAGTAAACTGAAGATGATAGATTCGTACATCAGCCAATGAGCTCATCTTATGTAGAAGATTATTATGACACAAGGTCCAAGGCAGTAAGTATATGACTGCCTGCAAATGACACGGATCTGCAACTCAAACAACACCGACAATCCAAACCACTCTCTTCCTCCTTGCTAAAATGTATCCAACTCTTTACTCTTGCGCCCGCCTATTTGGGTATGTTATAAGGAAATTTCCTCGCTCTATAGAAAGCCATTGCCACCGCTTCATCAAGCCACGCTCGTCTTGGCTACGGGCGCAGCCTCTACGGCCTCCGTCTTGGCGGCCCCGTCGTTGATCTTGAGCTTCTCGTTGACCTCGTCGCTCAGCAGCGTATCGTCGGTCTGGACACTGTCATCCTTGGACACGACCTCGGCCGTCTGCGTGCCCTCGGATACATCGGGGCCTGAAGTCTCCGTGGCCGCCGCCGGAACTGCCACGTCGTTGGTCTGCGGCTGGGCCGGCTGGACCTCCTCCTGTGGCAGGGCGCCAAAAGTGTTGGGGATCGTGCAAATGGTCTCCCTGCGGACCTGGCCGTTGACGGAGCCCAGCCCGATGCAGGCCAATCGCTTGCCGCCGTCAACCTCCTCCCAAACCATGGGACCGGTGGGGAAGCTCTTGTGTCCATTCTCCCACTCAAGGACGCCATCCCAGGCCGGGTCGGTGACGGGCAGCCCGCCAAAGTTGTAGTCGAGCTCGCCGCCGTACTTTTTGGGGATGTTGCGGGGCTCGATGAAGCTCTCGAGCGTCGACTTGACCTCGTTGCCGTTGAGGACGAAGATCTTGGACACGGTGATGGGGTCGAACCAGCGCTTGACCCAGCCCCAGACGGTGCCGAAGAACATGGGCGCGCCAATGATGAAGATGCGGTCGAGCGTCTCGGGGTAGTGCGCCGTGGCCAGCTGGGAGGCGGCCTGCATGTGGGCCTTGAGGTTCCAGAACTGCTTGAGGCCGACGCCCGAGATGTCGACAATGTTGGTGCTCATGCTGATGGGCACTTCGGGGAATTGGCGGTCCTTGAGCTGCGTGCAGAGGGGCATCGCGAAGCGCGTCAGGTTCTCGTACAGCGCAAAGAGGCGCAGCAGGCCGGGGGGAGTCTTGCCGTCCGACTTGGCCTGGGAGAAGGTGGTGTTGGCGCCCTTCTTCTCATACTCGGTGACCGTCTTGGAGTCGAGCGTTCGAATCTCGTAGACGTAAAGCGGGATTCCGCGACGGTCTCGACGACCAGTCCACTGGGGGTACTACAAGAAGCAAGAATGTGTTAGCTACCTTTCTTGAGTCTTCTGAGCCTGTGAGAGAAAGCGGGAGGGGGGGGCAGATTTACCAAGCGACGGCTCTGCTCGTAAGCATCGAGGTCGATTGTGTCGTAGAGGGTTTCGATGTCGGTAGCGACTCGCCAGTCCTCGGTATCCTTGAACTGCTGGAAGGCGTCCTGGACAACCCACCTGCGGGCACGCAGATAGCGCCTGTAGAGAAAGACGGTCAGCAGCATTCAACTACACTACGCTACACTGCCATGATGGCTCGCTGTTTCGATGACGCACAGGATCGTGGGGTCGTCGTGGCTGGGCTTGAGCATGCCCTTCTCCCGAATCAGCTCCTTGAAGCTCACAAAGGCTTCCTGCTGCTGGGCGGTAAGTTCGCCCATGTGGCCGTGAGGATAGGCATGGTCGGCAGCGGTCGAGGCCGACGTTGGGGTGCGGGTAACCGGCGCGGCGGTGGTTTGGTCGGCCGTCATGATGCTGACTTTTGAGGAGGAAGACGACGACGACGACAACGGGAGAGGCTGGGCTGAGCTGGAGGAGAGATGGAGAAAAGATTCCACCAGATCAAAATAAAAAAGGAGAAGAGAAAAAAAAAAAAAAGAGGTATCAGCAGCTAGCCCGGCAGGGAACAAGATGCAGACGCAGACGCACAGCGAGGCCGGGGTTTAGGCTGGGATCAATTGTTCAGATTGACTTGGCGGAAGCCCCGGGGATTGGCACATTGGGTCGGGGTTTGGCGGGAATGGCGGACCCCGAAACGCCGGCTGAGTAATCGGGGCCCGACGGCGCCTCTCGGCCGAGATGAGTTGGTTGACTCAGTCGTAAACACGACGAAGCAATGAAGAACATAGTGCGTGCGCGTTGAATTGAGCATCGCTGCAGCTTCCCAAGGGTGTCCAGCCCGTATAACTCACCACACGCCATCTGATCCAATTGTAGGGATCATGCTTAAAGTGTTTCCCCTCCCCCATACCTGGCGTCATCGCTAACACGATCGGATCGTGTGATAACCCTGTCTGCTAGAGCGACCAGGGTCCCGAGGGCTGCTAGCTCACTCTTATACATGGCAGTACCAGTAGATCGATCTGCTTCGACCCATTGGGTTCTCCTACGCATGTCATTGCATGATGCTGTGACCCCCAAGTTTCCAAAGGCGGAGCACCAGAAACTCATGCAAGCTTGCAGATGCTAAGTAAGACGCTGCCTGCTGCTGCAACGAGCCACGCCACTGGATATGCCACCACATGGTGTCTCATAAGTACATGTTGAACCACAACTTGCATGTTTCTACACAGTAGTACACCTTGTCTTTCATCTATTTACAGAACGGCCTTCCTCTCTCGGAAACGCCGAGCTAGCTCTAAATGGAGTACATGTCCCAGCAAACCCCCCAAAGTTGTATCGTATCAACGCCACCTGTATGAACGCTTCTACTTGTTCCTCCTCACTCAATCACGATATCCTCGCCCAGTCGCCGCAGGGGTAAATCCTCCACCATCTTCTCCAGCGCCCCATACCGCCTCATCACCTCCTTGGCCTCGTCCGGGAACCCCATCCGCATCCTCCCCACCCGCTCCCACACCGTCCGCCCCATCCGCTCCGTCCGCTCCACCACCAGCAGCATCACGGTCGCCTCCTCGACGAACCACAGCACCGTCATCTGCTCCCCGCGCGCGTGCCGCCCAATGTACTCGCGGATCCCGCCGTCGGCGCCCCGGCTCAGCCGCACGTCGACGCTCAGCGAGTTGAAGACCCACCCGCCCCCGGGCGTCGTCCGCGCCTTGACCCGGTCCAGCACCAGCGGGTTCGGCACGTGGATCCCGTACGGCTTCGGTGCCAGCACCGGCCGCGTCCCCGGCGCAAAGTCGTAGGCCACGCTGCCGTCCTTGTGGATGAGCACAATGTCGGGCGAGTACGTCCACCGTAGCGAAGTGAGGTCGTTGCGCGTCAACTGCGTCGCGCTCACGTAGTGGTGATGGTTGTACTTGCGCTCCCTACCCTTGCCTTCCAGGTCCGCAATGGTCACGTTGGAGTAGAGCTCGACGGCGCCTCTCCACCCCGCCCACGTCCAGCTCGGCATGTGTGGCCGCCTCACTGCCACACCGTTGTCCCGGTGATGCCAGAAGCACGTCGACAGGGCAAAGATGTCCCTCGTTCGGGAGGGGCCCGGGTTGGCCCGGCCATCCGTCGGCGCCCAGATTGGAAGGCCCAGGAAAAGAGTTACCTTGCCGCGGCCGCGGCCCGTCTCAAGTCGCCGTGAGATGCCCATGAAGGCGTCGAGCGAATCCTCGTCGTGAGAGAGGTCGCGCCGTGTGTAGTTGACGATATGCTGGTCGACTTCGCGGAACACGCTCAGCGTACTCGTCTCTTCGTCTTTGCCAGGGAGCTGTTTCCAGCGCTCCCAGCTACCATCCACAAACGACACCCCGTTGAAGAGGCCAGGGCGCATAAAGTCCGACATTCGCTGCTCCTCGGCGTCGTAGTAAAAGTCCAACGGTAACGCAAGGGACTCGGGGCAGCACATGCCCTCGCATTCCCAGTACATCTGTTGATCCGTAAACACCAGACGCCGCCGTGCGAGGAGGCCCTCCTGGTACGTCCAGCCTCGGGTGTACCAAGGGGACTCCTTGATCGCCAGGACCGGGTCAGGGAGGCTCGATACGAGCGTAATGTTAGAGTTGATGAAGCTGTACTTGGGCTGGTCCTGTCGCGGCCTCGAGCCAACACCCGGGAGGCCATACGTTGCATCTTTCCCACAGGCTGCAATAATGGCCAGCACTGCTCCCTCAAAGATCTCATCCATTCTTGCAATATGCTGCGCCCGGTCCGCAGGCGAGACTTCAGCCATGCAGAACCGGTCCACCCACAGATACTTGACGCCCAGGTCCTTGGTGACAGTCACGGCGTCCCGGAAAACTTCGGGCCATGAGTCCGTCGTGTTGCGGCCCCATACATAACTCAGCGCCGTATAGCGCTCGGCAATGGAAGCATCGACAACTCTCGGTGGGGTCTTGGAGCAGTCAATGAGTCGGAAACCAGGAAGCTCGTACTTGATCGGGCGACGTCCACATCGGCCCTGGTGGTAGAATTCGCAATAGTGAAGCCAGTCTTGTGCTACATCCATGTTGACCTCGTGGCCCACCTCGCGGCCCCAGATGCCTCGCTTTGTCCAACCCACGTTTGAGTCCGACACGGAGTTGGCTCGTGAGTTTCGCCCTTCCATGCGTGTGCTCAGCATGGGACTGGGTCTGGGACTCAGCAATTCGTGGTCGGTATCCGGCATTGTGCGCAACAGCATTCCCGTGGATCTGAACCAAGTAGCATCCACGTCCCAGCTGAGGGCCCCCTCGCCGCTCTTCTTGGGGACAACACCCAAAAAGGCTGGGTTGAAGCCCTTGCCAAGGGCCTTTGCCGGGTGGTTCTGCTCGTGCATCTTGCCCGTGTCGATGAGATAATTGGTGTCGCGGCTGGAAAAGCCAGAGAGGAACAGATCCCCGTCGCCTGGGCTGGGGACGTGGACAGCCAGGAAGAGCTTACATAGCGGACATTGGGTGGACCATCGGTTGTCCTCGAGGCCCTTGAGGGGACCGAGGGAGCGCTCTTTCTCATCAAACGTGTCGGTCGTTTCCGAGTTGAGAGGCCGCATGAAGAAGCCATCCATGTCGTCAAAGAGGGATCCGATGTCGGCAGCCCAGCTGGCACAGTTCTGGCAGAGGTTGGGATCTTGAGGCTGGCCGGAGGAACGGTCCGAGTGAGCTGACGGGCTCCGGCTCTTGCGCCAGCTGAGACGGCGCATCATGGAGTCCCGACGGCTATGGCGACCTTCATGCTCGGCATCATTGTCTGGGGGCTCAATGGAGAGTTGAGGAAACATGTTCTTGAGCGGGTTCTTGGAGCGGCGCCTCTCAGGGCCGGCAGGCCGCTGGGGATCCAGCGTATCCGGCATGGCTGAGGAGCAGAGTCTTGGGGAGGTTGGGTTCAATTCAGTTCCGTTCCGTTCCGTTCAGCAGCAGCAAGTAGTAGTAGTAGTAGTAGCAGCAGCAGAACTCGACGGAGAGGGATAGTTGCTTGGTTTGTTTGGTGGTGGCCATGGACGGTCACGGTTCGCGATGCTGCACGGCGGTCAGTCGAACGCAAGCCTCATTCCATCCATGCACGCGTCAATGCTTGAGAATCGGCCGGGGTCCCACCCTTGCTTGCTTGGTGCCTGAGAGCGAGCTTGGACGTGGTTTGGCGAGGGTGGATGGGATGGCGGTCATCTAATCTCATGGGATGCGAATTGTGTACAGATTATGTGTATTCGTATCCATTCATGTCTCTGCGGCGCTTGTGCAGTGAGTGACGTGACGACGCTTTTATGTGCAAGTCGTCTGCACGCCCGGGTTGGAGAGAGAATCGGGTTGAGTGTTGTGTGTGTTGTACGGAGTTGGGATACGGATTACGAAGAATGGAGTAGGCGGCTATTATTTTTAGCTGGGCTAGCTACCTCTTAGCTCCAGTCGAGGGGCAGTGAAAAGCGAAGAGTGAGCAGTGAGCTCAGTGAGCTCAGTGAGTAACCGTGACTGGTATGGGATGTATGGGCCGATTCCCGCAGCCAAGGCCAAAGAGCAAAGGCCAACAGCAAAGGCTGGCGGCTAAACAGACGATTCAAACGTTTTGGCAGTTGTCAACTCCATCGCCTCTCGATTACCAACCAACCATCCCGGCGCTTGGGCGGTCCAGAGGCTGGGGGGAGAGATGTATGCATGTATGGATAGATGGGATGGGATGGGATGGGATGGGGATGGCTTAGCCAACACGAAACTGTCTTTGTCGTTGCTGAGATCCATGCACTTTGACAGCCAACATTCATGGCATTCCATTCCTGTTAATTCCACCTGCCGATCTGATCTGATCTGATCTGATCTGATCTGACTCTAAGCTCTTATGATTCGCGACCGGCCAGTCGATCATGACGCTTGCATCGTGGGGTCATCATGTCATGACGCGAGAAGGGTCCAGCGATCATGGCCACGGAAAGCTGCAACGCCGTGCCAATATTTCTCGTGATGTTGTCGATGCATTCGCGCGAGGTATTAGCAATGAGACTCTCGCCTTCACCTTTTGTCAGCAGCAGCAGCAGCAGCAGCAGCAGCAGCAGTAGCAGTAGTAGTAGCGACCACGAGCTCCTCGCCCTGCTCTCCACCGATCCTCACAGGGCGCAGCGTTTTTGCACGATGGACTCTGAAGCTGATGAATCCGCTGAAGCTTTACTGAGGCTGGGGCTGAGGCTGGGGCTGGGGCTGAGAGCCTGGTAGGCTGGTAGGCTGGTACTAAAAATGGCCCAATGACCAAGTTTCGCCCGTGAACAAGAACAATACCTAGTAATGAATGAATAAGGTGGGCAGGCTATTCGAAGCTGTTCACAACTGTCTCACTTGCTATTCTTGTCAACTCCACCGTAACCGTGCACTTGTGCAGTAGAGGCATTCTTTGAGAATTGAGGCATCTAATGACTGTACATTATAAGGAGCCGCTGTAATCTGTAATTAATTGCTTGATTACCCTCCCCACCTCAATCTCCTCTTTTGCAAAAGCTGTCAATTTCGCAATACGGATTAGCAACCAGTGATTGCTTGTTTAAACGTACATGCTGGAAAGGGATGAACCTATGGGTTCAGCCCAGTTCGACCAAATTGTCCAGACTATGATGGCTCTGCTCCACTCCTCACGACAGGGATAGCGCCAACACCTTTCACCTCCTTTAATTCCTGACCAACAGATCCATGAGCTTCGGAACAACTCTTGCATAACTACTGTATCTACGAGGCACCATAGGGAGTATGCGTACACAATTCCCATATGCCCATTCCGTCATCCAAGTTGCCCCTGGTCTTCCCTGGCCAGCTCCAAACAGAACAACACAATTACCTGGCTTACCTACCCTATATACTCATCACCACTCGTCGGAGAACATCTCAATGCTTCGAGACAAAACGAGCATGTGCCTTTTTCACCAGTGTCACTTGCAGACAAGCCACGGCGTGAACCCAAGACAATATCAGCCACGCCGGTAAGCACCTGAGCGCGCTGAGGTAGCCACTCAACCACTATACCTTGATGCAATGGAGGCGTGAGACACGCATGTGTAGCAGTACAGTTCATGCAGCATCACCATTCCAGCTCGAGCAAGGTAGGCGGGCCATTAGAACCACTTCACTAACCACAAGTTGACTTCTGCTCTTGTCCAGAACATGAACTCGTGAAAGAGCTGACTCCCTGACTCTCTTTTACGTCTCCCCCTCTGTACGCCATGCTCGCTCGGTCTACGCAGCCACCTGTATAGCCGCCGTCTCTGTATGGAACCCCGCTGTCCAACATCACACGATGTCTTGGCCAAGCGCCTCGCTCGTGCTGATGCCATTCACATGCATTCACTAGTTCCCCGCCCAGATCCCTGGTCCAAGCCAACGCACACCACAGGCCGCTACCACCTTACTCAGCCGTCACCGAGCTGTGCGAGGCCACATTTGGGAGGGCCATCCTGCCATCCACGTTGGGATGGGGATCCTCCGTGGAAAAGTGTGGTGCCCGGCCAAGGTAGGATCGGCCCGTGGATCTCACTCGGCTACCGCGGGTCATCATCGATACTCTGGTAGATCAGCGCCTTCTAGTCTTCTAGCGCAGCGAGCTAGACATGCTGGCCCACCCATCGAGAACTGCTCCAGGGTCCTGGTTGGCAGTGTGGTTCATCACCGAGCGGCATCTGTCACAAGATGGACGAGTTTGAGGCATACAAGATCGATTCGCTTCCAAGGACTATTGCTACCGGGGAACCTGGCCGCTTTAGACCCCTGGACCATATGTCTCTTTCATGGATTTTACATGGCTTTCTTCCTTTCCATCCTCCAGACGCCTTGTTCGTCACTCCTGTGGTTCCTTATTGCGCACTTGTAGGCGACATCCTCCTTGGAGTGTAGGTCTCAATGTCGTCGTGAAGCTGAGAGAAGTGTCGGTTCGGGCAAGGTTGGAAGGATTTAGTGCTGTTCGAGAATGTTAGGCCCTCGTTGCAGATAACGACCGGGTGGTGTCCGATGGGAATGGAACTCACGCTGCAAGAGCCGCAAGAGCAGGACTTGCAGTCGCCGCAGTTGCAAGAGGAGCAGGAGCTGCAAAGAAGACGGAGTTAGCCATGACTGACACCAAAGTGAAGACCGCTGTCGTGAGGCCATGAGGAACTGTCCCCATGAGGCACTGGTTCCCCCCATCAATGGCCAGGACAGAGAAGTGGCTCCGAACATACCAGGGAGACATGTTGATGGTTGTAGGTGAAGAAGAACTTCGAAAATGCTTAGTTTGTGTTGTTGGATTGGTGAGAGTGTTGGTTGCTGGATGCAGAAGAGGGATCGATTCTGGGAGCGACGACGGCGATACTTTATACCCGTCGAAGCCGCACGAACCTCTCCATCATCCCACCCTGCTCTTCAAGACCCGTGGAAGCCAACACGGTTACGTTGCCTGACTATCGTACGCTGGCCGGTCGGCAGGCTGGGCGTCGGCAGGCTGGACTGGGCTGGGCGGGTGGGGGATCCACCACGGATGCGTGGGGAGGTGGCCGTATGGGACGGGCCTCCGTGGACCGTGGATGCTCATTCTCACGGCCAACCAGGGCCAGCATGCCTTCAACGTCACGCGGCGTGGGAGCTTCACCCCCCCTTGACCGGTTGAACCCCCCCCTCTCCCTCTCCCTCTCCCTCTCCCCATTGCAGACGCCACCCATGGTGTTGTAGGGACCTGTCCTGCTACTGGACGGGCTGGCATATCGCCATGGTGTAGCGGCTTGGAGGAGCATTCCCACTGGACAGCAGATGTTGCCAGGCAGCCAGGTAAGGCGAGCGGATGGCCAAGACGACTACCGCATGTAGTTGGGAAGAAGGGTCTAGCGAGCTGCAAGTCATGTGTGTGTAATAACAGTAGGCCATTTATCTACATTGACCCGAACTAACAACGGAGTGTCTGATACGGAGGAGATACCCTTCTCTTGTGTCTGGGCGACGATCCGGCGGCGACCATGCCGTGCTCTATTCAACGGGTGATGTTGATATAAAGAAGGCCACGAGAAGTAGCACATGGGAATGGCCAGGGACACTTTGAATCTTAGCAGGTGGCATGCCCAGTTTCCTCCAACATGAAATGTGAAACGATAGGTATCATGGCTCGATGTCGGCATTCACTCTACGTTAGCATAGCATTGGAGCTCGACCCTAGGTCATCTTCTATCTAGAGGGGGCTAGTCTGAGACTAGGCAGGTACATAGGAGGACATGGAAGAAGACGGATCCAGATACTCGTCTCCCGATCACTAGGATACAAAAGGCACTCAAGCGAACCAGTACTGGTACCATGTATGAGCGATAACCTGACAGCTCCACCTCGGTGAGTCTGGACGGAAGTTACGAAGGTTTGCCATTATGAACACATGCCAACACAATATGCGTGTAATTGTAGAGGGAAGTGGAGGTTCGCCTTGGGGACGTTGTTTACATAGTACATCGGCAAGGCTTCCCGTGGTGGGTTCGAAAGGGTCAAGGTTGGATGGAGCATGTGCAAGTGGGACATGAAGTGCGAGGAAGTAATGGGAGCCTGCACCTACGGCCAATAAAGATGAAGTGGATCATCGGTTCTCAGCGGAACGATGGAGAAAGGGAGCAGATGCGAAACGGGACGAGAAGGGTGAGGGATATGTGCGATTGGGCCATTGTGAGTAGCTCCGAGTGACAATACCAACGATGGACCAGGGAGCTCCATCGATATGCATGCATCCCACACACGCAGATGAGGGGGCAAGGTGTGTTGTATCGTTAGTATCCAGGCCATTTCATTGGCTAGCAGGACCAGCCAGTGAGACACGAAGAGGAGCGTTGAGGGGCCTGTAAGTTGCAACCCGCGACGGAGCATGGGCTTGGGGTGTCGTCATGTGGGTATGGGTAGCAAGAGACTAGGACTAGGTGGTGATGGGGGTGGTGGTAGCGAAAGAAGAAGAAGAGGAGGAGGCGGAGGAGGAGGAGGGGAGTAAGTATTCGTGGTCGATCATGATACGTGATGATGGAGGGTGGGATGGTAACCACATGGTCACGACCCCACGATGGGATAAGACGTTGGATGGAGGCAAGGTAAGCGGGATATGGGCGCGATGAACAAAGACAGAAGAGGGAGAGATGACAAGGATGGGTAAGTCAACAGTAGAGAGATGACTTATACAGCAAGGTGAATAGACAGACAACAAGAGACCGAGCAATACCAAACACCAAACACCAAAGAAACAAGAGAGAGAGAGGGAGAGGGAGAGGAAGGATGAGGGGACTGGAGCCTAAACGGGCAATAGCCTAACCCCCAAGAGAGACAAGAAAACGCCCATCACTTACCTCCATTGAGAGGACCAGACAGGGATGGGCGCCGACCAACTCATCCTCCTACAAATGGCTTCACCGCGTTAGCCGAACGACTTGGCAAGCTCGGGTGGTCTGCCACTCTGCCTGCCGCAACTGCAAGTCTGCAAGACACTAGCCCTTCACGGGCAGTTAGTTCCCATGATCCATCGAGAGCAGTAACGTCGACAACCCGCTGGCGCCCGCTTCACGGTCCCGCGGATGCCTCAGATGACGGAACCAGTCAGATCTGAGCTCTCTCTGTCTCTCCCCCCCACGCCAGTAGTCTCGGGGCGGCAGAGGAACAAGAGCAAGGCCGAGCTGGAGAGGAGATGGGCGGCAACGCCGAAGGAGGCCCGGCGAGGCGTCTGGAACAGGGACAGCGTGGGATCCTTCATTTCCTCAAATCCTCCTTGGCCATCCGTGGAGACTGCGAGGGGAAGAAAATCTCTGGCCAAAAGTCGTCAGATGCGTGAGATGATGGCTTGCCCGGCAGGCAACGGCCGGCTGACCTGGCCCATGGCCCCGGCGACAGAGGACTCTGACTCGGGGGTAACCTGGGAGCCATGGTGAGGGATAATCGGGCGTGGCCAAAGGTTATCCGTCACTCTGTCTCTCTTGTACCAAGTTCTTCTTCTCCCAAGGCTGAATCGAGAGTTCCTCACGTCCCTTCTCTGGCCAGAATGGGAGGCGAGGCGAGGCGAGGCAAAGATGGAACAGATCGAGTCTGACAAGAGGAGAAACAAATCATATCTCGGTGCTCAGAGCTGACTCGGAGTGCTGGGAATAACTCGCAAAGTTACAAGTTGCAACTGGAGTTACAACTGCAACTGCAAGCTGTTGCCACGGTATGGCCACTGTCAGGACTCAGCCGGCGCAAGACACCAGTGACGAGCAAGAAGCTCAGAGAAGAGAGGCCGAAAAGCATCTCGGACAGCAACGAGCGGCGAGTGCTGTCTTATACTACTTTGCGTCTACGGCTCGACACGTTGGGCAGCAGACCCAATCCAATGCCCGGGCCGGTCCGTGGCTTGAGTCCTTGTCCCCTCGAGTCCTTGACAGCGGGCGCATGGCTGAAACGCTGCTGATCGACGCCCGTCGTTGCGGTGAGATGCTGCTATGTGGTGCTGTGCGATGCGGTGCGGTGCGTTGCGTTGCAGCAACTGGAACACTGCAGCAGTGCAGATGCTGCAAATCGTGTGATACGGATTGGCAGTGTTGTGGGATGGAATTTGTGGTGCGGACATCAGGGTTGGCCATCAAGGTGTTTCCAGCCATCCAGGTTCTCATCAACCGGGCTTCTTCTTAACAGAAAGTACAACTGCTTCTTCACGATTCGGCAGCAACTCTGCGCAACTTCTTGGTTGCTTCTTGTAATTTAGTTAGGACTTTGAAATAGTCGTCAGGGATAATGTCCAAGGCCTGTCCCTTATGCAGGCGTCTTATCTCCAGTCAGTCTCCGTTTTGTATCTGGCCATAACTGCTATAGTTGCATGTCGTACTACACACTCTCAAACCTCTCAGCCATCCATTCAACTCTCGACTTACCTGATAGGGGAGCTTTCGGTTGAATAGGACTCGCCAATAATCGTTAGGACAGCAGGGAATTTCAAAGTGCGGGTATTGGAGGGCCAACTCGATGGTTGCAGAACTTGCTTCACCAGCAGCATCCCTTCTTATTCCTCTCTAACAGGAGGTGCGATCTCGGCTTGTCTAATCTACAGGCCTTTTCTCCCTCACAAGTTCTACAAAGCTCGCAAGGCTCGACCATAGATTTCAAACCTCGACGACGCGTCCTATCTCACGTTGCTGGCGGCAAACGAAAACGCACCCACCTTTGCTCGATTCTATCACGACAAAAGCAAAAGTCACACCGTTGACGGAAAAGAACAGATGAAAGCTTTGAACGAGACTATTGAAGTGCTACAGCGTGTAGTCACAATGACAATGTGACTAAAGGAGGCGCAATAGCAGCCATGTTGTACCGGTGAAACGTCTCTGGAGTTAAAGGCGGTTCCTATTCAGCAAATCAGCAAGCATCGTCCATCGTGACCACGGCCATTCCCCTAGGCTTCACCCACTGAATGGTGCAATGGCTGTACATACACTCCATATTACGAAGACTGAGCTGGACTTGAAGTTTCCTTGCACCACGCTTGTTTCTTCCTACTCAACGGAACGCTCCATCCTGCATCACGAACCTACGAGGACATACAAAAACCTTGGGAATACTTTATTTGCTTTTTGCTTGCTACGTCAGTTGAGAAGTAATTGCTAACAACCGATCCACCGACCGCTGTTGATGACCGTTGAATGTTGATGGTTCGCACGATACTCTCATATCAAAAGCAAATACTATCCGTCAGACAGCCCCATATGTCAACGCTGTTGAATTTGGCAGATTCTTAGCAGATGGACAAGATACTCAACTTTGATAGTGAGACACACAAGAAGCAATTTCGTCCCCTTTTCTCTAACAAAGTACGTGGCCATAATAAACTCATTGCTAGAACACTGTCGGAATCTTGCAATGAAAAAGGATTGTCGACGTATATTGAGAGGCCACTCCAATCATTCCACAGTCCTCTCAAAGGGATGGACAGGGTCTACACATTTTAAGAGACCAAACACCCATTTATAACAAATTTCCAAAAAAGGTATCGGGCCGGTGCTTTCAATACTGACGAGAGCCCTTGACGTCGGAAGAGTTGGGAGCATAATTCATGACAATCACCTAGTATCCTACAGGCTGCAAAGTGCGCAAGTGTTGGACAGTAAAACTATATTGGCTTGAGGATACGGGTAATCATACTATGTCGTTAGTCTGGCACGTCCCATATATCCGTTAAAAACCTGTCCAACATCCCACGCTTAGACCTGCCCCTGAGGTGCAGGGTGCTTGATTAAACCGAGCGAGAACCTTCTCTTGATAGCTTTCCATATTTCGAGAAGGCCGATATAAACAACCACACATCCAAGGACAACACCCCACTCCCACGTCAATCCCCTGTGCTTAAACACCTTGGTGTTCAGGTGGGGAATGTATACAACGGGGAAAGTAGCGAGAAACCCGCCAACAACCGACCAAAAGAGGAACCTATTGTGGTAGACTGTGCGGAACACGGACAAGGGTCCGGACCAGCGCTCATCCATGTCAAAGAGACTCCTGTGGAAATGCCTTACCTCCCAAGCCGTAACCAACAGGAGAAAGCTCAGAGTTGAGAACGTAGTAGCTCTAGCTCGATAGATTCGGTCACACTCAGACCCATGCTCCTCATTGCAGCCAGTAGGAAGATCGTGGAAACCTTTACCGGACGCAGCGTAGTTGACAAGCATGAAAGCACACAGGCACAGAGAGCCCATGAATGTGCCATACATGAGCTGGTCGCGAACCAGATCACGAGTGAACACTCCCGACCGCAGATTGCGAGGGGGGCGCTTCAGGATGTCCGGTGAAGCTTCCTCCAAGCCTAGACCGAGCGCCAGCGGCGATGAAGTGACGAGGTTGGCCCAAAGAATCTCAAGCGGTGATAGAGGGAAAACTGCTACTCCGCGTGTATCTTTGAAGCATAGTCCGATGAGTAGAAGAAGGACTTGGGCGAGATTCGATGTCAAAAGATGAAGAAGAAACTGAAAATGATTAGCAACTACTCAGTAGGTTTACGGAGGGTCAGTGTTACCTTCTGAATGTTGTCTGCGAGTCTTCGACCTTCCTGGATGCCAGTAACAATGGATGCAAAGTTGTCGTCCGTCAGGACCATGTCGGCGGCTTCCTTGGCGACGTCGCTACCCCTGTCACCCATGGCAATACCTACGTCTGCCTGCTTCAGCGCAGGAGAATCGTTGACGCCATCGCCAGTCATGATGCAGAAAGCCTTTCGGCGGTGTAGAGCCTCGATCATTCGAACCTTGGTCAGGGGACTGCATCGTGCTAATACTAGTGGGAGGGTATCCAGAGCATCGATTTGGTCATCGGTGAGATTGCCAAAGTCCGAGGCTGCCATGACAGTGGTGGGTTTCAAAGGGACATCACGAGATAAGATGCCGACCTCGTAGGCAATGGCAGTCGCCGTCTTGATGTGATCGCCAGTGACCATATGAACTGTCACACCTGCGCCACGACATTGGGCGACTGCGCCGGCAGTCTCAGGACGAGGAGGGTCATATAGACCAGCAAGACCGAGGAACTGGAGGTCATTCTCAGCTTTGGCACGGTCATGGGCCTCTTGAAGATCTCCATTCATGGTCTTGTATGCAATGCAAAGCACGCGTAGACCTTGAGCAGCTAGTTCCTCTGCCTTGGCGAGGATTTCCTTCTTCATCTCATCGGAATCAGTCAGTTTGGTCAATAAGACCTCAACTGCGCCCTTGGTGTAGACATGGCGAGTCTTTTCGATCTCATTGCCATACACCACGCTCATGAGCTTGCAAGAGGAATCGAAGGGATGTTCTGCCACCAAGGTATCCTGACTTGCCCGATTTTGACCGAACCGCATAGCGAACACTTTGAGGGCAATCTCGGTAGGTTCTCCAATGCCCTTCCAGTCGGGTGAGTCTGAAGCGGTGATGACACTGCTAGAATCAGTCTCCGGCTCTTTCTTTCCGTCTGTGACTGTGGCGTTGTTGCAGAGGATAAGAACATTGAGGAAGGCGTTAAGGCAGCTACCAGCCAAAGGTCCGGACCACTTGACAGTACCGCTGCCGGGATCATATGGATTTGCCGTGCCTTCGACTGAGCCCGTCAAGTCTCCCCGAAGCCAGACCTTGCGTGTAATCATACGTCCTTGAGTGAGAGTTCCCGTCTTGTCAGAACAGATGTTGGTGACACCGCCGACAGCCTCGAGAGATGGCATCTGACGAACGATGACATGGCCACGGACCATTGCCTTGGTAGCAACAGCCATGGTGATGGTCAATACGGCAAGCAGAGACTCCGGGATGACGGCAACACCAACACAGATTCCGTAGAGCAGAACCTCACTGTTGATCTTCCATTTGCTGACGGAAAAGACGATGATGGCAAGAAGAATGGCAAAAGCAAAGAGCAGGAGGGCAAACTTGCTTAGAGTGGTCTGAAGCGGTGTACCCTCGAGACCCAAGATGCTACGGACAGATTTATAGGCCTTGAAGAGTGCCTTTCCCAGAGGCCCTTTGCCGACCTCGTCTCCCTTGGTCTTGCGGAGGAGCTGGGCAATTTGACCGACCTCTGTGTCCATTCCGGTGGCAATGACGATACCGGTAGCACGACCCCGGGTAATGGAACTGGCAGAGTAGGCTAGGTTGATGCGATCTCCAATTGGCATGTCCGGATCGGTGAAGATGACCTCGGGTCTCTTGCTGATGGCAACAGATTCGCCGGTAAGGAGGGCTTCGTCGGTGGAAATGTTGATACCCTGGACAAGACGCAAGTCGGCTGGCACAACGTCACCCGTCGTGAGAGAGACTATGTCTCCCCTGACGAGCGTCTCGGCCTTGATAGTATCACTTACACCATCGCGAATGACCTTGCACTTGGGAGTGGAGAGGGCATACAGGGACTGGATAGTTTGCTCAGCACGGTAGTCCTGGATGAGTCTGGAGTATCTCGTTAGTACGAGGCTGTTTAGAGCGCGAGCGGGTCGAAGCTGCACCGGGCCTATGCCAGTGGCCGTAGCCAAGAGTGTTACAAGGAAATGAGTGCGTAGGGGGAGAGACGGCGCAACAGGCACGATGTCAATGAATGGTTTGGAGTAACATACCCTACAACGATGTTGAGGACAATGACAGCAGCGACCACACCGCCTTCGATGTAGTCTTTGATGGCAAAGGACAAGGCAGTCACAGCAATGAGGACAACCGTCAAGGCATTGGCAACCTGCTGGAGAAAGATCTCCCAGAGGGATACTCCTTCGGAGCCCTTGATGGAATTGGGACCGTCCCGCGCAAGGCGGGCGGCAGCCTCTTCACTACTCAACCCATTGTGCAGGTCGGTGTTGAGATCAAGACCGACACGCTCAGCAGAGAGTGTATGAGGGCAGAGTGACTTTTCTATAGCTATTCCTGGGGGTTCCGCTATAGGGGGTTCGTCAACGCTTGTAGCAGCCGACGAGTCGGACGTGGAGCTGGCGTGTTCTGCACCATTCGTGATTGGACTATCGGGCACTCCCATCGAATGGGTGTTGGTTGGCGAGGGTAGCAGATACGGAGCGGGTTGGTGGGCTGTGAAGAAACAACCAGGTCAGGGACCGAAGATCGGGCTACGCTGGCTTGGTGGTGTTGGGTTGGCGAAGACTGACTGTCGAGATTCCTAGGATCGTGGATGGATCAAAGGAATGGGGGCAGTGAGTGCAGAAGATGACTGGACAAGGGCGTGAAGACCTAAGAAGTGAGGTAGAAGAGAAGGAGAAGGAGAGGAAGGAGAAGGAACAATGACGGGGAACGCCACGACTCTTTATCTCCGCAGGTTGGCAGCACACACGCAACGCACGCGTAACCATAACCGGGCGGGAAGCGGAAGATAACTTACAGCTTCCCAAGTACACGGAGATGGGAAGAGACGCCCGAGACGCCAAGACGCCGAATGGGCGGGGAAGCTTAGCACCTATTGGAAACCCAGTGACGAACCCAGTATGGTACCTATGGTAGGGAATCCCAGTACTGTAGGGGATCCCAGTAGGAAACCCCGGTGGGAACCCCAGTTTGCGAGTCGCTTGCAGCGTTATCCATATCATCGCCAGCAGCTCAGCAGGCAATGGAGGGCCCGAGAGCCTGCAACGGCTTCGTCTGAGGCCCATGACACGTTGGAACCACCGCACTGTCCCCATGCCAAGAACGGCATCATGACGAGGATCATCAAGATTAGGTTTAGCCGCGAAGTAGTGCGCCCACGGCCAGCTGTGAGCGTGGCTGTGATTGCTTGGGGCTGATGCCAAGAGGCTGGTGACAGTGCTAGGAGGAATTGCAAACTGTACAGAACGACCGCCGCCCAGGGGGCAAGCCAATCGGCGCCGCAGGTTGCATGGTAGCAAGACGTAAGGTCATGGTCACGAGGCTTTGTGTTGTTGGAAGCAATCGTCATTGGAGGCCGTTGGGAGAATCGCTTTGTGGATCCCGTGGCGAGGGAGCGGGAGCATACCTGCTGGCTACCTTGGACAAGCGGTCTAGACCTTCACAGGTTGACATGAATCGTTGTTTGCAATGGCAATATCTGATACAAGCCTCAGCAAGGAGTCAGGGTTGTCTCTAAGCAAGCAGCAGCAGCAACAGCAGCAGCACAGCAGAGCCGCCGCCCCGCCCCCACTAGCTTTGTGTCCTATCGTATCGGCATATGGCATATGGGCGGTTCGCCTTGTCTCCTTGCAGCAAAGACTGACTCTCCCTGTAGGGCGCACTCAACCTGCAAGTACATATGTAGCTACCTAGGCAGGTTCCTTTGGATCATGTATCATCAATTGGTGTGCAAAAACGCCATTTGCACAGTGCGCATCACCAGTACTCGTTCCTACGCACCACTTACGCACTGATGTGTATGCAACATGGGGAAGTATGTACTATATCCGCACCCACACGGTGCTGCAGCTCGTCCATACATACATAATCCCTACAGTACTGTACTCCCAGGCAGCTGCCGCTACCAATCATGACTACAATTATTGTTGCTTCCCTACCAGCCCAGATGCCGGCTGCAAGTTGCCCCTCCTGATTCCTTCAACACCTGCCCGAATGAGCGGACCTGCAGGAAGAACTGGCGGACGAAGATAGGAAGCTGGCCAAACAGGAACAAGTATTGCGCCAGAACCATGGCATGATTGATAACTCGAATAGCGCGACTGGCGGTTCCCTGTGGCAATTGACATGGCGCCGTCGCGACTCCAATTGCTTCTTTAGATCCTGCTCTAGCCGCTTCCCTCCCAGCCGCAACTGTCCCAGAACCAGATGATCAAGATAATCACAGTATCCAGAAATGTGCGCGGCACTGTCCCTCCGCCTCCGCGAATACCCCGCGCTAGAGGCTTAAGCTTAAAAGCGGGGGCAAGTGTCTGGGCAGCGGCTTGGCATCTCGCCTTGTTTTCGTCTCGTGTTCTTGTTGCAAGCAGGCATTCCCAGAAACCGAGCAAATCGCAGAGGTCGATGTGGATATTCTGTCCCTTTGCTATGCGGGCGTCAAGTCCGATGGATGGGGTGACGTGGCATTCCGACGGGTATGTCGTAGACGAATTGTTCGGCTGAGGCACTCACGGCTGTCTGGTACTTGGACTTTGCTAGAGAGGGGACCCTCCCCGACGCCGGAGCCGGGCGCGGATAAGGAAAGGCACCCGGCACACCGGCCCAACTACCGGTACTTGCTCCATGTTGGAATGGAACCAAGGCGTTTCTTTTCAAGTACAGTATGTAGACACCTACCGTCGTAGGCATGGCTCAGACATGTGGAGAGGGATAGATACATACCTAGTGCCCCAGCGTAGAGCGTGCCATCACCGTCATCTCGACAATCTGCTTGCCAGAACCGGATTCCCAACTTTATCCCCTGAGATCAGTCATATCCACAATTTGTTTTCTCCCGGTCATCTCCCGTCGTCATCGCCCACTCGTTTCTTTTTCCTGGCCTCACCGTCCCGTCTTCTCAATCATGCCCCACTCCCCAGGACATCCTGGCTCACCGCGTTGCATCTGTGGCTCCTGCGTAGATAACCATCGTAACACCAGAACAGTATTCTGGGACAAGCATCGGGATAATTAGGAGCACTGGCATCCTGGAGATGACTGGCCAGATTGCAAAGGCACGCGGCTTAGTCCGAGATTACTTGGGAACGGCAGTCGTCAGCATGTATTGCTCCGGTAATCCGGGAGCAGGCATGAAAAGATCATGTGGTTGAGGTACCAGCAGTGTTCCCTCGGTGCTTCTCGCTTGTCAACCGTCGTAACTCCGGACACCCACGAGTGAGATGAATGTCTGTGATTTGAATGACAGCGTACACGTTGTACGTATGTGGCTTTGCAAGTCTCAACCCGCCTCCAGGAGATGGCACCTTTGGGTATTCGTATCGGATATGTGAGATGCCGTATATCGGTGGGGTTCTTTGGCTCTGTGGACACAGCTCGTCTCTGGATCGACAGTGTACATATTGTACATATTCACCAGGCACGGACATAGTAGAGCAGGGAGACGGATACAGTATACAAACATTAGTACTACAAACAGATCATCAAGGTGGTGCAGAGGAAAACGTAACCCGTGCTACATTGCACATCAATCAGTTGGAGCGTCATCCTAGTAGATTGATATACGGCTCCGGCCAATTTCCCCACACCAATGGTCTGTCGCCAAGCCTTCCACTAACAGGCGATAGTAACTTGATCTTCCGCCGCTCCTCATCCACGTCCGACACATAAACGAATCCCATGACACTTGCCGCTCGTACTGTCTCAGGGGAGTCCTTTGGTGATGCGTGCATGATGGCTAGTGTCCAGTGTTGCATTGGAGACGAAGGTACTTCTCGGGTAAGCGCCTGTTCTCCGCCATACGTCGAGTCTGTGATTATCCGTGTCAGAGCTGGATGGCCTCAATTGAAGCAAGGGTCACGCCCGGAGTCTCCCTTTTTCATGAGTCAGGGTTGTACGTACCTTCTGGTGTCTTGTAAATGACAATGCTGTCGAAGTCGACTTGTTGAATCAGAGGACTCAAAGTGCGCTTAGCGTCTCCAAAGAAGTACTCCTTGATCGCTGCCTCTCTCACATGCTGAGTAAAGTTGTCGTCTCGGGAGACGACGCCATCCGAACGGTCTATGAGGGCAACGCTGATGGGTTCCCCCAAGCTAGTTTTCTCACTTCCGAACCGCTTGGCCAGCTCGGTGTTCAAACCCATTGAGCCCACGACGATAATGACGTTGACTGAGCCAAGAGGTTAGTTCTGTGCTCAAGGTGTCATGATTGCAAACGTACTAGATAGTTCGTCCACAATGTGTGCAATGATGTCGAGATCGACTTGGTTCTTTTCATCGATACCCATGCTGTCGACAATCACGCCAGAACTTCGCACGCTAGGGTCCTCGCTCAGACGCGCGCTTGTGCTGCCGGCCAGCTTACTCATCAGTTCGCGATAGAAATCGGGATCCTCCTCGTGAGATTGCTTCCCGTAGGAGAAGACCAACGGCAGCTTAACGGGGACGCTGCTAGGTCCACTTGTCGGGGTGCTGCCCCAGCCATCGACGGCCTCGGGGTCCATGACCGAGGCAAAGACGCTCGCGCTCAGAGTTCCCGGTAAGCTGAGGATACCCTCCTTTGGGTCTGCATTGATCACTAGAGGCTGGTAGCCCTGCCGAGACGCGTAGCTGGTCAGGGTTCTCGCCAAAGTCGTCTTTCCCGAAGTCGGAGGGCCGGTGATCAAAACCCGTGGCCCCTCTCTGCCGTCCCTCGCTGCCGCGACTCGCAACTCGTTGAGTTTTCCGTGCAGGTTCAGGTGCGAATTGGCCGGGTTTAGCGTCGGATTGGCGTATTCGGCGACAAAGTTGTTGTCGCAGCGACCGTCGAGCTCCAGCTCGCAGCCGTGCCACGAGAGGATTTTGGACTTGACGCCAGAAAACGTGTAGGCATTGCGCACCGCAAGCTCGAGGCCATCCTTCTCAGCGGTGCCTGAGAGGACCTTGACGACGAGGTTCGAACCGTGGGGGACTTCGAATCGCCATTCCCAGGCAGGGCGGAGCGATATGGTACGCGTAGAAGAGGCGGTGGGCTGCAGATTGGGTTGAGAGGTCAGCGCTATAAACAACTACTTCGGGAGACGCGCCTCTCCTCACCTGCGTGGGGATCTGGCCCAGGCCTGGAATCGACATGGCCAGCTACATCGATCAGGGACGTGTAGAGAGTGAGGTTGGGTTGGAGCCGTCGTCACGGCGCGTGCTTCACGGCGCGTGGGGCTCTTGGAAGCGTTCTAGAAGGCTCTTGCTAGCGGCAGGCCAGGGTTCCACGTGATGGTCATTGAGCCCGTCACTCTCCCCTTCGAGTTCCATCGCTGAGACCTACTTGAATAGGATACAGGACTAATATGCACCTATTAATCAGTGGTCATCACATCGTTCTTTGTGTTTTTTTTTCTTTCTTCTATTTTTCCCCTTTCAAATGGTCAAACCGATATGGTTGCTGACCTGGTCACTCGTTTAGCCATTCACCATCGAAGCATCCTACCCTCGAATGGGACCTACTTGATTGATAAAAAATATCGCCTGAAAGGAATGTGATGCACAGCACATATAAGACAGAAAGCCCTTGGATAGTCACAATCTTTCTAGGCATGTCCCCAAGTGGGCACGAAGAGGTAGAGATAGACTGGGCTCGAGCCCTTCCAGCCCATGCCGAGACTACAGCCCAGCGGCTCATACAAGAGTGTACTGCAGAACTTGTTCATTGACATACCATACACGCTGACTTTCAGTGCATGCAAGAGTCATGGCTCGACCACTTCGCTTTGACATCACATAGGATCAACTCGATTTATGCAATAAGCAGTTCAAAATGCATTTTGCCCGTAGGCTGTATCGTCCATAAGGCTAAGTATACTTCAATGCTCCTTTTAACGCCGGCCCCCCTGGGACCTTCTCCATCAGATATATATACGTATATATCTTTAAACACTGTCATTATCGTGGGTACCAGAGCGCCGGGGCATCCGCCTCTGAGCTTTCTATCGTCTTTTCAAAAGTTACTCCGCTGGGTATCAGGACCTGTGGCACATCTTTGGCCGTATAGCAAATGCGTTCGTTTCCTTGTTCCGACCTTGGGCCTCAATCGAGTAGCAGACATCGCACAGCTGTCTTTATTTATTGTGCCATCTCCTCAAAAATTCGAATCAGACTCCGCACACCCTTGAGTGAGTTTTCGTCCGGCCCCTGTCCGGGAGTCCACTGGGCATGTGCGAAATCAATCAGCTTCAGGCTAAAGACTCGAGGTAGAGAGGGCTCTGAGGAATCGTCGTCGTCGTCATCATCATCGTCGTCGTTCAGCTCGTCGTCAACAACCAGATCGATGCCACTATCAACTCTTTTGGTAGTGCGGATAGCCTTTTCCACGTTGGTATCGACCTTCTCGACGTACGCGTTATTCTCATCGATCGCCGTACGTAAGGCCTTGCCATCTCCCTCGTAGACAAAGAGCAGTGACGAGGAGTACATGCGGCTTTCGTGCTTGACAAGAATCTGCTCCACCCGCTTGAGGTCTCGTACATAGGCGGAACAAACTGCTTTGCCCAGTTCGCCATCAATGCCTGCCGTTTTGTTGAAAATGAATTTGCGAAACTCGTCAACCACATTGTCGTCGCTGACTTTGTCTTTTCCGTAGTCCTTGTCGTAGGTCTTGTACTCCTCAGAGTTCAAATCAGAAGCGTCTTCAGAACCGCGGAATACTCGCATGCCGGCTATCCGAAAACCAAGGTTTTTATGCGTCGTCTCTGATGAGATCTTGTCGAAGCGTCGCTTCTTCTCCGTAGGGGCATCATCAGCCCAAAGGCGTACACCCAGTTTGACATCAAGGATGTTGGGCTTCTTGAAGCCGTATGTCGCGTTATCGAGAACAACCGCCTTATCTGTCTTAATCTTCTTGTCCTTGTTTGGGACCCAGGTCCCATTCTCCTTTCCAGCTTTGGGGACGGCTAGGGCGATTTGCTCTGCAACGCTGGCAGCGATTTGGTCCTTTGTTGTCTCAATATCACCAGACTCAGAGATGACACCTGCGACAGCCTCGTCGATGTCTACGCTGGCGGGGTCTGTAAGCGACAAAGAGCCCATGAATAAGGGCATCAGCTCGGAGAACTCGGGGTGTCGGTGATTGGCGGAGTGATAGAAATCGATCTCGGTTTGAGTACAGGGTTTGATGAAGAGCTCGCCGTCGGCGCTGCAAAGAGTGCCGGCACTGCGCGAGGGTGGACCAAAGTGATCAGTAGACTGCCGGGAGCACAAGGGTATGTGGAGTTGCGTAACTCGAGGGAGCAAAGGGTACAATACTTACTGGCCGGCCACGGCGTGATCATAGTCACGGAGCTGGTCGCGATGGGGTATTTCCTTGGTGCCCATCATCTCGACGGTGTTTTGAAGGTAATGAGCGGGATTGGTTTGCAGTACGGATGGAAAAAGGAGAGTGCGAGGGCAGAACGGGATCAAGTCGAGTTGACAAAATTGCGCCGCGCGCTGGCTTCCTTTTAAAGAACCGAGAAAAAGAGGATGAATGCGAGAGGAAGCGACTGGGATCAGCGCAGGATCGCCGCAAACAAGGCGCAGGCTGGGTGTGGGGAGGCCTACGAATGAGGATTGACTGAAGGGGGGAGGATGCGGATGTGGATGTGGATGTGGATGCGGGAGAGAGAGATGGACAGCGGCTGCGACCGAGTGGCAAGCTGGCAAGCAAGCCGTAGTTTGCGATTTGCCTTTTGCTGGCGTGGATTTTAGCGGGGTGCGGAATGACGGCACCGGGAAATTTCAGGGCAGGTCAAACGTCGATGCGCAGCCAGGGGAAAACGGAGCTAAGGTAATCTTTGGCGTACTGTACAGTGCAGCGGCTGGGATGGGAATGCAAATGCAAATGCAAATGGGAATGTGGATTGGCATACGAATGCAAATGTGACTGAAGGGATGGGATGGGATGGGATGGGATGGGATGGGATGAGAATCATTATATGGAGTCAAGGTACCTTATGGATAAGGACTTGGAGAATCCAAGGGGGAGGCTTAGGCTTGGCCACTCTCTCTCCATCTTACACCTCACACCTCACATACACACCTCACATACACACAGGCTCGACTGGCCACGAGACGACGGCTGGACGGCTCTTGGGCTCCAGCGCCGAGTCGAGTCGGTGACAGCGCATGGATGGATTGCATCTCTGAGATTTCGCCCACTCTATTCCCTGCACGGCGCCAAATCCGTCCTGCCGTCCCCGTCCAGCCCGTCCACAAGTCTACAGTACAAACCTACAAACCCACAAGTCCACAAGCCCACAAGTCTCCCCCAGAGCCCAAAGAAGGCCTGTCGTTAGGCGTTCCGGGCTGCGCTGCCTCATTGTGGCGATCGCTAAGCCACAGGCCGCAGGTTGGCCTCAAAGCTCCGTGCCTTTTCATTCGATCCCGACTGACGCCTTGCTCTCCCTGTCCTTGTCGGTTTTCTTTACAGATTACCTCAAGCCCATTTTCTGTTGGTTCTGCTACCGAGAGCCCTGTCTGTTCGCTCTGTGCGCGCTGGGCTTGGGCAGAGTCGAACAGAAGTGTGCGTGCACCTTGGCGAGCTGGACACCACGCCGCCCTCGGACCGCAGCAAACTGTATGCGTAACTCCGTGCTCTTCAAGCAGGGATCTGGCACCAACCAGCAAGCATCAAGCACCTCTGTGATTTCGCCCTCTGCTGTACCATTTCTCCAGCGGAGAGAGAGAGAGGTCTGTATAGTGAAAATTCGAACAGGCCACCTAGACTTGCTTGTAACGCGAACAGCCGTGTCGAGGCTGAGGCGATGACGATACCCATGGATGACCAGATTCCTAAGCCATCTATTCCCCCTTTGACAACTCCAATGGCATTGCTCGCCTTCCAGCCCACCAGTATCACACAAGGTAGGAAGCCAGCCACAGAATCGTGTCAGGACTCGCAGTTGCGTGCACATACACATCGACCAACCGTACCAGAAGTGGCCAAGAGGACAAGGCAGAATTGCACTAGTTAGCGACGTTGGCTAATCGGTTTCCAGCTCCCGTCCAGGATCCCGGGATGAGCACAACACCGCGTTTCCCCACGTGTCCATGCCGTCTTTGAAGGATGCCGAAGAGACCTGTCCATTTATTGGTGGCCGTTCGCTTCGAGAACTGACATTGGTCCATCCAAAACGGTCAACACCACCTCGACTTTGTATCATGTGCCTTCCACTGCTCACGTTGGACAGGCGTACACGGACTTAGTCAGTTGAGCCCAACGTTGTGATGTGTTGTTGTTGGTGCTCTGGTTTGTATTGGGATCATCGACCCACAACGCTCCAACATACCAACAGCAAGTTGTGATTGCCAGTAGGTAGATACGCAAGGAGTTACCAACCACAACGAGCTGCTGCAACGCTGTGCTCATCCTTCTCCCTCCTGTCTCAGTTGTACAGCCCCGCTAGCCGCGTCTGCTGGCTGCTTGGTGGACAATGTCTGCCTATTCATGCGGCGCGGCGCCAAAACCCTCCACCTCGTGAAGTCAGCCCTAGCTGAGCAACTGAAGCTGTTACTGCGTTAATTCTTTTCCATGGCGCAGCTTACCCCGCCTCCTTCATTTAACCTTCTCTCCGAGAGCGCCTTGGCAACGTTGTTCTGGGAAGAAGAGGAAAATCGTCGGTCTTTTCCCGATCTAGAAGCCTACATATCCTCGTCTCACGTAAGGGCTTGCCAACTGCCTCTTTACTGGCTTACTAGGTCAGTGTAATCAAGGCCAACGGCGGTCGCGAAAAGAATAGGGGTAGCTCTAGCGTTAATCGAGCTCTGTAATCTACTAGTCCCTTGGCAGTTGAGCAACAACATGAGCCAGCTCGAAAAACAGAGCAGCCAGCCAGCCTCTAAGTAGGCGCTGTGAGAATTGAATACTTTGCTTCACTTTGTTCTCCGACCCTGAGCTTTTACAGACATGGAGCAATGTCCTTGGGGTCCTGGGCACCATGATGATAGATATGATAGCTTAGGTGCATTGTTTGCCAACATCCAAACGCCTTGCCAGTTGCTGCCACCCGGTTGACAGGCTATCACCTGCACAGGACTTTTCTGCAATAGACGTAGTTTGTGTTTATCCTTGATTCTTCAAGTTCAACACTGAGGTGAGGTGATTTAACAACGGGCACTTTTGTTTGTGTACTCTAGTTGTTTGCTCCAAAGAAACACTCAGGCATTACGTCTATACCGTGATCAACTTATTCCCCCATTGCCTACAAAGGGCTCGACTGGCAAGACGCTTTCCCAAGAGCTAGAAGTCTCATCTCACCCTGCAACAGATCACTTGATCCTTTGAACTCATTATCGAACAATACAATAGATGGGCTGGGTCACGAAGTGGACATGACGCCGTGTAACGACATTCAAGATCCCAAGGGAAGTGGCTACGGCGAGGAGGCGCCTGATTTGCCCTCCCTGGACCAGTCAGAGCCAAAGAAGAAAAAGAAGAAGGGGAAGAAGAAGAAGGCCGGTGGAAATGGGTTTGAAGGCACGTTTCGGAAGGACTTCATTTCAAGCCAGCATGACTGACAAGCTTGCGCGCAGAGTTCTTTGCTGATCCACCCATGACCCCTGATGAAGCAATGGAGGAAAAGAATGATATATATGCTCCGTAAGATCTCCCAACATCCCTCATGAATCTTCTTCAGCTAATGAAAGTGCTTCGAAGACACCTCTCCTTTGAAGAGTACGACCCCTTCGCCTAATGTTCTACCATGAGCTAACAATATCCAGGCGGATGCAATCATGCATCCAACGTTATCGCGCTCGCAGACGGCTTCAAGCTGAGCGAACCTTCTACTTCAACGAGTATCTATTCCTTGGTGGAGTCGACACCAACCCCGGCGCATTTGGCGGCCTTGGGCCTCAAGACCTCAAGGATCTGACTCCAGCCCAGCGCCGTGAGGCGACAGCAACCGATATCATCTACGGCACTTCGGCAGCAGGCGATCGATTCTATAATGGCGATCAAAATAACTGGTCCGTCGACTTTGCGGGCGTGGCTGCCGGTTTCTTCTCCGTCACTCTGCCCCTGATCACGTCGTTGGTGCCAAACCAGATGATGCTCGGCATCGACGTCGTCGACAACTTCCTACGCTATGTATGTCACCATGATGTCTGCCCCGAACACGAAGAAGATGTGAAGGCCGCGCTTGCAATTTGTGGACAAGCCAGGGTGCAGTGGCCGATGATGCGCCAACTGTACTCATCAATGCCGGGCCAGTTCAATCTTGCGGCTGGCCGGCTTTTCTGCCCTGAGACGGTGGAAGACGACTGGTCCCTTCAATACTTCCAGCCCCCCAGCAACTTTGATGCCAAAGTGGCTTTCTACTCTGCGTTTGCACTAATGAATGAGCCAGAGACCTTTGCTCGCTTGTCTCAAAGGGAGCTGCGGGTGACTAGACAATACTGCCGCAGTCTTGAACTCATCAAGGTCTACCACGCTGAAGCAGGTGTTGCTCAGAAAGCCAGATCCTTGACCATTGATGGAGAGGCAGCAAATCTAGTACCGATTGGCAAAGGAATATTCAAGCCTTGTGTTATAGAGAGCGAGTGGGACACACCCGAGGATCCTACAGCTACCTCGGAGGGTGACGAGATTGTCCTGTTCTTCGACGATGCTATTCTCGCGAACATGCCGTTGGGAATGAAGGCTATCTTGAATTTGTGCGAATTGGATGCCGGCCTAACGTTTGTCAGGGCGCTCGAATCCCTGTTTCCGTCGTTCTATACATTTCTCCCACAGGAGCTCATGCGACACTACAGAACCCCCAAGGACACGGACCGGCCTGCTCCTTTCGCAAGCCACTCTATTACCGCGGACAAGGTCACCGACGAGGAGAATCAGTAATAGGAACGCAGGCCGTCAAGTGGCTTTTGGGACGAAGAGATATCCATGGTTTACGTTTTGCATCTGGCATGGGCATAGAGAGGATGCAGGATTATCAGTATTAATGGTCTACTTTCTTACATGTGATACAAGGAACAAAGAACCCAAGCTGCCGATGTTAAGCATATAAGCGTATGAAACGAAACCACCTCCTAAACTCCAGGTTCGATAATCTATCATAACAATCCTGCGATGCACGACCATTCAACCCGGCTACAGCGCTGGCCGGCACAAAGAACTCGCTTCTCATCAAGAGTATGAGGTCCTGTGTAGATTGCCTAGTCCCTGGACTGAATCTTGTGGTCCCCAGCAACGACCTCGGCGTACGAAGGCGGAACACCGTGCTCGTTGGAGCTGCCCTCGCCTGCATTAACGACACCGTGCTGTTGCGGCTGCACGGCGGGTTGGCTGGGGCCGGCGTTGCGTGTGCCGTAGTTGAGGTTGTTGTTTTGCGGAGGAGTCTGCGACTTCTTCTGGGGCTGGTGGTTGCAAGGCGGCGTCTGGACGTAGACGTAGGTGACACGGCCACCCTCGCGATCCTGAGGTAGGGACTCGTATTCGTAAGGAGGCTCGGGATAGCGGGCGATGATGTACCAGGAGTGAATGAGGCCTGGGATAAATCCAAGAATGCAAAGAAGAATGTTGATGAAGGAATCAGCGGTGCAGATGCCGCCGCTCTTGACCCAGACTAGAGAAGGAAGATGTTAGCAACGATTCGGAGGGTGTGACGCAAGCCGAGGCAGCCGGAGGGGTCCGATTTGACTTACCAGGCAGTGGAGGGAAGAGGATGGCCAGGAAGGCCAGGAATATATCGGCAGAACACATGATTTAGTAGATGTCTTTGGAAATATGTGATGTTGTAGAAAGGATTGAGCACGGGTGTAAATTGGTCGTTGATGTAGGAGGATCGATCGTGGTTGAGTCCGACCCAGCAGGTTTACGATGAAGCCTGGAATGTGCTGTGGCGAAAGAGTCACCTGCATGTGGCGTATGCAGCAACTGCGAGCAGGCTTGCGTAATTCGTAACTGATGGGCCAGGGGTTTCGCAGAAGCCTATTGGGCAATGTACACTTCAACTAGCTCTTCAGCCACATCCATCCGTCATTCTGCGGGGTCATCCGATGTCCCACAGCAAGGACCGAACCACTTTTGTGGATGCCTAGGCTCACCGAGACTTACCGAGATAACACGATAACAGCGTTTCCCCGAACCTTTTCCGTGGTGAGGCAGCTTTTCCATTCATCTACTTTCGCCGTCGTGCGACCAGAAGCGACTGCATATCATCCTGCCGCGACGCAGGACAATCCGGCGTCATGGACGATCTTTTAAATCTTGAGCTGCTGTCGCTCGTTTCAAAAGTCACGTCGGAACTTCAAAATCACGTTGGAATCAGCGACAAGACTCTTGCCGAGTTCCTGATTGCCCAACGAGTAGAATGCACTTCATTCGATCAGTTTCGCGACAAGCTCGCTGGCATCGGTGCAGACTTCCCACCTAGTCTGGTGGAAAGCCTGGATCGCCTTGTTCTGACCCTGCACCCAAAGTTCAAAGGCAAGGGAAGTTCCAGCAAGGAAGAAGAGCATCATCGAACCTTTGAGGAGAAGGAGAAGGTCTTCAGCGGCCTTGCGCTGCCCGATAAGCGGACCGAATACGCTGGCGCCGCCGACGCTATAGACGACACACTTGCGCTTTTGGAGGGACTTGAAGGCAAGGCGAAACAGGCAAAAGCCTCTAGGAAGCGCAGCCGAAGCCCTGACGAAGACACCAAAGAGCCGAGACGAAGGAGACGAGACAGATCGCGATCCAAAGAGCGCCGAAGGAAGAGCAAATACCGATCGAGATCGCGTTCACAGGATCGAGACGACGAAGATTGGCGCGACGGGTACCGAGACTCGCGCAAGGATCGAAGGGGTCGTCAACGCCACGATGAATACGACGACCAAGACGGCGACCGCTTCCGCAACGCCCCTGCAGCAGAGATCGACGACAAACCACAACTGCATAAGATTTACGAGGGACATGTTACGGGTATCAAAGATTTCGGTGCCTTTGTTAACATTCATCATGTCAAGGGCAAAGTCGATGGTCTGGTTCACGTCTCCCGCATGGCCGCTGGTCAACGAATCGATCATCCTTCCGATCTGCTCACCCGTGGCCAACAAGTATGGGTCAAGGTCAGCAGTATCGAGGGTTCAAGAGTTGGCCTCTCGATGAAGGATGTTGATCAGGAAACCGGGATGGACCTGGAGCCCCAGGCCAGGTTAACAACCGGTGCTAATATGGAGGCGCTTGGTGGTGGTGCGAGAAACGGCTTTGTGGATACGCCTGTAAACATGCCTCGAGATAACTTGGGCCCTCCTCGGAAACAGAAGAAGCGAATGACCTCGCCAGAGCGATGGGAGATTCGACAACTCATCGCATCTGGAGTTGCCAAGGCCTCGGACTACCCCGAACTCGAGGAAGATTACAATGCGACACTCCGTGGAGATGGAGAACTGGAGCTGGAAGAGGAGGTCGACATCGAAGTGCGGGACGAAGAACCTCCATTTTTGGCCGGCCAGACGAAGCAGTCTCTTGAGCTGTCCCCCATTCGTGTGGTGAAGGCCCCGGATGGTTCCATGAACCGCGCAGCCATGTCTGGCACATCACTTGCGAAGGAGAGGCAGGAGTTAAAGCGACAAGAAGCTGATGCCGCAGCCAAGGAAGAGCCGAAGGAGAATCTATCGTCACAATGGCAGGATCCCATGGCTAACCCTGACAAGCGCCAGTTTGCCAGCGATTTACGAAACGCCCGAACCAATACAGTCACTGATGAGGTGCCTGAATGGAAAAAGGCCGTTATCCCCAAAGGCCAGTCTTTGGGAAAACGTACAGACTTGAGCATGAAGGAGCAGCGCGAATCATTACCTGTATTCGCGTTCCGCAACCAATTGATCAGGGCTGTGCACGAGAACCAGGTCCTGATTGTAGTTGGGGAAACCGGCTCCGGCAAGACGACTCAGTTGACTCAATACCTAGCCGAAGCAGGGTTTGCTAACGACGGCATCATCGGCTGCACCCAGCCCCGTCGAGTAGCTGCCATGTCCGTCGCCAAGCGTGTCGCTGAAGAGGTCGGTTGCAAGCTGGGTGACGAGGTTGGCTATACCATCCGATTCGAGGACTTCACGAGCCCGGCAACGAGAATCAAGTACATGACGGATGGCATGCTTCAGCGTGAGATTCTTGTTGATCCGGACATCAGTCGATACTCGTGCATTATGCTTGATGAGGCTCACGAGCGTACTATTGCCACCGACGTCCTCTTCGCTTTGCTAAAAAAGGCTCTTGTACGACGACCAGATCTGAAGGTGATTGTTACGTCGGCAACTTTGGATGCCGACAAGTTCTCTGCCTATTTCAACGAGTGCCCTATCTTCACGATCCCCGGCAGAACATTCCCCGTCGAAGTACTATACTCACGCGAACCGGAATCTGATTACCTGGATGCTGCGCTTGTGACGGTCATGCAGATTCACTTGACGGAGCCCAAGGGCGACATCCTGCTCTTCTTAACGGGGCAGGAGGAAATTGACACAGCGTGTGAGATTCTATATGAGCGGATGAAGGCTTTGGGCCCAAATGTTCCAGATCTCCTCATCCTGCCCGTCTACTCTCAGCTGCCTACCGAAATGCAGAGTCGAATCTTTGAGCCGGCTCCTTCAGGCAGCCGCAAGGTTGTCATTGCCACCAACATTGCTGAGACGTCCATCACCATCGACGGCATCTACTACGTGGTAGACCCTGGGTTCGTGAAGCAGAACGCTTACGATCCAAAGCTGGGCATGGACTCGCTCATCGTCACCCCCATTTCCCAGGCGCAAGCAAATCAAAGAGCCGGCCGTGCCGGCCGAACCGGGCCTGGGAAGTGTTTCCGCCTCTATACCGAGGCGGCGTTTCAGTCCGAGATGCTGCCTACCACTATTCCCGACATTCAACGAAAGAACCTATCCAATACCATCCTCATGCTCAAAGCCATGGGCATCAACGATCTACTCCACTTTGACTTTATGGACCCTCCGCCAATCAACACCATGCTTACGGCCCTGGAAGAGCTGTATGCACTGAGTGCTCTTGATGACGAAGGCCTCTTGACGCGTCTGGGCAGAAAGATGGCCGACTTCCCCATGGACCCTTCATTAGCCAAGGCTGTGATTGCCGCCGTGGACCTCGAGTGCTCCGATGAAATCCTCAGCATCGTCGGTATGATCACCATCACAAATTCCGTCTTCTACCGCCCCAAGGAAAAGCAGTCACAGGCAGATCAGAAGAAGGCAAAGTTCCATGACCCACATGGCGACCACCTCACCCTCCTGAACGTATTCAATGCCTGGAAACAAAGCGGGTACTCAACCCCTTGGTGCTTTGAGAACTTCATCCAGGCCCGCTCCATTCGCCGTGCCAAGGACGTTCGTGACCAACTGGTCAAGATTATGGAGCGATACAAGCACCCCATTGTCTCCTGCGGTCGCAAGACGGAAAAGGTCCGCCAGGCTCTGTGCATGGGATTCTTCCGCAACTCGGCTCGCAAGGATCCCCAGGAAGGCTATAAAACACTGACCGAGGGCACGCCCGTTTACCTCCATCCTAGCTCGGCACTGTTCGGCAAGCAGGCCGAGTGGGTCATCTACTACACGCTCGTTCTCACTACCAAGGAGTACATGCACCACACTACGGCCATTGAGCCCAAGTGGCTCGTCGATGCTGCGCCAACCTTCTTCAAGGTGGCGCCCTCAGACCGCCTTAGCAAGAGACAGAAGGCTGAGAGGATCCAGCCGCTCTACAACAAGTTTGCTGGCGAGGATGATTGGCGACTGAGCGCTCAGCGAAAGGGAGGAAGAGGTGGTGGTGGTGGTACTTGGGGTTAGAGGACTTTATGAGCCATGTTGTCAGGGAGCAAGAGAGTCAGTGTATACCAGTAAATGGGAGACCGTCGCGTGGGTCTTTTAGTATTTGTTTAAATTAGATAGCCTGCCCATTAATAGCAGCACTCGAGCGTTCTTACGTATCTCAGTTGAAAGTTCCCTATATTCACCCAGTCCGCCTCTGGTATGTACGGCTAAATTGCCTTGGTTGCGGTTTAGTCTACGTGTCAGTCAACAAGTGTAGCCTGAACAACATGGCCAGCAAGTGTCCGCCGAATTTCCCAAGCACGCTGAAGATATTGTCGGCCAGACTCGGTTGCGACCTTGCCGTACTGCTGACTATGTCCCGGCAACCTGTAAGCGGCCTTGCGAATACCAGACCAGGGCCGGACGCTCAAGTTGGCACCGGTCGAGTTTGTAAAGTCGATGCGAGCCACGTCCTTGTATCGATCAACCAGGAGCCAGCGTAGCACGCTCCGATGAGGTCTCGCTGCCGCCAAAGCCGATCTTACAATCCCATCGCCATTCTCATCCCTCGTCACGTACATTATCGAGGAACCGTGTCGAACAAGCACTTTAACGCACTGCAGGGCACCAATGCTGCACGCAAACATGAGAGCAGATCCCTCAGTGCAACAGTTCTTCTCAGTATCGAGTCCAAATTCGAGTAGGAGCTTCAACATGTCCACATCATTACTGAGGATGACCATGCACTCAGCACTTGGCACAGATGGTCTGCGTGGATTGACCAGCCGGTCAAGGTATTCTTTAGGAGCCCGTCGGAGTAGTTTCCTTAGTAAAGGCGCCGAAATGGCCATGTCAAGAGCGTACTTCAAGAACTCGGGGTCTTGTTCCAGTAGCCGTGGGTAGTCCATGTTGGTGTTCAAGATATAGGAAGTCGACGGGCCACCCCAGAAGATGAGCGAGGAGGCCGCACACTTCCTGCCTGGCGGTGCGTCATATAGATCCAACCCCAACTCGACAAGGTCCCGCACTATGTTAGGTTGTGGGCCACCGAATCGAGGGTGCAATTCTAGGCCTCGAAGATTCGCCGGGCCTGCGCCCCCCTGAAGTAAACAACGAACCATCTCAACATTACCATGCGATGTCGCAGTGGACAGGGGCGTCTCTCCATCAATATCAAGGATATCTGGGTAAGCTCCAGACGAGAGGATAGCTTTGGCAACTTCAACGTTCCCAGATCGCGAAGCCATGTGAAGGGCTGTCTTCAGGCCGTCATCCTGGGCGTCAACATTTATGCCACTACTTATTAGTAGGTCCAACATGCGAAAGAAAGCTTTGCGCTCAGCTTCATCCCATTCAATTTCTCCTACTGACCTCATAAGAGTATGAAGAGCAGTTGAGTTATCCTTAATGTGTTCGCTGGGAGACTTCATTCCCCGGCAGCGTATGTTCACGGCAGTTCGGAGCGCTAGCCGCGAAGACACACTGTCCCCCACGGCACGATCAAGTACGGGTTCGGAGTTAACTCCCAGCTTTTCCATAAGCTCCCTTGAGGAAAGGTCAGCACTGTTGGTACCCACTGCTCCAGATTGACAGCACCACTGTAACTCACTCATATCTTCCAGCATTGTCCTGCAGGTGTTGGACCAGAGTCTCGAGGAGTACTGCGTGAAGACTCGACGGAACAAAATCGTCATCTGAGAGCCGACAGACAGCTTGTATGGGTGTGCAAGGCTCGGTAAAAACAAGTTTTCCACTGTCCAGATAGATATCAAGAAGTTTTCTGAGAAGATCACATGCCTCAATTTCGGTTACAGACCCATCTGTGCGTGATACCATGTCGGGATCTTGGCAGATGGAGAAAATAGAATCGAACCCAGTTGGCCAGTGAATCTCACATCTCGCAGTAAGACCTCCGACAAGACCAGAGTTGACCAGCTTCATCATGATATCCAATCGCCCTGAAGCAGCCGCGAAGCTCATGACTGTACATTGGCCGCATGGCATGGGAGTCGACATCACCACATCATGGGGTAGGTCGCTCAAGATATATTTGGGATCAAACTCAATTTCTCGTGCAAATGGCCCCCCTTGGATGAAGTCGACGAGGAAGTGGCTCAAATTGTCAAGCTTGGGACTCTCCCGTGTTCCAAAAGGTGTCTTACCGTAGACATGCATAATCTTCTTCTTCAAAAGATTTTGCTTGGGATACTTTGCGCTGATCATTGTATCAGAGTCGAGGACATAACGATCGAGATAATCGGACTTGACTCCACGAAACGTGAGTAACTCTACTGCTGTTTCGTTTTCCTCGAACTCTGCTACATCCATTGGCTTCCATCCATCTGAATCAGGAGTTTCGAGGTTTGCTCCACACTCTCGCAGTACGTCGAGACAGTCAAAGGCAGAGCTTCGGATAGCAATATGAGTTGGAGGCGATCCATTGTTGGGTATGAACGAGTCAATCTCGTCGATTAGAGGCGTTCGTTCCAAAAGCATTTCTAGCGTGTCTCTATTATCGTGGTATGTGGCCATCTGTATGATGTTGCCTGGAGTCTGATGAGGGCCTGACGGAGTGTAAATGACATCCCAGTCAAACTTGTCACCGACTTGGTTGATTAATCTATCCAAGACTTTGTCGCACTCTCCGGTAAAGGCGCATGCCATGATCGCGTTGAATCCGTTTGGGCCGAAGGCAGGATCTGCCCCCATTTTCAGAAGAACCATTGCGGTTTCGCTGCGTCTTTTCCAGATAGCCCAAGGCAACGGCGCCAGATTTGGTAACTCCAAATAGTCAGATCCTTTCATTGGCTGATTCGGGTCAATGAGCTTTTTGTCAAGAAGAATTTGCAAAAGCATTGCAGAATCAGTGTCTTTTGTCATTTCCCCTATAGCCTCCATAAGCCCATCTTGCCGTTTTACCAGTGTATGAGGCTGAACCCCCTCAATCAAGAGCTTGAGAATTGGTTCGAGAAGAGGGTAATCAGCTTGTCCAGCAACAAACTTGATTATGTGTTCGAGAAGCGTTTCGCCATCAAGTTCTGGCCGCGGAGTGGTCAGGGGAACTCCTAAGCGTACCAAGTTTGACACAAGATGTGTTGACTTATATCGTATTGCTTCAATAAGAAGAAGACATGCGTCAAACGAGTTCACAAAGCTGACGTCCCATGTAGCGTCCAGGATTGTCGAGAGTATCTGAAACGTCCAAGGACTCCAGTAGGTATATTCTGTATCAGTCTTGGCCAAGCAAAGAATTCCACACTTCTTTGATACTAGTTCGTATGCGCTTAGAGCATCACGCGCTATCAGACTCGATATCGCGATGGTAATGGAATGTTTCAAGAACTCCAACGACTGCGGGATGTCCTCGGGTAGATTGTCAAATTTGCGAAGAACCTTGCAACAAAAGCGTTCCCATAGACTTCTTCCGTGAGAGTCACGAGAGTTCCGAACTTCTGCGGAAAGTAGCTTGTCATATATGTTTGCTGAAAGTGTCTTGGTGCACGAAGGGTGGGCAGATGGGCAAGGGAGATTTTGGGGTCCTCGTGTAGTTCTGGCCAACATTGTGTTTGTGATGATAGTCTCAGCAGCAGTTGACTCATCAAGAGTATATATGGACAGACCTCGGCATAGCTCAAGGACGCGGTCCACAAGATCCTCTGTGGCGGATAGGTTGAGACAGTGCACAAGTAAACGCCCAGACCTATCACGAGTGTGTGGATTCAGTCCTGTACGGAGAAGCTTCTCTAGCATGTCCAGATCTCCCCAGTCTACAGCCAAGTGTAGCCATGACTGGTACTGGTTCGAGGGGCCAGGTAGAAGACAATGCTCTCCAAGAATCAATTTGGCGGTTAACAGACCGGTAGGCGATGATCCTTTTGGTTCAAATTCTAACTCACTGACTCGCTCTAGCGCGGTAATCAAGGGAGTGAGGCCAGAGTTGCACTCCGTGGTCAAATTTCGAGTTTTATGTGGATCATTCTCGCACAGCCACTTGATGAGAACAGCATCACTGGTTGCTGCAGCAAAGTGCCAGATATTCTTCCCGTCTTTGTCCTGATCAGTAGTGCTAGCACCATAAACCAGAACGAGTTTTGCCAGAGCGGTCGTGTCTTCAATCACCATGAGCGGAGTGCGGCCTTGATCGTCAGTGGACTCAAGGCTGGATCCAGACTTGATAAGAAGATCAATTGCTGCGATGTGATTTCCTTCCACAGCCATATGGAGAATTGTCCCCCAATTTTCAATTCCATCATCCGATATATATGGAAGATTAGGATCGAAGCGCTTATCCTTTGTCAGGCGCTCCAGCAAGAAAATGTTGGACTCGATGATAGACTCTTTGACCAGAGCTTCGTATGACTTTTTTTCGAGACATGACAATCTCTCGTGAAGGACAGAGTCGTTGGTGAATTTGAGCTCCGTGTTCAGGAAAAGTGAGCACACCCTTTCCCGGAGCTCTTCTGCCAGCGCATCCTCAGGAAAATCAGTGAGCAACGTTCTGTCATAGACATGAATGAGCAGGCGGGTGCACCTTGCTGACGCGAGTTTGGAGTATTCAATTATACTTGGTTGCTGTAGGAGGTGAACAAGGCCGTGGTCTAAAGCAGCATTGCAGGCACCAGTAACCATATTGATGAAGATGAGATCGTCTTCGCAGACGAGAGAGTTCCAAAATGCTAAGCCGGCGAGTGACGCAGGTTTAGCGTTCTCCCACTGATAATGGTAGGCACAGTTGGATCCTTGTTCCCCAAACAATCTCAAGGTAGCATTCCGGTTAGGCCCACCGTGACTCTCATCCAAGAGGGAAGACCAAGACTTGGGGGTTGCACGAGTCACCAAGACTTTTGGCCCAACCAAGGCACAATAAGGAGGCGTTCCAAGGGGACTGATATCATCCACAGAAGAACCTCTGGAGACAAGCTCTTGGCAGAGGCTAGGCAACCCCAGCGCAGCTGCTATGTGGAGAGGTGAAGTTGAGGGACTGCAGACTGCATCGGTAAGTTCCACGAGTGCCTTTGGGGAGAGGGCAGAAGCGCCAAAGATGCGAGGATAAGTTTCCCTGGCGAATTCTAGAACCCACTGCACAAAGTTGAAGGACTTGGGGGCTTGGAAGAGCAAGAGGATACTGTCGCGTAATTCTGACCAGTGGCTCTCAGCCAGATGTGGCCAGCTCACAGCTGCTATCCTGTATTGAGGAGCTGTGAGCTGGCGGGTCTTGACCAACGATCTTTCCATTGTGTATTCCTGAGGTTCACGGCCATGCTCTTTGGAGTTGAGGATTGCTAGCCAGGACGAAACATCTTCCAAGCTGGTGTCGGGTTTGGACGTGGCAGTTTCTCCCGTTGGTTCATCTTCCGCGTTGTTGCGTTCTCCCATCAGCTTAGGAAGCTGTTCTGGTCCAAGGATCGTGAAGTGCAGTGCTACATCATCGAGCGCATCGGATGATGCAACGATGAATTCGAATTTCGAGCGGTATCCAACCAGAGCTACCTTTGCCTCTCGAAGGCCGGCAGGTGTGGAATTAGAGTACAATAGACCCAAAGACTGGATAAGAAGTTCGCATCCGTCTAGCGTAGGCCATTCCGAGCTTGAGGAAGGATTGACATCTGACTGGCCGTTGACGCTCTCGTTCTGCTCAAACTCGCACACCAGAGTATGGAGACTGTGAAGCGCTCCGCCAACCAATCGAAGTTCAACCGCAAGCCCCTTCAATTCTGCTCGTTGGGGTATCGCGGGTGTCCTCAGATGCTTGTTGACTGTGGTGCACAGTTCAATGGCGGAGTCTTTAAGCTGACCAATGACCTGGCTCATAACAGGAAGCCGTTGAGTCGACATGTCTCCAACCGAAACAGTGAGTGGGCATGAATGCTGGAGCCGAGCATAAATATGGCGAAAACTTAACTCGGAGATGACCTGATTATCGCATAGGCAGCTTCGAGATGGACAATGGCATTTTTGGACATCTGTTGATGTTCAGGGAAGAATCACCTCTGCGCGCCTGTCAATTTTCAAGGTTGCCCTAGTACAGTCGCGATAACATCTTAACACTGTACGTCCCATCTCCAGGCACCGTCTTAGATGCACTCGTCCAACATTGCGCTTCCAAACTGTGTATATACGTGCGTAAGGTAGGCAGACATGTGCCTTTGTCCATCACGCACAGCTAACAGTTGCGAGTATAGGCGCCTTGTTTTTTCTCAAAGTTGAAAACCATTTGCCTTTATTCATTTCTGTCGTGGTATCATCATACATATGCGCCAAACCGCCATCCCAAGATATATCTCACAAACATAAAAAACCTGCACCTCGCAGGCCAGCCCTCCTGTTCAAACAAGACAAAGGAAATAATGGAAGTCCTTTGCGCATTTCCGATTTTGGATTTCACACAGGAGAAAGAATCAGCACGACAAACTTGACGCGGTTGTCTGCATCCTTCAACGGCGTCCAGTGACTCATCATATTGGGATCTTTCTTCTCCCGGCTCGAATCTGCGTGATCACCATTCATTGATCGAGCAGTATTCGCTCTTCGCGGTATATGGTTGGTGAGCGCGAGGTCCAAAGAAATGGATTTGCCGTCTCTGACGACAAGGTCTCTGACCGTGGACTTGAAAGCCTTGGTGACTGACGGCAGCGTAGCTTGCTCGGCCAGTACGTCAAACACATCCTTGTGCATGATGGCATCCGCGGCCATCCCTAGGTCTAGCGCATCAACCATGGCCTGTGAGAAGAAAGACACGCTCAACTTCGGTGGATATCTCATTTCTTGGTCCACGGGCATTGACGATAGAGATGCCGGATACGACGGGACGTGTTCCAAAACCATGTATCGAGAATAGGGCGTGATGATGCTATCAACAGGGTCCGACAATCGCTTCAAGACGGTGCGGGTGCTGTACGTTCTCTCGCTCGTATACCCAGTAGAGGATCGCGGTCTGTCGTAGCTGTGCTGGGGGCTCAACGGGGGCGACAACGGAGCAGCTGGTGTCTTTCGGATCGATTTGAAGAAGCCCTTCTTGGGAGCTTTCGTTAAAACGCTTAGCTTTGAGGCAGAAGTTTCCTCAGGCTCGTGGTCGCTGAGGAAGCTCTCAACATGGGAACGTCCGTTTTTGTGAGCAGTTCCTTTATCCTGCTCACCGGCACCATGAGCCAACATCTTTAAGATCTCCTCGTTGCCATCGACACCAGAAGAAACGTCAATCTGTGCTCCCAGATAGAATCTCAGTTTTCCCGAAGCATCAAAGAGGGGACAGAGGTAGAGGAGATTCCAAAAAGGCTGACCGTTTCGCCGAAAGTTTAGGAGCAGCTCTGTGATTTCCTCTCTTCGCAACATGGCTGAGCGCATCCTTGAGATCGACTCTCGGTCGCTTTGCGGTCCCTGCATAAAACCACAATTACGCATGATGGAGTCTGCGCGGCTGTAGCCAGTGAGCTGCTCAAACTCGTCGGACGCGTACACGATTGGGTTCCCCTGCTTAGCTGGATCCCCGATGCAGAAGGATCCTCCCAGCCCACGAAACTTTGCCAATCTGCCAAATCCATTGACATCAGACGACAAGGCGAGACTGGTGCCGAGTGTCATTTGCTGCTTGACAAACTCGGGGAAGATGTCTCGGGATATCCTCTGTTCAATGTAGGTCTTTGACTCCAAAAACATGTTCTCCAAGCTGGGGACAAGAGAGGTGGTCAGATGCTTGATGTTTAGGTTGAGATTCCTGGATATTTGGGCGGGGAGGCTGAGAGGCGAGGTCGCGGTAATGGATGTGTACGAGGTCGAAATTTCCGACAGCTGAGCGACCACTTGTTCGAGTGAAGCAGTATACTCGCGAATCTGCAGATAAACTCTATTAGAATACTCGGATCACGGAAGGGGATTGGGCTCCCTACCTTCATGAGATAGTCAATGTTTTGCCCGACTCCTCGGCTTGCCGCAAACTTCCAAAGTTGACCTGCTGCGGCCGGGTCGCTCATCACCATGTCAAACATCTCCTTTCCCAGCAGGTCGGGGATGGGCAGGTCGGTGGAGGAGTCTGAGTCAGTAAAGGCGACACTCGAGCGCCGGCTAGAAGTGATGGAATCGATGCTGCGCAACTTGTCGCCATGCCAGGAGCTCCCGCAGCCTGGGCTGGACAGCGCGGTTCGCGGGGTCCCATCGGGATAGTAATCGGTGTACTGCCTCAAGATGTCGTCGTTTGTGTGAAGTGAGAGGCCTGAATTGCTACGCAGGCGGTAGGAGGAGAACTTGGCGCTCTTTGGTCGAGCGCTGTTCTTGGCTCGCATCGATGGCGACGGTGATACCGTCAAGCCGCGCAACGACACGCCGATGGGCTCGAGACTGGAAGATGCCGTGCCCGCCGCCGAACGACGTCTTCCCATCTCGGCAAAGGGCGGGAGTGGCGGCATGTCGAACGAATGAAGGGCGTTGATGGTTGGCATCGCTAAGCTTTCCGAACAAGCTTACGGAACGGGACGGGATGCGGATCAGTGAGTTGCGCCGCAGCGGTCGAATGCAAGGGGGACTTGGCCGAGGTGGGCAAGCCAGGTATCAACTCTGACTAGGCAAGTTAAGTTATAGCAATGGGGATGTGTTTTTACACAAATATTAAAAGATCATGACGCCTTTTCCCGTGGGTATAAGCCGCAGTCTAAAGCGGCAGACAACGAACGACAAGATCAGCAAGGCAGGGGCGGAAAAGGGATATGGAGTGGAAGGGCTTGAAAAGCAAGCCGGGCCTCTCTACCTGGGCACGGCGGTTGACTTATTACAAAAAAGGGCCCGGCGGCGCTGTTAGTCGATTAGTCGATTAGTCGATGGCTGACTCGCACCCGGCCGGCCCTCGAGTCTACTCTGCGCTTTGCGGGTGTAGAACTTGTGGACTTGTGGATCAGCCACGCCATCGTCGGTGGGAGCACGCTTCGGAGGCTTGCGGGGGCGGGCCTAGTTGCGTTGCCAATTAAGTCTTGACTGAAGAAACAGGGTCGCAGGGGTGCCGACGGCCATGGCAGCTGGGATTTGACGCTTTGTCGCCATGTGGTTCCCAGATGCTGGCCTAATGCGAGACTATCCCCAAGCGCCAGCCTCGGCACTGGTCCATCGAGGGCCAGGCGGGTCGTTCCAGAGCATCCGGCTGGTGGTGGTGGGATCCAGCTATGGCGCACTAGGAAGAGTCTGAAGACGCAGCGCAGCAAGTGGTCCAGGGGTTCCGATCGAACAAGAGCATGGACAAGGATGGGCATGGATCGGCTTGGTGGTTTGGGCGGCGGTGCCCATTCGAAATCGCCTCTGGTGGCTCCGGCAAAGCCCAATGTGAGCTTCTCTACATAGGTACCTAGGTAGGTAAGGTAGTACCTAGGTAGCATTAAAGGCTCGATTGGCTGACTACCGTAGCTACCTTCGTAAGAGAAGCGCAAGAAGAACAGAGGATGGTAGAGTACGAGTACAGCAAGGTCTGTACACACAGGTGCGGGCATCCGGGTAAGTCATGTACACTACCACACCACCTGCTGGCTGACGCCAGTCAGGGTCGATACGACGGAGCTAACCAAGATCCTTCTGCAGAAGAACGATCAAGAAGAAGGCCCAAGAAGCAGGCACTTGAGGATAGTGGGTCCTGCAAAATCATGTAACTTACCTACCTACCTAGGTACCTAGGTATGTACCTACCGTCCGAAACGTCCCTGACCCTGGCAACCTCGGATGTACAGTACAATTCAGTAGGTAGAGTACACTCGTACACTCTTACTTTACTGACTGTAGACGACCCGTCCCCAAGGCAAGCAAGCAACGTTGGATACTGGGATCTGCATCGTGATCCCACTGAATCCACCGTGCACCCGCTGCAGCGCAGCAGCAGTAGCAGCAGCAAAGACGCCGTGGTTGTGTGCTCACCCACACCAGCCCAAGCAAGCAAGCAAGCAAGCCAGCAGAATGCAGAATGCAGAATGCAACCCTCAGAGTTGAAACTTGGGTCATGGTTGGCAAGTTAACGCGGCAATTCTTTGTCCGTCCTGTTGCTCGCCTGTTGGTCTGTCGCCTGCTGCAACAAGAACTAGGCCTTTGTCCAAACTCGACCCCCCCCCCCTTCCTCTTGTGTAGTGGCGGCGATTAGCAGTAATAGTGTGTCCACGTCCGTACATGTACGCTCGGATCCCGCCTTTCGGAGGTTGGCTAAGGTATGGTACTGTACAGTATGTACCAACCTACCTGCCTATGACGATCGACAACCCCTGTCAACACCAATGCCGGTAGAGCGGAACCACCATTCCGTGTCACGCGTGCCTCACTTTGGACAGCTGGACCAGGCACCGAGTAGCCTAACGCGAGAGGCACCAACCGACCTGTGGTAACGGAGTACGGAGCCGTGAAGGCGGTCGTCGATGTGTCAACCTCACAGCAGGTATTGATTGGGTGTGCTTCAAAGTTCAATAGAGTGCTGTGCTGTCATGGACAATGCAATCCCATCGCATTGACGAGTCTGCTTGATGCTTTCTGCACGGGCACACACATTCCCCATCTTGAGTCGCCTGACGCGAGATGAAATCTGATGGTGAGATGGTCAGCCCAATAAGAAGACCACATCCTTGGGCTGAAGCCTTACAGACGGGCGTGACGGGTCAGTCTTGGCCATGGGATCCCAGTCCACACCATTCGCTTCGCCAGGACCGGCAATCTCCATCGTCTTTCAGATCAATGCAATGTAATCTGTAACTTACCTTACATAGTAAACAGCACGCGGGTTTCTGTGGGTACTCTTGTACGTGTCAACCGCCACGGTGATTTCTAGTGCGCTTCTTGCATCCATCCTTCTTGTCCCCTTGATCCACCTCTAGCGATCGCTTGAACTGAACTTTATTAGTCCTGAAACCTGGCTACACAACTGGACCTCACCTCGAGTCGTCTATCCCACCTTGGCCCGTAGGGATGGAATTGAGCCAAGCTCAGTCATTTCCGAAGGGCTCGACTTCATGCAGCACGTTGAGTACGTTCTGGTGACGGTTCTGATTCGATCGTAATTGTGGACAATCCAGCATCAAAGCTTTGTTGCAGGAGAAGACGGAAAACAATTTTCAATGCCTCTTAGATTAAGGATGATAACCAAGTACTTTGCGAGTATTTTAAGGCTGCCTTGTAAGAAGCAAACGGCTCAACCCTAGATGATGCTCATGCGGTCGGATTGTTCGCCTCAATCAAGAAACCAATTCCCAATAGAGTGAATCAGACAGAACGACCAAATGTTATCCCAAGATATACCAAATTTGAGAGAAAGATCCATAACTCCCTCAACCAGCATCTTTCCGGCCCTTATTGGGAGAACCTACTTCTCCCCCTCACTTTTTGCTGACGTCGATGCAGGCCCAGGTTGCTTTCTTCATTTTGTTGACCAACTGGGAACCTTCCGAAGAGTCAAAAAGCATCTGCAGCTCCAAATCCCCTGGCACGCCTACAACCAATCCGTTGTCTTGCAGCGCTTCGCTGACTACTGCAGCCTTCGCCTCTTGCAATAGCTTCAGCCGCGCATCAATGCCCTCAGTAAGCCTGATTCGTACTAGATGGGTAATCTTTGTCTGGCCCATACGAAGCACCCGGCCGAAAGCTTGATGCTCCTGAGTTGTGTTCCACCAGGGGTCGATGATGATGACCCGATTTGCAGCAGTGAGGTTCAGGCCTTGCCCACCACATTTCAGCGATATCACCTTTAGAGAGACGTGTCAGTTCGACAGGGCTCTCTCGGAGTGACAAATGATAACTTACAAAAACGTTGGCAGTATCGCGTTGTTGGAAAGACTCAATGGCGAATTCTCTCTGCCTTTGCGTACTGGTACCGAATAGAAACAAGAAAGGAATTCCGGCCATGCCGAGCATTCTGCCCAGAACCTTACCGGTCATGACGAACTGGGTGAAAACTGACCGCAGGTTAGTCTTAGAACAGCGCACCAACGCTATGCTTCTTACCGATGATCTTGTCCTCTGGGGCTTCCTCCAACCAAGTCAGCATGATTGCCATAGTAGCCATCAACTTGGTACTCCAGGGAGTAAAAAGACCCTCTTCGGTGCAAGTTGCAAGGTACATGTCGTTTTTGCCCGCTTTTGGCGTCAATCGCGTCTCGTGGAAATCTGCACCTGGCTCCTTGAACTTAGAGTCCATTGCTATTTCTTGTTGAACGCACTTGAGGGTTCTCAGTTCGTTCCCCGCCTCAAGTTCACGTTTTGACGAGCAGTCGGGATCTAGGCAAGAAACCTAGAGTAAATTCGTCAGCTGGGATTAGCCGCTTCAGGTTCTGGCGTTACTTGCCATGGGCCTCTCATTGATGAGCGCAGGATGCTTTTCCCGTTTGGTTTCCTTGGTAATGCACCTCAGGCAATAGATATGATCGCACTGTCAAGTGTCAGTGAATGCTAAGAGTTGAGCCGGTTCTGGCTTACATGCAGCGCCTCCACAGGAAAGGTTGGTGGCTTTGTTCCTTTGCAACCCGGGCATCTGGCATAGTGCACCGTATGCTCATTCTCAATTAATTCTAGCAACCTATCCAGGTTCGCAATGACTTTGGGTCCGGGTAATTGTAGGGCTTCAAGTCTCTTCAAGCCGCGACTGTACCCGGAAAGACTTTTGCGCCAACCGGAAGTTTCATGTTCGCAGTCCGCTAATCTCACCCGCAGCTCCTGGACCTCCTCTTTTCGAAATATCTCTCGAAACAAGGTCTCCAAGTTCAAGTAATGAGAACTGGCTTGGCGTAAATGCGTGCATCGGGCATAATTCACCGTCGCCTCGGATAGTTTTGTTGCATCATCTTGCTCTGCGAGATTCTCGAGTTCTTGGCGATAGTGATCATCAACCGCCCTAATTTGATTAAGAAATTAGCAAAATTTCGACTGCGACCACCAGAGTCACAGATCGCGAGAGATAGGGAAGCATAGAATTGACTTACTTGTAAATGACTGCCTCGCAGCCTGACATTGGGACTTCAACCGCTTGAATTTCGCTGCAGGGAAGATCGAGAATTGCACAGCCGAGAAAAGTATCTCGAATGGTCCTGAATACTTTAGTCATAATTTTCGAGCACTCTGAGGATGTTTTCAACCGACCTTCTGTACATGACCAGTCCCACAAGAGCTCCAAAGTTGGCAGAGCGTTTTGGCTAACCGAGCTACATTAGTGTGTTACACCAAGTCTTGCTTATTCTTCACTTACGTGAAGAAATTTCGACTTGAAGATCTTAAAGGTAGATGTGAAGTCACATTGAAGAAACTTGAGATAGGGGTAGAGCTCTAAATTGCATTAGCCATGTATAGAATTTGTAGAATAAGCTTCCTACCGTCTCTAGAATTGGAGAGAGGAGTTCCGCTGATGACCCAACGATACTTGGACCGCAATCGATAGCAAGTTTGGGTAGCTACTACGTTAGAGAAGCAATATTTGGAATTTGATATCAAGCTTACTGAGACCAAGACGATTCTTGATGGCGTGTGCCTCATCGAGCATAACTCGATACCACTTAACTCGGAACAGGTCGCCCATTTTTTTTCTTGGATCTGTTTCGAAAAGGCCCTCGTCCTCATCCTCGCCCTCGCCCTCGCTCTCGCTCTCGCTCTCGTTGTCTTTATTTGATCTAGACTTTTTCTTCTTCGTTTTCTTCACTGGGCATTGCCTTGACATTTGGGCATAGGTGGTAATACTTCAAAGCAATCAGTAAATTCATTACCCGTTGGGAGTATGGCAGGATTCTGACTTACACTATTTGACTTTCGGAAAGTTGCTCAATTGACCAGTCTTTGCTGCCGGAGTACACGGTAACCCATTTTGAGGTTGGGGCATCGCAGTGTTTTTGGACTTCGCTCCGCCACTGTCTCGCAACCTGCAGGTTTGGTACCACGACCAGGGTAGCTTTGCTGTGCTCAGCAATATCATTGTCATCGGGTGGGTTGCCCACGATGCAGGCCAGGCTTGTGACAGTCTTGCCGATTCCCATTTCATCCGCCAAGAGTCCTCCATTGGGGACTATTCTGTCTCGCTCTCTTACCATCATCCAGCTCGCCGCTGTGAGTTGGTGATTTCTCAAAGGGGTAGTCATACCTTTGACTAGCCAGTTACCATCTATCGCTTTCACCATGTTGTACCCAAAGGACTCGGAAGCTGACTTTAGGTCCTTTTGTTGTTCCCGAGTATGCCTTGTGTCGCAGTTGACTGGGATACTGGCCTTGATTCGTGCAAATTGCTGTGCTTTCGTTGTCGCTCGAATTTGGCCCATGGTTGGTAAGTTGTTATCGGCACCAAGTTGTTCACTCTGCAAGTTCTGAAGCTTGGTAAGAGCAGTGGCTTTGGAATGAATGGAGTCATTTCCTTGCTTTCGTCTCTTACTTGAGCCCTCATCAGTTGCATCCTGTTTCCGCTTCTTTTTCTCGATCTTCGCCAGCTTCTCGTCTTCTTTTTCATGTTGTCGTGCCATCCATTCCTGTATATTCTTGGGAGGCTTTCGACGCTTTCGGGGGGGGCCTTTCTTTGGAGCAGAATCTGACACAGTGTCGAATGGAGAATCTTCGTTGTCGCGATAGGTACTATCTGAGGCAGCGTCGTCGTCAAAACCCGACTCATCTGATCCCTCGCCTGGCAGGACATCACGATGTTCTGGGCATGCATCTAGCCCATGTTTATGCTGTGCTGATATTTTCGAAAGGGAAAAGTCGGGACATTCACCACTAGAGTCCTGATCTTCTTTTGAGCTGGCGGTTGGCTCACAGTTTGTAGAAGGATTTATCAACAATTTCAGATCCTCGAGCTCAATACAATCTTCTGAAGACGCGAAATCTTTCTGTGGTGCGCTGGGTGCAATATCCTCAGCACCCCTCCGAGCATTGTCTCTCGGGTCATATAGATCTTCGTCGACAGCTGAATGCTCAGGAGCGATAGCTAATTCCCCAAGTACAATGGATGTGTGCTGCCCTACTTCTTGAGTTGAATTGCCGTCTTCAGCCTCTGGACTATCGTCAACAAATAGGGATGGCTCGGCTGAAATCGTCTCAGAGGGATAAGCCTCTTTAATGTCGGCCGTTGCTTCTGGCCCTGGAGATTCGATTTCATCATGATGACTTTTGTCGCCTGAAGCCGAGTGAGTGGCCTCTGTATATAGGAGATTTTTGATATCCTGGGGGTGTTTTAGGTCAGAGAGCTGTAACGCCTCATTCTAGAAGACGGATCCAGTGTCCATGACGAATGGCTCCCTATGGCTTCCTGGCTGTGAGGCTCTGACTTAGCTTAATGCCACTTGAAAGCTGAATAGAAGCATATGGGAATATCGTCAAACCAATAGTCCTTCAGTAACTGCTGGCCTGTACCCCTATCTATCTGTGTCGTTGCAGTTTGTCAGGCGGTACGAACCAGCGGGCTCTAGGATGATCTCAGTTTTTGTGTGGTTCATGTAAGCTCGATGCCCCGAAAATACCATTCCAGGATAGTAGTTTGTATTTATGGAAGAAGTGAGAAGATGGGTCTGTGAATAGAGTCGGCACTTTTTCCCTTCCAAGGCACCGACAGCTCCCTAAGTAGCTCCAGTGAATGCTGGAATGGAGAATGCTCTGGAGACGCAAGCAGGTGGTTGAGTAGTCAGGGAAGCTCGATAGGGAAGTAATCCAAGAGTTTTCAGAAGGGAAAGGTGGGGATGAAAGAATGCATGAGATCACACCGCAGTGCGAGAAATGAACTGATTGCGGATGAAAGAAGAAGAGGATGAAGTCTTCCAGAGATAGAGCCAAATATATATATGCCTTGATCATTGCACAAGAGAGAATGCCTTCAATCGCTGCTGCCTTGTCCTGTGAAGATTTAGGTAAGTGCCTATCCAAACAGTAGTGAATAACCCTCAGCAACACAGACTTTCGTCATAGAAAGAATCTTACCTACCTAGATACCTAAGTAAGTATTCACTAGGTAGACAAGAAGCTATCATCCCTGAGAACATTTACGTTTTGCCTTAACTTGTCCTACCCTGAAGTTTTGGTAAGATGTCACCGTTCTTACATTATGTTTTTATTTATCGTCCCCAAATTGGTTTACTAGGACGACATCTTACCTGCCTAGATAGTTACCCACGTATTTGGCATACTGCAGGCTCTGACAAGGTTGTCCACACGTCGCTCTGGACAAGCACCTTGACCCTAACGAAAACGGGGTTGATACTCAAAATTAGTTGGAGACCGACACAATGATGATACACACTTGGAGTAGCCATTGACTTCAGCACTTTTACTTTAGCTTGACGCAAGGGACATATGCTTTGGCGCATTTGTACTACTGACATGTTGAGCTTGAGAGCCACCATTAGGAAGCTACCTAAGACTTGGGGATACCTTGATAACGAAGGGCACAGAAATCTGGGCAGTCGGTAGATTAATCCGTCATCGCGCGTTGGTAAGTAAACACACAGTGTACCCAAATTGATATAGGATGTCATAGGTAAACCACGTCTGGAGTTTACTTTTTGCCGAATCGCATGCGTTTCTCCTGGTATGCGAAGTATGCTTATCAATGCGCCATTCGAGCTGTCGTAAGCTGACCAAGATGTTTCATGTGGATAGCAATGCCGGATGGCGAAGGGAATGATTCAGCCGTAACCAAAACCACAATTGCGCGGAACAGCTCAGGCACATCCTTTTGGGGTGTCTTGAATGTCAGGATCCGCAACCTCGTGGAACCACATGGTGAGCTCCGCGAGAAACCGACACTGGGTATGGGATTGAGCGATTGGCCGGGTTCGAGAATCAACGCGGACTGGTTTGGGTTTTGGATGGATGGGAACTGCTATTGAAATGCAAATGCAGACAAACCGTGCATTCCTGGCGCATGAAAAGCGCCAATTGAATGGAAGTGACGGCTCGGACATGGTTCGGGTAGAGTGGGCGCGAGGCGCGAAGCCTCTTGTCCGCCACAGACGGAATTGGAATGCTCACCCGTTGAGCGAACCTCCTTTTTGGCGACAATAGAGCTGAAGCACCCGAGACAGCGGCATTGCAGTCATCTACCCGTGTCACAAGTGCAACACGGCCTGTATCGTCCGTGTGCGCGTGGCCAATTGGAGAGTTGCGGAGTAAGAAGCAAGAGGCACGATGCTGCAGGGAGTTTTGAATGATTTGCTTTGGATCGGTTGTGCTTCTGGGGTCCGTGGGAATCCATTGGCCACGCAGTTGGGAATGTCAGACAGTGGGAGCTCCATATGGGGATTTGATCATCAATCATTGAAACCAACCGTGTCGACTTGTCATTTTTACGCCCTGTGCCGGGAGAGCTCTCCCTTTGTTGTCCCCCATCGACTCGAGATCCAGGCTTTGCTGGCTGTTGGCCACAAAACAGCGGAAGTAGACTGGAGATTTTGAGGCAAACGTAGAGAACAAGCGCAGGAAGAGAGACGGTGAGGCAACGGCAACGGAAATGAGGATGATGCCAATGGTGTGGTCGTGAAACCAGCATTGCTCCCCCAAACTCCCCAAGCTCCCCACGCTTCCCAAACTTTCATAACATCCCTGTCCTAGCGCCGATCTGAAATGCGCCAAGGCGATTGGCTGTAACGCGCCGATCAAGTTAAGTCCCAAGAGCGGCCAAGGCGGGTTATGCACGGGAGGGAGCTTGGCTTGCTTGGGGTGGCCCGGGGGTCCAGTGGGAGGCCATCAGGGCATTTGTTAGAGTTGAGGGATTGGATGGCGTCAGTGTCAATGCTCGGTCAGTGGCGGACCGCTTGAATAGAGTCAGCCACCAGGGAAAACACATTCTGATCTCTACTGCTTTGGGACGAGATCACCCGGTTCCGAGGCCATTTTGAGCCATGCCTCGCAGCCACTCGGTCCAGTACGCAATTCCTGGTGGTGTGCCCGGCCGTTGTGATACGGCAGTGGTCCATGGCACCGTAGTTTGTACTTTGCAGGCGCCTAAGGTAAGTTGCAGTAGTTGGGTGCCGTAATCTCCGTCGGAGTCTTCATTAACTCGGCTGGCATCGTTATTGTCTTTGTTATTGTCGGTTTGCTGTGCGTGAGAGAGAGAGAGAGAGAGAGAGAGAGAGAGAGAGAGTGCATGTGTGTGTGTGTGTGTGTGTGTGTGTATGTGCCCATCTGACCGCTCTCGGCTCTTCTCCCTCTCCCTGCGCCAGCTTCAGCTCTCCAAACTCCCCGATTTCCAGCTCCAGTTCCAGCTCACGCTCCAAGTCCAACTTTGGCTCTAGCTCCCTCACCGGGCTCCGCTGCCGGCTCCCCTTGTTTTCCGCGTGCCTTTTGTCTCTGCCGTCTCGCTCTTGTCTCTGTTCCCTTCACCTTGCGTCTTATCTGTCTCGATGCGTGGCTCCGTCACGTCTCTCTGCTGGAATGGATGGAGACTGTTGGGCACAGACTTTGCCATCTCCGAGTATTTGGGGTAATGCTATTTGGTCTACTTCAAGCCCTCGGCAAGGGCGTTGGGTGTCGTGAATAGAAAAACCTTGCGTCTTTGACGGCAGGAACGGAGCCTCAAAGTCAAATCCTCCTCCTCGGCTTCTGCTCTACCCGCCCCTCTACTGCTTGCCACGCTCGCCTACTTTTTGGCATCACTACCTGCTTCTCCACCAGCTTGTCCTTTGTCTTCTCTCTGACTACCACTTCAAACCCCCTTCACTATCGTGGTCTTTTGCGCAGAATCATAACATCTCGAATCGAACAAAATCGACGCTCCGGACTCATCACGACGCCCCGGCGATGCTCACAATATAGCACGACCTCCTCATACACGCGCAAACATCAAGACCAAGTCGAACCATATAGCTCGGCTTCGAGTCTCTCCAATTCAGCCAACTATCAATCAATCGCATGAATGGTAGCCTCACCCAGGTTCTTATCAGCACCATGTTACCATGGCCCTCACCCCTCGAGGGTTCCGATACTTCGATATGGCATCGCGCCCCTTTAATATTGGCCTCTCGGAAAGCCCAGTCAATAGGTGCCCCTCTTCCGGATCCCCGACAGACAATCTCACTTGAGATTGGTGCCATCACAGTCTCTTCGATCAGCATTGCGGGCGGCATCTTGGCATCATATTGGTTCTTTCGTATGAGAAGGAGCTTCCGTCATGAGTAAGTCGATCAGGTATTCTCACATGGTCCCTCTAACCTTAGTTCAGTCTCATTATGCTTCTCATCCAATGCGACATGTTCAAAGCTCTTTGGTTCCTCGTCTTTCCTATCGTCGAACTAAGCACTGGATTGGTGGCCTCCGACGCAGCGTTCTGCCAGGTCAGCGGCTTCTTCCTCGCCCTCGGTATCGAGGCCTCTGACATTGCTGTAACCATGATCGCCATCCACACAGCCTTATACATATTCTGTGGAGGACAGGGCCTGTACCATTACCGAAAGACGGCGGCTCTTGTGTTTGTGACAATACCCCTATTGCTTGCTTCCTTGGCCTTTGTCAACGATCCCGGCTACGTTCATAATGGATACTTTTGTTACCTACCTGTCGAGCCCACTTGGACCAGGCTGGCGCTGAGTTGGATTCCGCGCTACATCACCTTTGCTACGATTCTATTTACATATGCCTCCATATATATATATGTCAGGGTACTGATGAAACGATTTGGAAAGGCTGAGCACGAAGGAACAAACAACCTTCTACTTATGGAGAGTGGTCGATCAGAACAGAGCACATCGTCTGCGGTGCCGCCAACTCCTCCGATATCCCATCACGGACTGATACCATCGATCAACTCGAGTCGCAACTCATTGGATGAACAAGCTAGACAATTTTCCATATCAACAGCCAGTACCTTGAATGGAGATGGCTCAATCGCAAACTCGACACCGAGGAGAGGCTCACGCAAGCTCAGTCACCCACCAAGGTCGATGAAATCCGGGTTGGGAGCTGACTCGGTGCTGCCTACATTTCCCGAGAGAGAATCTGAGCAATGGACCTCTTCCACTAACAATGTCGCTGCTGAGAATCTGGTTGTACCTCCGGAGCTTCACCTTCCTCGACCCGCAAAGCCTTCTTCGACTCTCAACCCGGACTCGCCATCACCCCATACTCCGGTGAATTCTGTTAGCGCACAGAATCTATCTACCATTGACGACTCGCTGCCTTCCTCCCAAACATCATCACTACCCAATATATTCGCCCACCTTCGTCGTCATCCACATGCGTCCCATAGCCATAGCACGGAGACTTCGCAGCACACAAATTACGCTGCTGCCACATCCGACGCCGATAGCATGGCCAAGACCCGCGAGAAGGTCCGGCGACAACTTCGTCTTCTCTTCATATACCCCCTCGTGTACGTGATTGTTTGGATCTTACCATTCATAGTCCACTTGACGAGCTATGGAAAAGGGGCTCCTGCCGGTATGAGAATTGCCAGTCTCGTGTCCCTGTGCGCCCAGGGCCTGGCCGACACAATCATCTTCTCATTGAAAGAGAAGCCGTGGAGACATTCCAGAAGAAAAGCCCAGGCTCCTAGACCTGTGTTCTGGAAGCGGGTTCGGTGGGGTGGTAGCTCATCTCTAAATGTTGGGCGGACGAGAGAAGAGATGATGGTTGAGGGAGCACTAGCAAGGAAAAGGAGGGACGCCGAGGTGGCTGACAGGCAACTGGAACACCAAAACCATCGGAAGACGCCCACGGAGTGGTGGGATCATGATGACAACGTCTAAAGTCGGGACAATGAACACGCCGGACCGGTCAATACGGGGGAAAGCATTATTGCTAGGATTGAAAGGGGGGGATAAGCATTACTAGCTGAACTGTTAGAGCATACAGTATGATACCCAGGGCGAGATAGAATTAGCCAGGAACCTAGAGGGGTTGCTACCAAAGGAACCAGCATGGAAAGGCGTTGCGGATTCTGCATGGCGTAGCTCATGCCCATTTCTTGTCGGTAGAAAAAGCGTATATGGGTCAAGGGCGCAATAATCAATCACATTTTAAATCTGATATCACTACTCTCATAGTAGAGACTCATATCATACAATCATACTTGTCAGTGCGAGCCAGGGGCGCCAGCTCCTGGCTCAAATACCTGTCTGCAGCTCAACTCTTTGCTCCATTCAGTGTGAAATACCCCCAGTAAAAGGCTCGAATCAAATTGGCTTTCGCTGGCGGACAATGATAATGAGGGGGTACGCTTTGCTCCGCTGATGTTGAGTTTCAACACCTTCTGAGACCTTTAGCCCTCTCTCATGAACTTGAGGAATGCTCTAGCAATAGCCACGCCGTCGTGGGGTATGGACGCTCGCTTCATGGCGTCCTCGTAGACATCGTCAGGGAAGATTCCAACAGCATGACGGTTGAAGAGGACCTCTGAGATGATTTCTTCGGTAAACTCGGGGTGGCCTTGAACGGTGATGTATCTCCCAGGGCTGTACATGCCCTGGACAGTGCAGACATCGTTGGAGCCAAGGGGGATTGAGTTGGGAGGAAAGTCGAAGACGATGTCGCGGTGCATTTGGTGGATGCGCTGGAAACTGCGTCAGTAGGTAGCAACATTGGAAGTCGGTGCGATCTTGTGTTACCATCTTATCCAGCCCAAATATCTCCTTTCCCTTGGCCGTCAGGTCAACTTCGGTAACAGCCACCTCCCAATCTCTGTCACTCCTTCCCAGCTGCGCACCACTAGCCCTGCCGATGATCTGGTGACCGAAGCAGATGCCGACGACTCTGATGCGACCACTCTCGAGCGCCTGCTTGGTATACTCGACGAGCTTCAGGATCCAGGGGTCATTGTCGAACGCCGTGTGCCGCGAGCCGGTGATGAGGATGGCGTCCACATCGTCCAGGGCCGGGTACGAGTGCAGGTCGTTGACGACGTCGTAGCCTTTGATGGAGACGAGCTGGTCGAGCCTCTGCGGCGTCTCGAGCGTCTTGCTGGCGGCGTCCAGCAGCGCGGTGAAGACGCCCGTGTAGCCGCCAAACTTGGCGCGGGTCTGGGGCTGGGGCGTGTCGGCCTCGAGGATGGCGAGTCGGAGGGGGGACGGCGCGGCGGCCATGATGGCGGAGTCGGAGTCGGAATCGGAGTCGGAGTTGCGGTCGAAGACGGATGTGAGGCGAGCTGAGGGAAGGCCGCGATGGTGAAGGAGGGAGAGAAAAGAAAGAGAAAGAAGCACAAGAGTTGGGACAAGAGGCCGCCGGACAAGATGCATGAATGTTTGGCCAGGGTTTGTTGGGCTTCTCCCAGAATCATCCACTTCCATCTACTACCATGTACAATAAGTTAAGTCATACCTGGACCTAGTATTACACACGGGCCCTCGGCATGGTGGGGCAAGGATGCGATACCGGCATCGACCGGGGCGGCCAGAGTCGATACAGCACTGTACAGTAATGGGCGGGCCGCCTGGCGGGGAGCACGTGGGGCGGGTGAGCGAACTGAGCGATGAGAGGGCCAAGCCACAAGGGTATTCATTGTGTGGCTTGCAGGACCGGGATGACGTTTCCGACGCGCTCTACAGTACATGGCTGCTCAACGGCTTCTCATACAATTCTGCAGACAAAAGCTGCAGGTTGACACTTTCACAGCATTCTCGTTTGAGCCACATCTGTACGACATTTTTTTTGCTCGCTCTTCTTTCTGAAAGGTGGTCAATCTTCTCCTAAGTCGCACCATCTTCAGCAATTACACTCCGAGAACGACAGGATAGGTGGGCGACACAATCGTTCATCTGCATCAATATGCCGCCTCGAACGTCTTTACGCAGCTTCCTGGCAGCTGCCCGGACAGCCCTGAATACCCCAGCATCCCAGCGCAAGGGTCCACTGACGTTTGTGGTTGGCAATGAATCCGCCGGTGAGAGCTTCCTCTGCACGATCCTGGGCCTATAGGGTGTCTAATCGTCAAGCAAAAGATCTCGACTCGCTGTGCTCGGCACTGGTTTTCGCATATATTCGTACAAACACTCTCCCACACACTCTCCACATCCCCCTGTCTAACCTACCCCGGGTCGATCTGGCCCTCCGGACCGAGATGACTGCCGTTCTCAAGCATGCCGGCCTGGCGCCGTCCGATCTGCTTACCTTGTCGGAGCTCCCCGACCTTGAGCCTGAGGACACGAGATGGCTGCTCGTCGACCACAACTCCCTAACCGGTTCTCTCAAAAAGTACGCCGGCCGTATGGTTGGGTGCGTCGATCATCATGAGGATGAGGGCGCCATCAGCCGTGACGCTGACCTGCGAGTGATTGAACCATGCGGCAGCTGCATGAGCCTGGTGGTGGAAGAGAGCAAGCAGGCCTGGGAGTCGCTCGCCTCCCAGCAAATCGAAAATGGAGCCAACGCAGCTGTCGAGGATGAGAAGTTGGCTATGCTAGGACTTGCCGCCATCCTGTCCGATACCATCAACTTGACAGCCAAGGCCAAGGTTAAAGAAAAGGACGTGAAGGCCGTTGCTTTCCTCGAGACCAAGATCAAGGACTCTGCATTCAACCAGACGGCGTATTATGACGAGATTTCAGCCGTCAAGGAGGACATTTCAGGCCTGGGCTTCCGAGACATCTTCCGCAAGGACTACAAGGAGTGGCAGGAGTACGATCTAAAGCTCGGCATAAGCTCCGTCGTACAAGGCCTCGACTACTTGACATCCAGGACCGGTGGCAAAGAGGCGTTCCTTGAAGCGTTGACCGCTTGGGCCAAAGAGCGCGGCCTTGACATTGCGAGTATCATGACGACGTCGCATCCCAATAGCCAATTTCAGCGCCACCTACTTATTTGGGGTGTGACCGATGGAGGTGTGGCGGCTGTCGAGCGATTTGAGCGCATCGGCCAGCCACTCCAGCTCGAAACATGGGAAGACGGTGCACTCGATGTCACGCCAAAGAGGAGGGCTTGGAAGCAGGGCGATCTTGCCGCAAGCAGGAAGCAGGTTGCACCGCTGCTGAGGGAGGCGCTCAAACCCAGCTCCAGCTGACTCTCATCTCTTAGACAGCGCGCATTGCATCTCTAGAGAAGGGCAACACTAAAGGTTCAGAGGGGCTGGGAGAAGCCAGAATTATATATCGTTGATTTGGTGATAGTACATGGTCCTTCTGCGTTGATAGAGTATATGATACAATCCGTCCTTGACATGATGTTTCCTTATTCCAAGGCCTCCATTGCCTGGTCTCTGACTCCCTGAGACAGCAGCTGCGCGCGTGCAGTTTCCACTTCCCGCAGAACCTTGACAAACTCTCTGTTCTGCAGCCTTCTTTTCTGAATGAATCGAAGATTTTCGCCAAGAGTAGGAGAAAGAAGCAGTCTCTCAGCTGCAGGATCCGCTACCAGGACACAAGCTTTCAAAGCTTGGTAGATGGAGCCAACCGGCAAGACCGGGGGGGTTTGACTCATCATCTCGGGATATACCCAGCGCAGGGCCTCAATGCACATCTGCTGGTTTTGAGTCGCGGTCATGGCCCGGTAGGCAAGCTCGTAAAGCCCTGGATCCCTGTTCATCTTGAACCTGGGGGGCATGCGGAAAGCGTCCCAGAACTTTTCCCATTCCTCGCAGCCCGCATAGGCTACCATCAGGCGGGCAATATGGTTATCCTCGAGCTGGCAGCCCTGCTGCGCCATGAGGTATTCGATGTTGCTCCGCGATCGCTGCAGTTCTGGGCCATAATCGTTCGAACGCAGGACGGACTCGATAAGGGTGACAAACATTTCCGCATCCCAAATCTCCATCCCTCTCTCATCCGCAGTTTGCAGGAGTTGGTCTGTAAGAGCAAGTCGTTCCGTTGCAGTGTCGTTAGTGAGGGAGGGAGCCTCGAATACGGCCCTTATGAGGTTCTTTAGCATGTCCTGCGTGATTGGCAACCCAACCAGCTGAAGGTCGTGAACATGTTGTCGCACTTGATCTAGACTGGGCCTCACATCCCGGGAAGAAGTTTCGTGGGCTGGGGTTGCGGAGGGTGGAACAGGCTCATTGACAGGCTGATCAAGGGCCGGTGAAAGACGACGAGCAGATGTTGAGTAATGGCGCTGCTGCTGCTGCTGCTCAGATGCCTGTTTCAGTGCTTGCCACTGCGAGGCGGAACCCGCCGAAGGTGCCTGGACTTTGTGCGATAGGGCAGCAGTAAGCTCTTCCTGATCCATGCTCTCTTCTCCTTGGACCTTATGAGTGGCCTGAATGCTTCGCTTCAGTATTCCTTGCCAAAGAGACTCCAAGTCAAGTTCTTGCCGTCGCGTCTCTGTTAGACATTGGACCACGACAGTCGTGCCTGTCTGAGAGGCCCCGAAACCGGACAATCGACCAGAATCGTCAAAGCTGATGGTCTCTCCAGATTCCTGTCCACTGTGCTGAAAGTTGACGCACACCCAACCCGTCGAAATGCCGTTATCTCCTCCTGGAACGATGGCGGTGTTGGTGCCAAGCAGCTTGGCCTTTTTACGAAGGCGCCTTAGTTTTGTTCTTAGCTCTCCAGGCCCAATGAGTCCATCGGCTCGCGCCTCGACTTTGTGATTCTTTCGAAGCCATCTCACTAGTCTTCCTGACGAGATATGTAGATGTCTCTCACTTCGAGCCGTGCCGAAGATCATGATTAGGTTTGGCCCCAGAGCTGCAGGAGGGTCCAGATCCCGCAAGTCCATGAGAGTGATGTCATCCAACCCCATGTCTTCATAGATGTACTTAATTGTCGGCTCGAGCATTCGCGGTGCGTTTTCGGGAATTCTGGGCAGCTCGACGGCATGTTGGCTTGGTGCATGTCGCGGCGGCTCGACTTCGAGGAACCAAGGAAGGTCGCCTGTGCCGGTCGCCTCGCTCAACTCGGGGGTTTCCTCAGCATCCTCTTTGGCCGTCTCCTTCTTCTCGGGAGCTGAGTCAATCACTCTTCCATCGGAAAACAGCCGCCTAGTGGATAGCGGAAGTTGACGAGGTTGGCGCAGTGGCAAGTTGCGAAAGCTGCTGGTTGCTGATCTGTTAAGCACCGCTCGGAATATGGCAGACTGGCATTGACGGCAGCTCAGCGCTGCAGCCACAGGACAAGCGATCATCTTGACCGGCAAAAAGGAATTGACGCTCGTATGAATTGTCTTCGCGCTTCCTGCGATGCAATGGAACTGTTAAAGGTCGAGAAGTCTCGGGATGATCCACCTGCGCCAGGTGGAGACTTGAACCGCTGACTGCTGAGCTCTCCATTCGCTCGGCCTCTCAGGTTTTACTGTGGAGTCGGAGAGGATGCTGTGGATGCTTCCATCGCTGGCTTGCTCACTCGCCACTTGCGCCACGTGACTGCTCCACCACTCAAGCCTTCTACAGCCAAGGGTCTCCTCTAACGCAATTCTTCTGGTCTATCTTGAGGAAAATTTTGGAGCTCATCTCCTATACCCGACTTCAGCACGCGACAGTGTCGAGATAGCAGGTGTCTCTGGCATTCGTCGTCTTCGTCCTTCACACTCCTGCTACCTGCAATTCTTCAATCATTGTATTCTATCTATCGTTGCTGTTTTAATGTCTTAATTTTGTTCTGGTTTGCCCACGTTCTTGACGGCTGTCGAGCCTCCATCCTCCGCCACGCGCATATCCTTCACCGATCGTCTACCGTTCGCCACTTCGTCACCATGCTCGCCCGACAAACACGCATGAGCATTTCGATGCACCGGGCTGCGAGCCTGGCGGCACTTGGACGCTCTGCAAGATGCTCTCCGCTTCAAAACGCTTCATCCCATCTGGGGCGTCGATGCCTCGTCACCAACCAGTTTCAGCCTCGAAGACGACGTGGCTCAGAGTCTGCGTCTGGCTCTTCAGCCAGCCAAGGCCGCTCCTTAGCTACTGCGGTGGACGACTTCAAACTACAGCAGCCGAGCTATGATCATCTCTCCTCTTCCATGCCGCCTTTTCAGACGCCATCGCCTCGCCTTTACGATGTTCGAGCCTTCGATCTGTCATCGATGTTGACAATTCCCGAACCGACGGCCCCGCCAGCTCCCGGCAAAACGAACAGATTTGGAATTCCAGGTGATACTGAGGATATGTTGCCTGTCTTTGACGCATGTCTTCGAGTCGGCAAACTAGAGCGCGCCGCCCTTGTCCTCAAACGGCTGAACATCGTCGGTACGGTGCCCGGAGAAGAGCGCATTCTTCTCCACAACCAATACTTGAGAGCTTCCATCTCCCAAATGCGACACACACCGAATCGCAAGCAAGCTGAGCAGCTCCACAAGTGGTACGAACTGCAAATTCGCAATCAGGAGATGCCTCAAACTGCCGAGACCATCGCCTGCATGCTGAAAGCCTCCATCCTCTCCGAGCGCGGAGCACGGTTGGAACGACTCATCAATCGATACATGAGCATGGCGCCTGGAGAAGCTGGACTGCGAGTTCTCAGCATGGCTGACATTCTAAGCGACCAAGATCTTGCTGTTATTACGGAAATTTGCCCCACCTACAACTTTACATCGGAATTTGGTGATATGGAAGATGCCACATACGAGGAGCAGCAGCTCGCCGAAAGCCAGCAGGTGCTCAACGATGGGACTCAGACATCCGAAAAGGGTGCTTATCCCCAACTCACCGTCACGCCCCAGCGTGGTGATGGTCTCAACTTCCTCAAGGAGAGCATGCGTCTCATGACAGACCTGGAAAACGTTGACGTCTCGAAGCTTCCCATCGACGAGCAACAAGAGTTTCAGTCCCGTTTAGAGCGAGACTCGATCGAAATCGCCATTTCCAGGTGGAGGGAAAGCCAAAAGAACATGCAGAAAATGGGCATCAACACAGCTATCAACGCCAATTCTGATGACAGCTCCTTATCCAAGCATTTACCGAACTGGCTTGGTGGCATGGAGGCCCAGCTTCAGAAGGAGCTTGCCGATATTGAGATCTCTGAGCAGAAATCGAGCAAAAATGAGGAGGACCATGAGCGATGTTCGTACGGGCCTTTTCTCCGCGAAGCCAACCCTACTCGACTTTCCGCCGTCACCATTCTCTGTGTCCTCAACCAGGGCGCTATGATGGGGGCTGGAAAGGGTATCATCCTGGGAAAGCTGATTTCTGAGATTGGCAAGGTTGTCCAAGAAGAAATCCGTTTACAGCGAAAGGACAAAGCGAGCATAGAGGCAAGACGCATTAGTCGATTGCGACGCCGAAACCTGCAGTTTACCGGCACCCCAGAAGAAGCCATGCCCACGGGTGATGGCATTATTATTGATGCCCACGGACCTACAGCAGCGCAAAAAGAAGAGTCTATACAGCAGCCATGGTCCTTCAACCAAAGATGCAAGGTTGGCTCCATTCTTCTGAAATCTCTTATAGAGACGGCAAAGGTTAGAGTGATCAAGCTGCACCCAGTGACGAAACAGCCAATCAGCCAATACCAGCCTGCCTTCACGCACATGAGTCAAATCCGGAAAGGCAAGAAGGTCGGTGTTTTGACCCTCAACTCAGAACTTGTCGAGAAAATGAAGCAGGAGCCTGTTGGAGATTTCATCGCGAAGCATCTGCCTATGGTATCAGAGCCGAGACCTTGGAGGCAGATGCACCAGGGAGGATACTTGGAAAGCAAGTCAACTCTGGTCCGTGTCCGGCCCGGTGATATTGAGCAAAAGCTCTACATCAAGGCAGCCATCAAACGTGGCGACATGGACCAGGTCCTGAAGGCACTGGACGCTCTGGGCAAGACCCCCTGGCAAATTAACAACGAGGTCCTGGACGTCATGGTCGATGCCTGGAACTCAGGCGAACAGATAGCCAACATGCCACCTCTGGACCCGAAGCTCGAAACTCCTCCTGAGCCTAGCTCGTCCGACGACCCCATGGTGAGGCGGAACTGGTTACGCGAAGTGAAGGTTGTTGAGAATGAAAAGTCAGGACTTCATTCTCAGCGATGCTACATGAACCTACAACTCGAGATCGCGCGAACATATCGGAACCAGACCATTTACTTCCCACACAACGTCGACTACCGCGGTCGAGCGTATCCCATGCCAGCATACCTGAACCATATGGGTGCTGACCACGCCAGATCAATTCTCAAGTTTGCAAAGGGCAAAGAGTTGGGAGAGAAAGGACTCAGGTGGCTCAAGATTCATCTTGCCAACGTGTATGGCTACGATAAGGCGAGTTTCGACGAACGAGAAGCCTTCGCCACCGAGAATGTCGCGAACATTTACGACTCTGCGACCAACCCTTTGAAGGGAACGCGATGGTGGCTAGAGGCCGAGGATCCCTGGCAGTGCCTTGCCGTTTGCTTTGAGCTCAAGAAAGCACTGGACCTCCCAGATCCGACCAAGTTTGTGTCACAATTGCCTGTCCATCAAGACGGCACTTGCAATGGACTGCAGCACTATGCAGCTCTTGGTGGTGATACTTGGGGAGCTAAGCAGGTGAACCTCGAGCCTGGTAGCCGACCTGCGGATGTCTACTCCGCTGTTGCCAACTTGGTCAAGGAGTCCATTGCGAGAGAGGCCTCCGAGAAGGACCCAATCGCTGTGGTTGTCGATGGAAAGATTACCCGAAAGGTTGTGAAGCAGACAGTCATGACGAACGTATATGGTGTTACGTTTGCTGGTGCGAAGAAGCAAGTCTGCAAGCAGATCGATGCCCTGTACCCTGATTTACACAAAGATCACGGCATCCCTCACATCGTTCTGTCCAGTTACATTGCTAGACACATCTTCAAAGCACTCGCGACTATGTTCAGGGGTGCACACGATATCCAGTACTGGCTTGGTGAAATTGGTGGTCGCGTTTGCCGAACCCTCACGCCTGCTCAGCTTCAAGAAATCGCCGACCAATATACCGAGATGGAGGACTCCGCATCCTCCATGCCTGAGAAGAAAACAAAGAAATCTGCAGTTGCGAAGAAGGGCGGCATTGATGAGTTAACTCAACAATTCCGATCGACTGTGGTCTGGACCACACCCCTACGAATGCCTGTGGCGCAACCATACCGCAAAAATACCACGAAGGAGGTCAAGACCTGCCTGCAGAGCGTGACATATACATCCAACGACCAGACCGATCCAGTCAACCGACGGAAGCAGCTTCAGGGCTTCCCTCCCAACTTCATTCACTCTCTGGATGCCAGTCACATGTTGCTGTCAGCGTTGGAATGTCACGACCTTGGACTTGACTTCGCCGCAGTCCACGACTCTTTCTGGACGCACGCTGCCGATGTGGACGTCATGAACGGTGTTCTGCGAGAAGCCTTTATTCGGATACACGAAGAAGACGTGGTTGGCCGTCTCGCTGCAGAATTTGAAGCTCGATACAAGGGTTCCCTTTACCTCGCGCAAATCGACCCTGATACTGAAATTGGCAAGAGGATCAAGGAACTGCGCCAAGTCAGCAAGATAAGTGCAACCGAAGAGCTTCTCCTGGAATACAAACGTTTCTCTCTTCTCCAGTCAGGGAATCCATGGGATATCGAGGCAGCTCAGAAGATTGTTACACCTGCATCCGTTTACGATAAGCTGTCTGCTCGTGAGGAAGACGCAGTCATCAGGGAAGACACAGAGGAAATTGGCCTGGGCGCCATCCCTGAGAGCGAGTCCAAGATGGATGATCTTGCTATACTCGAAGAGGAAGAGGGACCGGATAGTTCAACAGGATCTGAACAGCTGATGGAGATGATGAAGGTTTCCAACTTTGAGTACAAGATGAACGCGGAAACCAAGGTTCAAAAGCGGACTAAAGTGCCTGTGCAAATTTGGCTCCCACTGACTTTCCCAGCCATTCCCGAGAAGGTATGTGATATCATTGGTGTCCTGTCCTGGCCATGTTCTAACATTATAGCCAGGGTGACTTCGATGTGCGACGACTACGGGATAGCAAATACTTCTTCTCATGAGCCTGGTGGCGAGCTCAATGTACCAATATGAAGTTCTGGGGAGACGACGATATCATGTACATCCGATGTTTACGTTTGATGCATTTCATGGCGTTTTTTAAAGGGGGGAGTTCTGCGGATTTGAAGGCAAAACCAGCAGCGAAGCGTGCGGGTGAGCAGCGGTTTGTTGGGTTCCGCCGCTTGTGGAGGGGCATAGCGAGACGGTGTACATTTGTTGTATATTACGATGTGAAGACGAGGAAGCGGGATCGTTGAACCCGGATCCCTATAGATAAATCAAAACTATATATACCCTCTCCATCTATTTTAGTGACGCGCGAGTTTTCAAGCTTGGCTGGAGGATGCTAACACCACAAGACAACGTATGGGGTAGCATGGTGGAGGTGTTCTTTTTTTTTTAAAAAAAAAAAAAAGTAAAGTCACGGTGAAGGTATGCGGTATGGCCAGGACTGGACCTATATGTTATTCAGTTGATTCTACTGTCTCTTAATTAATTTATCGTACTTGGGCACCTGTCAGGCTGGGGACGGTGCAGACGCCGCCGCTCTCGGTGACCAGCTTGCCAAGACCTGCCTTGCCGAGCTGCTCAACAGCACCAGCGTTGAAGGCGACCTCAAGGTTCTCGGTGGTGGTAAAACCAGGCTGGAACGTCTCCCAGATCTTCTTCTTGGGGTTGAGCACGCCCTCGGGCTTGCCCTCCCAACCCTCAAAGTAGACCCTCTCGCCAGCCTTGGCGCCGGCAGGGGGAGACACCAGCTCGACGGGGCCCTTGTGGTCGTCCTCGCCCTCCTTAGGGACGGGGGAAGCAGCAAGCACCATGGCGCAGGACTTGATGCCTCGCATCTTGACAGGCTTCAGGTTGCAGACAACAACGACCTTGCGGCCCTGCATCTCCTCAAGGGGGATGAGGCCGTTGAGGCCGGAGCAGACGGTGCGGCAGATCTGGCCCTCGTACTCGACGTAATCCTCGCTCGCGGCGTCGCCCATGGCAATGGTCGAAACGTAAAGAGAGTCGGCGTCGGGGTGGTTGACGGCCTTGAGAATGTGGCCGACACGAAGGTCGATCAGGCAAGGCGAGAGGGGGGCAGCGGGGGGAGCGGCCTTTTGTTGCTTAGGGGCCTTCTCCTTCTTCTCCTTCTTGGGCTTGTCGCCGCCAGTGACAGCCTCCTTGACGTCGGCAACCTTCTCCTTAACCTTCTCCTTGGTACGGTCGACAAGAGAAGCCTCGCCGCTACCTCCGGCGGCGGCGGCAGCGGCCTTCTCCTTCTTGAGGCGCTCCTTCTCAGCCTTGGCGTCAACAGGAGGCTTCACGTAGAGAACGTTGTCCTGGTCAACCTTGACCTTGTTCTCATCCTTGACCTCGAGGCCGAAGAGGGGCGAGTTCTGGACAAAGTCAATGTGGCGGACAATGTGGGGGTGGCCCTTCTCGCCGGTGCGCTGCTCGGGAGTCCACTGGGAGACGACGGGAGCGAGGGTCTCGTAGATGGCGACATCAGCCTTGCTGGGCTTGCTACCGAGGAGAGTGGCACGGCTGGATAGATGGCTGTTGAGCGTCTCGAGAATAGAAGACTTGTCTTCGGAAGTCTTGAGGCGGTCAGAGGTCGTCAGCCACTGCTGGATCTCCGTCTCCTCGGCGGGAGTGTAGGTCTGAGAGGTGAAGGACGCCATTCTGGGGAATTGTCGGAAAGTCGAGAGGCTACGGGTGGCCGAACGGAGGACTCGGAGAGAGAACAGGGTTGCTGAGTTGTGACGGGAAGCTAGCGAAGCTTCCTAGGTGGTAGTGTGTTCTTTGAAGATTTACAGACGGTTCGTCTTGAGTCAGAGTGGGATGTCCAGATGGATTTTCATGGCCCTCTTTGGTGGGGTTTACAAAGGTGGGATGGAGGGGCATCATTGGCGCCTGAGATCTCAGGAAATAGTCTTGAGAAACCCTTTACGCGCTGGCGCGTGACATCGCTACTTTTTCGCGTCTCAGTGCGTCATGGCTTTTGAGGCGTCGCGGTCTTGCCTTACACTTATTGAAGATTGCTCAACAATAGGCAACGAACGGCGCTTAATTGGATTCAAGCGGTTAACCTACGGATTGTACGGGGCAATCGAAAGCCAATGTGAGAATCTGTTCACGTCCGTTTTTTTGGGAGTACTGCAGTCTTTTGTTATATTTTCTTTTTCTTCTCCTATTCTGATCATTAGACGCTACAAGGGGCGGGCGTTAGACACGCATCATCGATCGACCTTCATCATCGCGACCTCGATCCCAACCCCTTGAAACGCCACTCAGCTCTGGCATGACTTCAATTGAGTTATGTCAAAGAGCGAATGGGAAAGAAATGAACAACTCATCATCATCATCAACATCATCGTCAGATGCAGGCCCAGGACCAGTGCTGTCTGGATCCCGTCCCCCTACCAGTGTCCCGAGCTCGCCTCCCCCCTCCGAACACAACATGAAGACCGAGACCGAGCTGGTAAATGAGGATGTGCTAGCCACAGAGGAGGAAAAGGCAAAGGCGGAGAACGAAACGGCTGAAGCGAAACGGCGCCAAGCCTTGCTGCGAAAAAAGCGGAAGAAGAAGGCAGAGACAAAAGCCGAGCGTGAGGCCAAGGCAAGGGAACTTGATGATCTGCTCACCAAAAGTGCCGCTTTTAGCGACATTTTGACCAAAAAGACCCAAGTGCTCGGCCGGGTTGGCAGCAGTTTGGATGGCAAAACACTCGGTGAACATGACTTGGCCATGGCGAAGCAGCCAAAGTGCATGATTGGGGGCACAATGCGCGATTACCAACTAGAAGGTCTTACGTGGATGTTTGAGATTTGCTCTCAGGGGATGAGTGGTATTCTTGCCGATGAGATGGGCTTGGGTGAGTCGAAAAATTGGATTCAAACGTTCAATATGACTAACTTAGTGTCAGGCAAAACCGTTCAAACAATCTCGCTAATAGCTTTGCTGCGTGAACAAGAGGATTACCTTGGTCCTCACTTAATTGTCGCGCCTCTAAGTACGCTCTCCAACTGGATGGATGAGTTTCACCAATGGGTTCCTTCAATCCCTGTCATCATGTATCATGGAAACAAACAGCAACGGGAAGAGATCTTCAAGACCAAGATGATGCGCAATCTCGAGGGAGGCCGCCCAACTACCAAGTTTCCCGTTGTTTGCACGTCATACGAAATGGTCCTGAGAGACCAGCATAACCTCTCACGAATCAATTGGGAGTTCATCATCATTGTAAGATGTCAGTTCAAACTTCGGTAGCTGAGGTGCTCACCGGATTTCCTTAGGACGAAGGCCATCGCATGAAGAATGCAGATGCGAAACTCTTCCAGCAGCTGCGCCAGTTCTCCTCTGCTACTCGATTGCTCATCACAGGAACCCCTTTGCAAAATAACCTCAAGGAGCTATGGTCGCTGCTGCATTTTCTCTTGCCAAACATCTTTACAGACTGGGAAGCTTTCGAGTCTTGGTTTGATTTCTCAGACTTGGAAGATGAGCAAGGCACGCAGGAATTCATCGGCGACCGTATGAAGCAAGATCTCGTCAAGAAGATTCACCTCATCTTACAACCTATGCTATTGAGACGTGTCAAACAGGACGTTGCGGCATACCTACCCAAGAAGCGGGAGTATGTTTTGTTTGCACCTATGACAAAAGAGCAGACGGATTTGTACAACGTCCTGAGCAACAAGAACATTGACACGAGGTCGTATCTGGAGAAAACTGTGGAAGACAAGATCAATAATGCGGCATCTTCAGCAAACGCTGGCCGCGACTCGTTAGCCTCTGACCCTGTTGCCACAACTCCTAAGAACAACGGCGCTGTCGAGAAAACAAAGTCTCTTCCGATTCGCGAAAGCCCGCGGAGTAAGAAGCCAGAACTAGAACAGCCTCCAACCGTCTCCAACGCATTTTCGATGATGATGGGAAAGCGAGGTCGTGGGCGCCCGCCAAAGAACCCAAACCAGGATGCGGTGCCAGCTGCAAAGCCTACGCCAACATCAACGGCAAAGGCTGGAGGAAAGCGCAAACCTGCGTCCTCAAGTCTCGCTCCCGAGCCGAAGAGCGCCAAGTCAAGTCGACAGTCGACTCCAGGTAGCATCCGGGGCCGATCGACGAGGAGCCGTACCTACAAGGAAGCGGATTCTGACGAGGAACTCATGTCTGACGACGAGTTTGAGGCAAAACTGGCAGACGAAAACGTCAGTGACGAGGTGGAGGAGAACAGTAAAGAAGAGTCTTTATCAGCGGAGGAGCTTGAGAGGGTGCAGACCCTGGAGCTCGCAAGTAAGTCCAGAAAATCTTTCAAACTTGGCAAAGACTCTGACCAGTGTAGAAAAACAAATTGCACAAAAGAAGCTGGGTAATCCATTGGCCCAGTTAAGACTGGTCTGCAACAGCCCTCACAATTTCTACAACCCGTGGGCAACCTCCACCGACGTCCCCGTGGACGAGTCTATTGTCACGTCGTCGGGAAAGATGCTCATGCTAGATCGTCTACTTCCAGAACTCTTCCGAGAGAACCACAAGATCCTCATCTTCTCTCAGTTTACCACCCAGCTCGACATCCTTGAGGACTACTGCAGCGAGTTACGCGGCTGGAAGGTCTGTCGCATTGACGGCTCAGTCGCTCAAGATCTTCGTCGAACACAGATTCGCGACTTCAACGAAGACCCAGATTACAAGGTCTTCCTACTGTCAACTCGCGCAGGCGGTCAGGGCATCAATTTGGCTTCTGCGGACACTGTAATCCTTTTTGATAGCGATTTCAACCCTCAGCAGGATCTGCAGGCTCAGGATCGCTGCCATCGCATCGGTCAGACACGCCCCGTAATTGTATACCGATTTGCCACCAAAGGAACAGTCGAGGAGACGCTGTTGCTCTCTGCCGATGCCAAGCGTCGTCTCGAGAAGCTTGTTATCAAAAAGGGCGGCTTCAAGTCCATGGGCCAGAAGATGGATCCCCACGAGGAATTTGACGCAGAGGAGCTCAAGGCCCTGTTGCTCAAGGACGGCCAGGAGTATCACGTCTCTGGTGGTAAGGAGATTCTTAGCGAGGCAGATCTCGAGGCCCTTTGCGATCGCAGTGACGAGGCGTATCGACGGGCTGCTAGCGGAGAGGGCGATGCCGATGGCTACCGTGTCGTGGAGACGGGGGCAGATTCTATCAGAATGGCGAAGAAGGACTCATGATGGCTATAACTGATACTTTTGTTGCAAAGAGGCCAGAGCATGACTGGAGCGCCTTGTTGTATTATTGCCGATTTGGAATATTGGCTACTGATTTAGCACCGAGGCGATACCTGATGACTTGGTTCTCTTCAGGTAGGTAAACATTGGTAGGCATCTTTATGATATTCGCTACCACTTTCTCTCTCATGATTGTTTGCTGTACATGGCTCCAAATTGTGAACCAGGAATCCTAAATATAAACGCCAATGACCCAAAGAGGTGAGACTTAGCAACGCCTAACACCTGGATGCTCCATCCCATGCTCCCTAATTTAGTTCTTCGACATACCCAATCTGTCTCCGCGCTTCCGCACCCGCAGGCCCTGACGCCAATCGTTTGGCCAGGCGTTCTTGACTGTCGACAAGCTTCTTCTGAGTCTCGAATCGTTTCTTGATTCTCTCGTCGGCCCTTCGTTCAATACTTTCCACCTCTTCCCGCTCACTAACACGGAGTGCGCTGAGCGCCCGCGCATTGTCCACTCGTTCGTTGTTCATCCTAGCCTCCCACTCCAGCGTCTGCCGCTGTTTCTTCTCCTCTTCCAAAAGCTCCGTGGATGCAACGGCCTTGGTCCGGGCGAGAGACGCCTCAGTAATTGCTTTCTGTTCCGACAGGCGCCGCTTCAGGGATGCATTGAAAATGGACTCTTCGAGCTGCGCCCGGGAGTGAACGGCAGAGATGTCCTCGTTGTGCATCCGCAGGCGTCTGGCATCTTCGAGCTCGGCCTTTTGTGCCCAGATCTGCTGCTCGACACTGGCGACTTCCTTCTTCCGCGCCAAGGCGATGGCATGGTCCTCGGTCTCAAGAGCAATGCGCTTCAGACGGGCTTTGCGCTCTCGCTCCTGTATTTCAATGTCTGCGGGAAGACCGACGGCATCATCTGGCTGCTCTCCAGACTTGGCGTAATAGACATCAATAGACCGGTTTGCACGGAGAAGGGCGAGAAGCGGCTCCCGAACATCCGAAGGCGGCATTACCTTGGACACGTACATTGTCGGAGAATAGATGTATTCCCCGTCTGTATATTGATTGAATGACTTGTTGATATGTTTCCACATGGCAACTTTCAATAAGCAACGACTTGTCGCGAGAGGGTCAGATGCACTGAAGCAGAGATGGAGCAGGGATTTTCCATGGGAGGTCACCGTCAAGTCAGACCCTGTGTCAACAAGAGCAGTCATGACTTTCTGCATCGACTTCTCTTTGTCGGCGGTAAGCTGTCCGGGATTCGACCCGTGCAAGCATACCTCACCTAGTGCACTTCGGCCGTCATGTAGCGGGCTGGGGAAATCAGGGTCGTGGCCAGCTTGAATGAGAACTCGCACAGCTGCCAAGTTGAGCTCTCTAGCAGCGTTATGCAGGGATCCGTCGTCTTTAGATGGTTCCGCTGCGAGAATGTTGCCCAACATCTGGGTTGCAATATCACCACCAAATCCAGTAACGAGTGAGAGGGGTGTTTGACCTGCAGCATCGCTCACGTCGACTTCTGCACCTTCGAGGAGGAGTAACTTGACAATATCTGGTCGGCGTGCCTGAATGGCGAGCAAGAGTGGTGTTGATCTTGTCAATGTCGTCTCAAAATTGACATTGGCTATTGAAGTTGTTAGAAGCTGGGTTGATTCTGACAATCAATAGTCTTACCTCCGCGCTGGATCAGTAGCTCTATCAGTGCTGTGCTGATCTTCTTTTGCGGCTGGACAATTGCCCACATCAACAGAGTAACTTCTTCTTCCACTTGAATTATAGGGTGAGCTCTGCAACTGGTCACTTGATCATGGTAGTAGCCTGTATCTAACAAGGTCTGCAGCACCTTTGTTGATCTCGGATATTGTGACATGGCGCGCACGAGCACGGGCTCGGCACCTGGCTGGCGAGCCATGACGTCCAGTCGAACATCTCCTTCATGATACTGGGTAAACATTTCGAAAAGTTCAATGGCGGCTTCTTGAGTTAAGGAGGTGTCGAACATATGATGGAACGCTAGAACCAGGGTTTCTGATGATGGGTTGCAAGTAAGCAGTTTTCGTGTCCAGACGACGTTGGCCTTGGATGCCGCTTTCACGAGGGCTTGGCCATTTTCAGAGTTGACATCGACGCCATGTGAGACCAATAGGTCCACGTATTCGTCTGCGAGCTGGGCAATGTCTTCGGTGCTTGTGTCAATCACACTGATCAGAGCACCAGTTAGAGCTTTTCCTCGGGCACCCTTTCCCAACAGCAGCTTTGCGACTTCAAGGCCGGTCGGAGTGAGCCAAGATGCGACATTTGCTGAAGTAAAGGAAGACGCAAAGGCGCGGCTGATGTCCTCTTCTGGGATTTTTGCGTCCAGTATTAGCGCCAGAGTCGATGCTAGCATCCTGTGCGTAGCATCGACCAAGGTTCTGCACCCATTAGTAAGGGGAGAGGCCCCATGGTCGATCAAGAGCTTGATCAAAGGTTCGTCAGGCTCTTCGTCTTCATTCATTGCCTTGTTCAAAGCAATGTGGACATCCTCAATAGCAGGCATGCCTGCTCTAAATAAGTCTTCAATGATTTTGAACCGTGTTTCTCTGCTCAGCTTCCAAGAGGCTTTTAGCGATCTAAAGAGAGTTGGAGCAGAAGGCTTGATCTGTTCAACCATCTCAGTTAGTCACTTCCTTGTGGGCGTAGCTGTTGTAAACGTACCTGGGCGCCACCCTTTTGCCAGAGGCCCAGAAGTAATTCCAAATTGCCGACAAAGGCACTTCTGGTTGCTGCAAACACAGCCTCTCCATTGCTGTAGTTGGGATCTGCTCCAGCAGCTAATAGAACTTTCAGAACCTCCTGGCCACCCTCACCGTATCGAGCAGCGGAGACCAGTTGGGCATCGACAACCTCACCAAGGACACCCTTCCTCAACAGACGTTCGAATATCATGGCTCGCTTATTTAGATCGCGGACTTCTGTTGCGGCCTGAAATCCTCGTTCTATGGTTTTCATCTGGGTGTTCAGGTCCGACTTCAGCAGGACATCTAACACTTCGACTGATCCGCCCTTGCAGGCCTCGACAATGGCCTGTCCACCGTTGGTTGATATACTCGCTCCATTGGCGACAAGCACGTCGCCAAGTGCCAGATCGCCATCTCGGGCAGCGGTCAGCAGAGCGTTGGAAGCAGCTTCAGCCGATATGCCCGCTTTAGCGAGGCTTTTGCACATGTCGAGTCTGGCCGGCCGGTTGGTAATCTTCATCGCGGTTTCCAAGGCGGAAATACGAGAGTCATGCGTATGCTTGGTTTTGGACAGAATCAGTTCGACTATCTCAGGCGACTCCCTGGACACCGCCCGCGCCAAAGCCTCGCCGTCCTCTGCATCAGCAGTGTCGGCCAAAACACTGATCAAGGCGACATCTCCAGGTAGCACGTTGATAGCGTGGGTCAGGGCACGGTTGGCTTCTGCGGGGTGAGCGCCGGAATGGACAAGTCTCTTGGTGAATGTCAGTCGATCCATAGGGTCCTGAATGCGGAGAGCATGAGGCAGAGCTGAAGAAAATGAGGTTGCATTGAGAGGCTCTGGACTTTCGAAAAGACGGTCGGTAAGGCGAGTGTTTGCTGAAGCTACCGAGTGACACAATGCCGCAGCCTTGTAAGCGTTAGGATCGGCACCTGATTCTAAAAGCTGGTCGAGAGTGGACAATGACGGGCATTTGCTTTCTTCTCGAATCAGGGACTGGATTTCGCGTACGAGCATCCCGTTGAGGTCCTCTTTCCGAACGTTTTGCGAGAGAAGAATCTTAAGCTTCCAACACTTGTTTTCGGTCGATGGCGCGTCCCCAAGATCATCAAAGCACCGTGTAATTATATTCCCAGAGGGTGACCCCAGTGTAAGAACTAGTTCAAGCACCTTGGGATCTGGATTCTCCACAGCCTTTGTTGCAACGACACCTTCTAAGGCATTGACGTTAGCCTTCCCCAACTGAAGCAATAAACGAAGTAGCGACATATCTACAGGCTTCTCTGACAGAGTCTGTAGCAATGATTCGGCGACCGGGTTTTCCTCAGTGACAGCCCCGGCCCTCAAGAGCATTGTAATCATGTCGAAGCGGGTTCGGTGGTTGCTCACGGACATTGCTTCCGGCAAGCGAGCAGCCGCAGTTTGAGGAGAGGCCTTTGTTACCAATGACGTGAAGAGTTCGAGGTCTTCCTGCTCGATAACAGTTCCAAGACCAACGCCATTGTTATAGTTGATATCCATGTGACCTAGAATCAGTTTGATGAGTGTATCATCTCTTGCTGACTTGTGATCTTGGATAGAGTCCTGCAAGGCCGTGTGCAGACATGCGTCAGATAATGATGCTTTCAAAAAGATTTCTGCTACGCTGTAGCGATCTGTCGCAGGCAGGCCTTTGATCAGCGGGAAAATCTCAGACAGCGTTTCGCTTGATGGTTTAGCAGCAAGTATGCTTGCAGTCGTTGGACAATCAGCGCGAGTAACAGCCACTCGCAATGCTTCGCCATCTTTGTAGTCGGGAGATGCAACGGCGTGGCGATTTCCTATCCGCGATCGCCGTTGGCCCCTCTTGTTGTGATAAGCTGCTGTCAACTGCTCAGGGAAGTGAGGCGTCAGAAGAAGGTCCACGGAATAGGTGTCACCAGCCAGAGCAGCATTAATCAGGCACTCGTGCAGTACGGTTCCGCTGGCGCCTTTCCGGAGAAGAAGATAGAGTAGCAAACAGCGCGCCTGATGGGTGGCCTGTTCAGGTATGAGAGCCACACAGTTCGATGCGACTAAGGGAGAGATGCTTGCACCTTCGCTCAGCAGCGCACCCACTAGTTCGACATTCGCATCGGCAACGGCCGACTTCAATATGTACGCGTTATTGTGCTCTACTGGAACTCCATAGGCAGTTAGAAGGCTGATCATATCAAAGAACTGTGATGCACAGGCTAGTTCCAGTGACTGTAGGAGGACGTCCCCATGAACCCCACAGCAGAGTAACAGTTCAGCAATCTCGAGCTTGGCGCCCGGGCTGAGTGACGAATGGTTGATTAGGAGACGAAATGCTTCTTCTACTCCTGGATTTTGGGGAGGTCTGTTTCCCATTATGATTGCAATGGCAATGTCCCGCCTTCCATGCTGGACCGCAGCCTTGAGCGCTTCAGCGTTGTTGTAGTTTCCGTCAGCTGTAGCACGGCTCAGTTGGAGAACTATAGGCAGGCACTGGGCCTTTGCAGCATCACTCATGGACTGCGATACACATAGGGGAGAGGGCTGGCCGTCGGAGCATAGAACGAGGGCGACCAGTCGTGCCGCCTCAGGGACCACACATGCCTGACGAAAGGCATCCTGCCCTTCTGGTGTCTGCGATGCGCTGGCGCCATATCTCAGTAGGAGCTCAACGACGGGGGTGTTTCCAGCCCTTATGGCGATGGGCAAGCATGCGTCAAGTGAAAGGGGATCGGCGTGGGGTATCAGAACCTGGACCATATCCAGCATCCCACCCTCCACAGCGGCTTTGAAAAGCTGGGACCTGTCTCCGAGACTCTCCAGGCTTCGTCTCCTAGTAAGAAGACTAGACTTATGTCCCGGCATGCCTTGTAAATCCACGCCCGCCGCTGCCAGCTTGCCGAGCAGCGCCTCTGCAACACCAGGCGATCCGCCGCGGGCCACCCACGAGTGCAAAACTTCGAGGACTTGTTTTGGGTCCCAGGCCTTGCCCTTCTTCATATTGCTGGACGAAAAGGCTCGGGATATGCTGCTCTTGGGACGTAATTGCGCGACCTCGGCTGATCGCCGCTGCAACAAGTCCTCTGCCGTCTGGTCGTCTACCGGAGCACGGAATGATGGCGGCTGCGATGGCCGCGTAAGCCGTTCCGGGACGGGAGGGAGAGCAATTCTCCATTGCTCAGCGAGTTGAATGATGCGCCGTTGGCGGTCGTCGGCTGTTGGGGGAGCCATCTGAGCTAGAAGCTCATGACACGAACTGCGTGACACAGACCAAGAAGAGAAGTCGAGCTGGGTGATGAGGCAGACGAAGGTGGGTTGGTGTAGATGAGTGGAAGGTAACCTTTTCCGAACCTTGGATTATTTCGGAGGCAACGGCCACTTGGGAGGTACGATACTTTCTGAGTTTTCAACCTTCTACTTTTTGCAATTCAAGGCAAGAAATGATGAAGGGAGGGAAGGACAGGAACACTCTGAATAAGAGCATCAGATGTGAGCCTCTCCCCGATGATCAAGGTTGACTATCCTCATCTGGGAAGTATTCTGGCGAACAGTGAGCATTAGCGTGGTTTTAGGCTGCGGGAACCCTGCGCCACAGGGAGACAACGCCAAGGGATCGCCCTAACCAAGCTCACGCACCCTGCAACTAGGAGCACTCTGCGACCAACTCGGACAATGGAGCACTTCTAGGCCCTTTGGTGACGTACGCTTATCCCCTGCTGCACTTCCGTTCGAGGTCTACGAAATCGTATGAGCCTGCAGCAAAGCGATGGAAAAGTTCAATCATGAATCATACACCTAAATCCCCAGCGCTGTCAAAGGAGTGATTCGTAGGGTGTGTGGCTGAGCACGTTGCGATCCGCGTGGCGGAAAGTCTGCGGATGGCCAAGAATAGACCAGGGTATGGAGACGCCAAGCTGCCAGCGCCAGGGGGGGATTGAGGTCTGTTGACGCGGACGCGGGTAGATCGGCGAATCCTTTGTTCAGGAACGAGGCTCGCTCAAGCTTTAAGGCAGACTCTGGGTCTTGGGCGGTGAAGCAATCCATTCCGTTTCGTAACGTGGTGATATTTAGGTTCTTCGCCATGTAATTTCGTAGAAAGCATCGACCATGCCACGAGCGGGCAAAATAGAGCGGTGCCCAGGATTGTAATAGGCGGTGCATTCGGGTGAGAATATGCGTTCGGATAAAAGAATCCGGCCCAAGCCTTTTCACGTAACAGTTCAGGCGGTATGCTCCAATTTTCCAACAGTCCGGGTGGTATGCGTAAGAGTTCAGCTTTTCTGTGAGAGGAATTCGACAAAGTAGATTGAGTATCTAGCTTATCTACCCTACACTTGCTTGCGAGCAGAATAACACTTGATTGATCTACCTAACCCATGGCGACGACGCTTGTTGTTGTTTGCTCTTCATCCAATGCCTAGGTCATCCACATGGCAGGGCGGTTTTGTCAAATGTCTACATGAGATGTTGTACCGTATAGAACGGGTGTTCATGAAATAGGTTGATTCAGATTGCTAACGCTGGCTGGCATCCATGTCTTCTCCAGATCAAGTCAACATACTACGTGGAACTAAAAGGCGTTTATTTAGCCATTCCCTCCTGTCGTCGCCTGTATGAACTTTTTTCTTCTCTTTCAATCCTCACTGTCTACATCGTCAGAACCAGTGGAGGTTTATTGAGACTCATAATGCCGAACCCATATCTTATATCCGGCCGGCCAGATCGTATCATGCTCACCAATCTAGCATAAGCCACTGAGTCACTACGGGGCCGAACCTCGCCATGGCTCCAATCCGTATACAGTAGCCGCGCGCAACGACGGTCCAGAGCGGAATCTCAACGGCAGTCGCTGACTCAATAAACCATTCGCCATGCAGATATCGCGGCATTGACCTAAAAACGGCGCTGCCAAACCCGGGATGGCGCAATGGATTGCTAAGCTGGCGACGGCACCTCACTTCCATTGCCCAGCATTACCCCGCCATCATGGAACCGCCAACTCCACTTCTCCCGCTTCCGACTCTGGGCAAGGCGGCGTCGGCAAGCTGGTCGTGAGTGCGAGCTGGGCGAATTCGAGCTTGCTATACCATATGCAGTAGCAGTAGTGTGGGTAAGTAGGTAGGTACCTCTGTATTGCACAGTACTCAAGTAAGCAGATTGGGAGGTAGGTACCTAAGGTATCTATGGTGTGGTGTGCGGCGAAACCTGCGAGCGCACTCGTCGGGCTGGGTGCTCGCTCTTTTCCAATTCGGTCTTTTCCCCTCCAATGAAGCCAAGCCCGCTGGCGGCGATTACATAGCTCCGCGCCCACCACCAAGCTCCTCCCATCTCTCGTCAACTGAAGCCTTCCACCTTCCACCTTCCATGGCCCATAATATTTCACTGCCTCTCTGTCAATCTCTCTATAAAATCGTCAGACCCTCCCGCTTCTCTTTTCTCGCCAGACCGCAACTCTCCAGCTTCCTCCCACCCCACCGACCTTATCGGCCACTTGCAGCACATCACCAGCTATCCACCATGGCTCCCATCCCATCCACTTTCAAGGCCGTCCAAATCTCCAAGAATGGCGGCACCGAAGTCCTCGAGTACAACAGCATTCCCCTGCCAAAGGTGGGCGAGGGCGAGATTCTCGTCAAGAACCACTACATTGGCGTCAACTTCATCGATACTTACTTCCGCACTGGTCTCTACCCGACTACCAACTTCCCATTGACGCTCGGTCGTGAAGCTGCCGGAGAGGTCGTCGACGCCCATTCTTCCGTCTCCAGCATTCCCGTGGGTGCCCGCGTCGTCTTCATGGGTAACAACACCTACGCCGAGTACAGCATCGTCCCTGCCAAGGATGCCATCATCATTCCCGATGCACTGTCTACCGAGAAAGCCGCCGCCGCATATTTGCAAGGACTGACGGCATGGACCTTTATCCGAGAGGCTGGCGAGGTCAAGGCCGGCCAATGGGTTCTCGTTCACGCCGCCTCCGGCGGCGTTGGCGGCTTGCTTGTCCAGATGCTCCGTGCTGTGGGTGCCAAGACCATTGCCACGGCCAGCACCGACGAGAAGTGTGAGCTGGCCCGCAAGAACGGTGCCGAGTGGGCCATCAACTCAAACGACGATGTTGTAGCCAAGGTCAAAGAAATAACTGGCGGTCACGGCGTGGACGCCATCTTTGATGGCGTTGGCAAGGCCACTTTTGATGCCGACATCGAGATGATTGCGCGCAAGGGCCACCTGATTTCCTTTGGAAACGCTTCCGGCGCAGTTCCCCCGGTCAACATCCTTCGTCTCACACCCAAATGCATCAGGCTCATGCGTCCAGTCGTTAATGGCTATACTGCCGATAGAGAGAGTCTCGAGAAGTACGCCAACGAGTTGTTTGACATGATCACGGCCAACAAATTAGAGGTTGGTGTGCACAAGGTGTACGCGTTGAAGGATGCAGCACAAGCACACCAGGATATTGAGAGTCGCAAGACGACCGGAAAACTTCTCCTCAAGTGCGAATAGATCTAGTTTTGTTTATACCGCTAAATTATCTAAATACCACGAAATGCGTTGATTATTTGCCCAGAGCACGTATACTTTGAATACGTTCGAGATTCACGTCATGCCAGGAGACGAATCCTCAATTCAATTGGCCTTCTTGACGGCCTCCAGGAGCTTTGCCGGGGGCTCCTGTCGGTAGCCCTGGGGGTTGTTAGACACCCAGTGCCACAGGTCCTTGCAAGCCTGCTCCACGCTGATCTCCGTAACCCAGTTGAGCTCCTGCTTCGCCAGATCAGGCTTGGCAGTAAGATCAAGGACATCACCCTGTCTTCGGGGAACGACCTCGTACGGCAGCGGTCGGCCAACAGTCTCGCTGAAAGCCTTGATGATCTCGAAGACGGTGCTGCCGCGACCAGAGCCCAGGTTCCAGGCCTTCACACCAGGCTGGTTCTCGCGAAGGTAGTTGAGAGCAACAAGGTGGCCGCGAGCGAGGTCGACAACGTGGATGTAATCTCGGATAGCGGTTCCATCCTTGGAGGCGTAGTCTAGTCAGGTTAGAATAATTCTCCTGCGCAAGCCTAATATCACGACCAGGTGAAAACTTACCATCTCCAAAAACGAGCAGCTTGTCCCGGTCGCCAGTCGCAACCTTGCCCAGAAGAGGCAGCAAGTTGTAGGGTACACCCTGAGGGTCCTCGCCCATGAGACCGCTAGGGTGGGCGCCGCAGGGGTTGAAGTATCGCAGAAGAGCACCGTTCCACTTCTCATGGGGCTTTCCAGCCTTCTTCAGCTGCGTGCGCTGGGCGTTGATGAAGTCGGTAACCACGTCCTCGATCATGGACTTGGTTCGACCATAGGTGTTGGTAGGACCAATCGGGCAGTGCTCGGGAATAGGGATCATGTTGGGGAACCGCGTAGCGTCGCCATAGACGGTGGCGGAGGACGAGAAGACAATGTTGGGGACATTGTTGCGCTCCATGGAGCGAAGAAGAGAAATGCTACCGCCGACATTGACACGGTAGTACTCCAGGGGGATCTCGCCAGACTCGCCGACAGCCTGTAAGTGGTTGGTTCGTATCAGTCAAATGCCCTCTAGTCTGGCGGCTTCTACAGGGTCAGAGGTGCGACTCGTACCTTGAGGGCGGCAAAGTGAATAACACTGTCGATGGCTGGGTGCTTGGAAAAGACCTCGTCAAGGGCCTTTTCGTCGGTCACATCAACGTTGTAGAAGGCAGGGCGGCGACCACACAGCAGCTCAATACGGTCGAGGGCAACCTCGGACGAGTTGTAGAGGTTGTCGACAATGACGACGTCGTAGCCGTGCTCGAGCAGGGCCAGCGTGGTAAAGGAACCGATGTAGCCAGTGCCACTGGAAGAGAAAGATTGAGGTTAGCATTGCTTCAACCAGCCATTCACAACAGCGCCAAGGAAGGCGAGGCGAGGCGAGGCGCGTAATCGTCTGCAAGGTGGCGGAAGAGAGCAGTGGCGTCATACCCAGTAACAAGGACCGTTCCAACAGGCATCGTGGTGTCTTGAGGTTCTTTGTTTGCGAGGTGTCTGTGTTTGTGTCTGTGGGGAGAGGAGAGTTGCAAGTTTACAGTTGGGAGTAGGGAGGCGGCGGCAGTCCAGATTAGTACTGTAGGATGGGAGATGGTAGGAATGAAATGGATGGGCAAAGTGGCGGGGCAAACATTGGAAAGCTGGAGGGGTAGCTCAGCACGGAGTACGGAGTACGGAGTACCTGTCTCATATTGACTGGTACGCAGGGGTGTCTCGATTAAGGCGGGAGTTGGTAGTGGTGGGGCTGAGCGCGCGTGTATATAGTACTTCCAACATACCTGCGTACCCGGTGTTTCGGACGGAAAAGGATGGGGAGCCGAGTTGAGATGGACGGATGTCCGTCTTTGTCCTTGATTTGCACGCTAAACCGACATTGGGCGTTGAATCAAGGCGATGCGCTTGTTGCGCTCAACGGCGAGCAAAGTGGCCACGAATCCCTCATTTACCGGCCTACTGTACTGGGACTGGGAGGCATGAGGCTAAACCCGCCGGCAAAACGAAAAAGTGGATGCGGGCTGCGTAATTACAGTTGCAACGGGCGTACGAAGCTGTCGTCAAGTAGACCAGCCACATGGGATGGTCCGCCCAAGTTCATGATTTGGGGTAGCGGCTATAGCGGGGTTTCAAGGATCGTTGCGTTGCCAGACAGGGGTGTACGCGGATGATCGCAATGGAGCTGCATGCGCAACGCAACACTCCGTACCTAATCTCTACCTGCCCGTGTCTGTAGACTCTGTACAGATTACTGCGACGGTATGTACTGGGCTGGCAAGCACTGGCGGGAGGTGTCGTAAATGCTTCACGGCTCTCCCATTCCTGAGCGAGTTCCTGCTTCCAAGCACAAACACAGTTGTACAGGCGCCGGCATCATGAGTCGGTGGGGGCGTTCGCAGCAGAGAGACATGCAGATACCGTAAGTCATTTCTTCAAGAGGCACCATGGATGATGCTATTCTGTATAGAGCTGGGCGTATCTCATAAGAGAAACTGAACGATCGCCCCATCCAGCATCCTGACTCAATAGCTCCAACACAGCTCCTCACGTAGGACTCCGTACTACCTTGCAATGCAAAATGGATGTCTGTCTCCCGCTACGTGAACTCAAGGGTGTTTTTCAACCTAGGGTCCTGGTAAGGCTACACCAAATAGACAGGCCGGACTAGCACTACGATGCTAGATACAGTCTCGTGAAATCATGGTCACATATCGTCTTCTTCGAAAACGCCATTGAAACAGTCAATACCAAGATCTGTTAGGCCAACGACTGTGCTTGTACACGATGGCTCACCAAAGACTGACGGGAAACGCCTGTGCACGTGATCACGCCCAACCTCTCCATTTGCGCCGCCTAATCCTCGGCGCGCGTCACGTCTCGGCCGTTTACCGCGAAAACATCACCAACAGCGACCAAGAAGTCGTCGGGCTATAGGACCGAGCTTGACTTTGCAGTTACCTTTCAGACGCTCAGGATCCTATGTGCGCTTTGGCTTTCCATCCGATCATCGCACCCCCAGTCTCATCCTTTGACAATCCGCCCATCAAACTCATCGCCAACTCACCGTTACCCAGCACCATAATATCAAAGCTAGCTCCAAGTCACCGCTCCGTCACATCAAGTTCCTTTGTTCGATTGCGCAACCACTCGTGCAAGGGGTGAATTTAGACGTCTTGGCGGATCTGAGCTGCAAGATAGAGCGCGAACAGACCGTTTGCTGCACTTGTTCTTTGTTCAACCACTCATCCCATCTTTTTGAATGCGCCCAGCTGCTATTTTCGGACTGAACTTCAGCCATTCCTGGACAACTACCCAGTGCCCCTTGTTGGGCACAGAGCCCAGTCGTCTGTTTAAATGACTTGACGACTGCTGGCTCTCTTTTTTCGGGCATTCGAGTCTTGCATTCTATTCAACCCAGACAAGAAGATTCATTCCCATCATCACTTTCCACATGCCACCCCGAGCTTCCGCAGCCGGGCGAAATGCCCGGAAACCTAGCCGCGAGCCTGAGCCGCACGCTTCTCAAGATCGTTCAGGACACTTTGTGCGGCCTCAACTCCCCCAGTTACATGGCACTCCCAGCTCACGGCGGCAATACACATATGGCTCCCCGGTTGAGCCTCCGCCTCGTCCTGGCGCCGGTCTACAGCGGATGGACCTCAGCAATGCTGTCAACCGGGCACTCACCAGGCATGACGCTGATGATGGGGTCTTTGTGCGGCCGCGGATACCTCAACGCGGCCCCACTGTCGAGGAAATGGGCGAAGACGAGCTTGCTCAGGGGAATCCCACACCTCAACGGACCGTCACTGGTATTTCGACGAGAGGTGAGCTTTTTTGGTGCCCCAAAACAGCGCGCTTATGCTGACACACATGTGATGTAGCCCAAATGGACACAAATGTCAGCCTAGCTGGCTCTGAGGCCTATCGGTCAATCCTTGGTGGAAGTGATGCCGACAGTATCCGCAGTTTTGGTATGGAGAGCGACTATTACGGCGATGCCACGATAGCTTCCACCCCAGGGTCGACCCCAGCTCCGGCCTTTCAGCAAAATGGCCCATCGGTGCCAGGTCTGACAGCCCAGAGTCTGCCTGCTCAGGGGTTACTCGGGATTCCCCAGGGTTTAACGGGAACCCGTCCCCTCGTTGACGTTGAACCAGTCAACAGCTGGCCGAGACAACCCGGCGCAAGTTCAAAAACGGAGGAACTCCGTATTCAGAAAGAGCGACCGATTCAGGACAATGATGGCGAAGAAGAAGAAGACAGCGAGGATGAAGAAAATGCGCAAGACGAAAGGCCCAACAAATCGCCAGACGTCCCCAGGCCGCGCAGGCCAAACACCAATACCCCGGCACCCAATCGGGTACTTGCAACAAACGCTCGGCAGTTGCGGCCCAGGAAGAATCTCATAGATACTGATCAAGACGCCGAAGTCGAGCCCACGGCCCATGCCGCCCGTCTGACTGGAATCACAAAATCTTCCAACTTTTCCAAAAACCCATCAAGCAGGCGTGCTGGCATGGTTGGAGCGAGGGCGACGCAAGGCAATGGACCTAACGTGCGTTCCTCTCAAGGGCCTGACCGAGCATTGCAGATCCGTAATGACAACGAGCGCCCCAGTCTCTTTGCACAGGCCCGGGAGCTCAAGCAGAAGACCAGTTCATTTACTGGCAATCGCTACCCCTCAGATCAGCAGAGACGAGGGGTGGCAAATCATCGCGAGATTGTCGACGCAGAAGGACAAGCTGCGTCACATCGAAATGGTATACTCTCCACGTGGCCGTTCACATTTGTACAGCGTTTTTTTGAACGGCGAGCCCGACCGGTGGATGATGTTGACGATGTCGAGGATGACGAATATGATTTGACCGTTCCTGTGAACTACTGGCTGCTTCTTCACCCCCTCACATATTTACAGACCCTGACTTGGCTGTTTGACATCATCATGGGGCATATCACTGGCTTCTTTCATGGAGTGTGGGATTCGGTGGCCCAAGTACAACACAGGCGCGTGCGACACCGGCGCATTGGTATGGCGCCGAAATGGGTTGTGTCCAGTCTCGGATTATTAATTCTTGGGATACTCGCGTGGCCTCTTATGTCGCGAGATTCTCTTGAATTATCAAACCCGTTCTCTGATCGCGCTCCCATACATTGGCCCCACCTCGGAGACATTACCAACAGGCTCGGCAACTTCGTTCCTTCAATTCCTTCAATACCATGGCCTTCCTACAAGAGATCCGGCGACTTGTTTGATTCATGGGAGCCGAGTGACAATGACCGGGCCCGGGATATCGTGCAAAAGTTCAGCAAGGATCTGGCGACGTTGAAGAAAGTGGGCAACCTACATGAGACATCGCTCGAAAAGCTGAAGACGGTCGTCCCCAAGGTGGTACACATGGAACTCCGTAATGGCAAGCCCGCCGTGGCCCAGGAATTCTGGCATGCCCTAAGGGACCTGATCAAGGAGGACGGTGCCTTCATCACGGTCGAAAAACAGGGCCGGACGCATGAGATTACTTCCAAGCATCAGTGGCAGGCCATTGTCAACCGTCTGGCTAAGGATCCGACGTGGAAATCTACGATTGACAGAAATGTGGGGGACGTTGAGGACCGCCTCGACGGCAAAATCGCAAAGTACTGGGATACCTGGGTCAAGAACAACAATGATAAAATCTCCCAACTGCTTGGGCCAGCCCTGGACAAGGTCAAAGCTGCTGGATCCGGTCAAGAGTTTGATACGCGAATTTCGAAACTTGTCAAGGATCAGCTTCGCAGCGGGGCGCTCAAGGACGTAATTGTCACCCGCGAGCAGTTCCTCAGCCACCTCAAGGGCGAGTTCGCCTCGCATCGCCACGAGATCCAGGCGGAGATACAGGAGCTCCAGCCGCAATTTGAGAAGCTCATCCGCGAATCGGTCCAGACGGCCTTGAAGGATACACCTCAGGGAGTTTCAAAAGCAGACGTCACAACACTGGTTAAGAACCTTGTGCGCGAGTCCATTGCCAACCTGAACCTCGAGGCCATGGCCAACGGTAAAATCCATGTTCATTGGGATGCGGTGCTGAAGAACCAAGTCAACTACTTTGGCGTGGGTGCTGGAGCCACAATCGACAAGGACCTCACCGCGGTGACTTTTGATCTATACGACAAAGGTGCCATCTCAGAGAAGGCATACAAGAAAGGTATCCGCGGCATCAACCCCTTGCCGCCCATCGCAGCTCTCGCACCCTGGGACGATGAGGGCGACTGCTGGTGTGCTGCTCGTTCCATCAACCGTCGTGGAAATCCTCATGGCGCCGCTCTATCGGTTCAACTTGCGCATCATATTGTACCGCAGCACATTGTTGTCGAACATATCCTCCCCGGTGCGACCACTGATCCGGATGCTCGCCCGCGCGACATTGAGGTGTACGCACACATTGCCGATCCCGTGATCCGGGAACGCGTCCTCGACTTCGCGGCCACTCACTTTCCCGAGAATACCGACGACTGGAACTACACGCCCCCAGAGTATGGTCCCGCTTTCGTCAAGATTGGCCAGTTCGTGTATGAGGGCGCCGAGCTCCACGAAGGCGTGCATGTGCACCGTCTCAGCAGCGAACTTTCCAGTCTCGGCGCCGAAACAGACCAGGTTGTCGTGCGCTCCATCAGCAACTACGGCGCCAAAGACCATACCTGCTTCTACAGGGTGCGATTGTTTGGAGAGCGACCCGGGGCGAGTATATAATGGCGGGCGTAGAAGTCCTTTCTTTTCTTCATGGCGTTGAGTTAGGCGAGGGAGGATTCGTTTTGATTTTTGATACCACCACCGAGAAGTTGTCTTGCCGTGCTGTTGTTTTGCGTGGATCTGTACATAGAGATGCATAGTCACTTGTCCGAAGCGAGGAGCTGGGAAACCCTGGGATTGACATGATTATTATTTGAACTTGTTTGCCTCCTACGAGCAGGCCCCGGTAGAGGAGTTGTCGTTGCGTGAGATTGATGCACAGTGAGCGTCAAGTCAATGCAAATAAAACTTGTATTCTTTTCCGCATTCGCCTTCTCCAAATCCACAGTCCAAGCAGGATCAGAAACATATACAACACTGGGTATATCAGCCTTCCCCTCCTCACCCGTCCAGCAGTCCCGTCGCCAGAGCCTCGAGGTCCTCGAGCGTCTCGGGCTCGTGCTCCATCTCGAAGACCCTGCCCTTGCCTCGCTTCTTCTTTGCCGCCTCCGCCTCGGCATCCGAGTCGTCCTCGAACCACTTCTTGGCCCGCTTCCTCGGCGGCTCCGCCTCGGACTCGCTGTCGCTGTCCTGGCCGGCCACGGGCAGCGACCGCAGGAGCGCCAGAGGGTCTTCCTCATCGCCGACGCTCTGCAGTTGCGGCGCAGCGTCTGGGTCGATGCCTGCGCGCTCCATGGCCTCGCGCGCCTTGCGCTTGTCGCGCTTGTCGCGACGCTTCTGCTTGGCAAGTTGCTTGTCGTCGACATCGGCCTCGCGGACACGTGCCGTCTCGCCCTCGACGAACTTTGCGCGCTGCTCCTCGGCAGGACCTTCCTGCTTGAAGTCCTCCTCGTCTTGAAGCTCGTATACTTCGTGAGCATTTCCTTCCTCGTCGTAGACCAGCTTTGTCGGCATGCCCTTGAACTTGAGCATCTTCTTCTTCGATTTGAGGGCCTTTTCTCTGCGCTTTGAATCGACCACAAACGGCTCGGGGCCACCCATACCATCGATAACCTTTGCTGAGCTCTTGTATGCGTTGTTGATCTCCTCGTCCAGGTCATCATCATTAAGGCGTCTCTTTACGGAGAGGAAATCGGCGTCATCGTCCTCGTCAGCTCCGTCCGGCTTGCCCTCCTCCCCTTCCGCAACAAGTTTGGCGTAATGACTTGACAAGACGTCTTGGTTCGTTCTCTCAAACATTCGGTCGTACTTGGTCCTCACTTCCGTCTTCTTCTTGGCCTTGTCCTTCTTTATTCCGTTGATGTCCATGTCCGACTCGGAGTCACTCGACATTCCGTCACGCGGGGCATTCTTTATCCTCTTGATGTCGTCACCCTTCTGGAACTTGATCTGGGGTGTACCAGGGAGACCGAGACTGGATGCGAAACCGTCGAGATCTAGCTTGTTGAATTTGAAGACCGACTTGTCCCTTTGCAGATGAATGGAGCGAGTGTAACTGATAAAGGCCTTCTGAGCCAGATACTTGAGGTCGGGGTTCTGGAAGCACATGCTCTGCAGCTGGTTCTTGATACTGCGCTTCTTCTTCTCCTTGACATTTACTTTTTGAATAGGAATCTTCTTTTGCTCCAGCTTCTTGAGCATTCCCTCTTCTTCGCTAGGGTCCAGGAAAAGGACTGCACGTCCGTTGCTCTGGAATCGAGCTGTTCGACCGACGCGGTGAATGTACGTGTCGGCGTCTTCAGGGCAATCGGCCTGTATGACCCAGTCGACGGCAGGGAAGTCAATGCCACGCGCGACAACGTCGGTAGCGAACAGACACGAGGTCTTGGCGGAAGTGAACCTTGATGTGATCTCTAGTCGCGCAATCTGCTTTTGCCGGCCATGCAGATGGAGCAGAGGGATACCAGGTTGGAGGTGGCGGAAGCTTTCGTACGCAAAGCGAACCTGTTTGCCAGAGCTGAGAAAGACAATGATCTTACTCTTCAGGTTGGCCTTGATGAAGCCATACAGGGTGTCGAGCTTCTCCGTCAAAGGCGTGACAATGTAGTGTTGCTGGAGGTTTGTGGGAGTCGCGCTTATAGCAGCCTCGTGAACAGAGACGTATTCAGGATCCTTTAGGCTGAGACGAGCCAAATCAGAGACCTTCTTACTCTGCGTTGCACTGAACATGAGGGTTTGTCGCTCCTTTGGAAGATGCTCAACGAGAGCATCGACGGCAGACTGGAAGCCCATGTCCATGATACGGTCTGCCTCGTCCAAGACAAGGATCTGGAGGTTGTTGGCATCGAAGCCTGCGGTCTGGTCCAGATGCTGCAGCATTCGACCTGGCGTGCAGACGAGGATGTTCATGCGCTCCAATCTCTCAGCTTCCTCCTTTAGACTCTTTCCTCCAATAATCAACCCTGCCGAGAAGGCATGGTAACGACCGATTTTGCGTAGGACATCGAAGATCTGGACGGCAAGCTCGCGGGTGGGGGAGAGAATGAGGGCACCCAGACCATCGAATTCGGTCCACTGGGAACGGTACAGCTTCTCGAGGACTGGGATGAGAAAGGCGAGCGTCTTTCCACTGCCTGTCTTGGCCGCTCCGAGAATATCCTTGCCCTTGAGTGCAAGAGGAACGGCGCCGGCTTGGATGTCGGTAAGCTCTTGGAAATGCGACTTCTCGAGCCCGGAGGCGGTCGGCTGGGAGAGAGGGAGATGGGAGAATTGCTTGGTGTCTGTAGACTTGGGATCCTGGACGAGGCTGTTAGTTGGAAATGACCATGCCGTTGACGCCTTTACGTACCAGTTCTTGGACTCGCGCCTCGAGCTTTTGCAGATCATCCTGCTCCCGCTTGCGCTTCTGCTGCCGCAGCTCAGTGCGACCCTGCTTGGGCACCTTGGGGCCGCGCCCTGTATTTCGTGCGCTGGGGGCCATTCTTTGCACGTTGACACGGTTGACACGGTTGACACGGTTCACGCGGTTCACACGTTAAGTCGGGAAGCGAGCGTCGAGAAAGATGGATGGCAGCAGTCTCAACTTTCTCGACTCGGCCATAAATTTTTTGGCTTGCACGGCGCTTTGCGACACCGATGGCCGACCGCCCCCCACTTAGCGCAGCCGGCAGCGTCTGCTTGCAGCTGCTTGGGTTACACCGCCCACGGCAGAAAAGCGTCACCGCCAAAAAAAAAAGTATTCTGCCCCTCCATCACAGCTTCACCAGAAGTAGGTACACCATTACCATCAATCAATCCTTGTCCAGCACAAGATGAAGAACTCAAAGAAGAGCGGAGGCCCTCCCGTGGCCCGGATCTCTGATTCTCGGTTTGCCAGCTTCGAGACCGATCCGCGCTTCCGACTTCCCTCGAAGAAGCAGACCAAAACCACCATCGACAAGCGTTTCTCGCGCATGCTCAACGACGATGAGTTTACTGCTACCGCCAAAGTCGACCGCTACGGCCGAAAGCTGAAGTCGGACTCGAAGAAGAAGGCGCTTCAGAGGCTCTACCAAGAGGAAGAAGATGAAGATGAAGACGAGGAGAAGAAGAAAGAGGATGACGAGGACGAGGAGGACGATGAAGCGAACGCCGACGAGCTTGAGGAGCTTGTTCAAAGACAGCTCCGCGAGGCCCATGAGAAGCACGACCCTGCCAGAGGTGGTGGTTTTTCATCTTCAGAATCCGACTCGGACTCGGATGACTCTGATGAGGATGAAGAGGATGGCGGTGTTGACATTGACACTGCGGGAGGAGACATGCAGAGATTCCAAGATGAGCAGGCGGGTGTGGAAGACGGCGAGGTCACCAATCGAATTGCCATTGTGAACTTGGACTGGGACCACGTCAAGTCGGCCGACTTGATGGCCTTGTTCTCGAGCTTCCTCCCCGAGAAGGGCGGCAAGATTGAGAAGATCTCGGTATATCCCAGCGAGTTTGGAAAAGAGCGTATGCAACAGGAAGAGCTGGAGGGTCCGCCCAAGGCGCTCTTCAAAGGCTCCGCGAAGAAGGAGGATTCCGATGACGACGAGGACAGCGATGAGGATGAGAGTGACGATGATCGAATCAAGAAGGAGCTGATCAAAGAGGGCGATGACGAAGACTTTGACAGCGATGCGCTACGTTCTTACCAACTCGATCGCCTGCGGTACTACTACGCTGTCATGATCTGCTCCACTCCCTCTGTCGCTCAGCACATCTACGAGGCAACCGATGGACGCGAGTACCAGTCCTCGTCCAACTTCCTCGATCTTCGATTCGTCCCCGACGAGGTCACATTCGACGATGAGCCTCGGGATGAGTGCACCAAGATTCCGGATTCATACAAGCCAGTCGAGTTCGTGACGAATGCGCTACAGAGTTCAAAGGTCAAGCTCACCTGGGACATGCACCCCGACGAGGTCAACCGAAAGGAGTCGATCAAACGAGCATTCAGCGGAAGCAGGGCCGAAGTGGAGGAGAACGATCTGCGAGCCTACCTTGCCAGCGACAGTGAAGATGATGATGATGCCGAGGAGGCTGAGGAGCAGGAGGTTGAGGCTGAGGAAGCCGAGGGCGCCGAGGACGAATCCAAGCTTTCCAAGAAGGAGCTCGCTCGACGCAAGATGCGTGCGGCTCTTGGGCTGGGAGACGAGCCTACGGCCAAATCAAAGGGCGGCCCGGTGGGCGACATGCAAATCACGTTTGCGCCCGCCCTGATGGACGGCAACGACAAGAAGGAGGAGAAGGAGGAGACGACACTCGAGAAGTATGTACGTAAGGAGCGAGAGCGCAAGGAGAAGAAGCGCCTGAAGGCTCGTGCGAAGCGTGATGGCCAGGACTCGGACGCCGAAGAGGCCACAAACGCTACCGAGACACCAGCCGCCGCCGAGGCGGAAGAGGATCTCGGATTCGACGATCCCTTCTTCACGGCCGAGGACCCTGCGCCCGTCTCCAAGGCTTCCGTCCGCAAGGAGGAGCGCCGCAAGAAGCGTGAGGCCCGCGAAGCCGCCGAGGCCGCATCGTCTGCGCAAAAGGCGCAGCTGGAAAAGGTCATGGCCGAGGATGCCAACGACAACCAGGCGGCGCACCTGGACCACTTTGACATGAACGAAATCATCCGGGCGGAGAAGCAGAAGCGCAAAAAGGGAAAGGGCAAGAAGAAGGGCCAGGACAAGGAGACGCGCGGCGGGCTTCAGGAGGAGTTCAACATGGATGTCGACGACGACCGATTCAAGGCCGTGTTTGAGAGCCACGAGTATGCGATTGACCCGTCCAACCCCAAGTTCAAGGCCACCCAGGGCATGCAGAAGCTGCTGGAGGAGGGCCGTAAGAAGCGCCGGGTTGGTGATGAGGAGACGGAGGAGCCCAAGAGCAAGAAGGCCAAGAAAGGCCGGAGGTGAGGGGTGGATGTCTTGGGGCCTGCCGAAAGCAAACTTGTATATACGGATGTAATTAATGCGGAATTGAAAAGTCGATGGATCTGTTCCATCACACTTGTTGCCAACCAATGTACAACAAAGCTCTTGTCAGTGTCGATGTCCTCTCTTCAAGCTGGCTGATCAAGCCTCAAAACAGACACCAAACGAATAACGCCACCAAAGCGCAGTTGGACGAGACGATGAATGGTGGTGCCAGGTGCCAATGCGTAAGTTAGTCTCGACCTATACCTAATGAAGCAGCTGTCAAAGGACGATCTGGGGAAGCGTTTGTGGCGCACTACAATGCAACTGATGACAACACAAGGGGTTGAAGGATCTGTAGAACTTAGCTGCAGCAGCATGCCTTACAGTACATGCGTCATACAGGTGAGTATGTCCCTGGAATAGGCCTCAAGAGATATGGAACAAGTACCTCTTGTCGAGATTCCCAGTTCCCAAGCCCATCAACGAGGTAGCTTTGCAGCATCTACCACTTGTGTAAGTGTCGTTTGCAAATGTCGGTGCGCATTCATGCTCAGTTACTCATGTGCGCCTCCAACAAATAACACCCTGGCACGAGCCTTGGCGAGCATGGAGACGAAGAGAAGGGAATGGCGCAATGTCTTTCCCTGCAAGTAAGTACAGTACGACTGTACGACAGTACGACCGCGGTAGGAGAAAATGCGCCGTTTTCTCGCCGCAATTCTCATCGGCTGCGCCCGTAGCTAAGGCGAATAAGTCATGAGAAGGGTGGTGTGCAGCAGTAGATCCCCAGCGACGAAACGGAAAGAAGCTAGCCCGGCGCGCGCCCAGAACACCACTAAGAGCAGCGCGTCAGGGTGAAGCTGTCGCCAGTTGGACCGGGGAGCTCGAGGGATCGTCGATGATTGCCGTGAGCAACAGAGCTGCACCGACCGAGTGGTCAAGATGGTGTTGCGCTAAGACACGCTCTTGGACCGCGGCGGGGAAGCAATCTCACCGGCTCGCAATTTTTTCACAGCCCGTGCGTCTCCGTGACTGACTTGACGGCCCTGGGGATGGGTGTTGGCCAAAACGACGGGTTGCATTGTGGGCTGCTTGAGGCGTTGCTGTGCTTATCAACCATGGGATTTCAAAACCCCATGCTGGGATGTCTCTGTCTGTCTTTCAGTCAGTCAGCAGTTCGTGCCGACTCTTGTCTCTCTCTTTGTTCTCCCCCCCCCCCCCCCCTCCCCCTCCTTTTTTTGCCTGGGAGATGCAGAATGCGAAATGCAGAATGCAGTTGACAGGCGACAGTCGACAAAGTCGGTGTGGTGATGGCTGTGTCGGCCGGCTCTTACCTGACCTGGAAGAGATCTGAGAAACGCCCCGATGGGCAGTGCTGGTGATGGAGGGACTGATGCCACCATCTCCATCTCGTCTCGTTTATCCCTCACCGACAAGACACAGACAGACACAGGCACAGACCCTAGACACAGAGATAGACACAGACATGCCGGCACCATGTACTACAGAAGGTATGGTGCCTTGGTGCCTACCTACTGTGCAGTAGGTCAGTATGCATGCGTGTAGAGACAACCAAGACACAGCCCGCCCTCCCTGTCTCGATGCGAACAAGAGTGGGAGTGGAGGAGCAAATCAGGTGGGCGGCCGCTGTTGTGCATGGCGCGAACCCCATATCGAGATGGCTAGCATGGGCTAGCATGGGCAAGCTGGGGTGACTTTGCCTTGGCGAATGACCTTTGATGGTGGGGAAACGCGTGAGGAGGAGGGACGCTCGTTCTTTTCTTGGTGGTGTCCCTGTTTTGAGATGGTGTCCTGCAGTCGTAGTCGCACAATCGCACAGTCGCGGTGCTGCAGCAACGTCGCAACGGAGAGTTGTGAATGGATAGTCGATGAAAAGCTCAGTACAGTAGGAGCGCGGGGAGGCAATGTAATGGAGGGACGCTCGCTGGGACGCATCCGATAAGCAGTCCTTAAGCACCAAGCCTTTATCGTTGGCCTATTTGCCTCATTACGTAGATGAGCAGGCAGGTGGATATAAAGATGTAATGGAAGCACACAACCCGCGCGCTCCTCCCACGACGACCTCTTTTTTTTCCCCCTTCTCTTCTCTTTTTGCTCCTCTTCTCCTCCTCTACCCCCATCTCCTCTTCATCTCCCTCTCTGTCTCTCATCTCTCACCATATTGTCACTCCCACGAGAAGAGACCACACCAAGACCACACCGAGACCACACCTCATATCCTCGCATCTCTCCCTTCTCACCACACACACACACACACACACATCTATCTCTCCAATTAACCTCTCGGCTATGGAAGCGACCGTCACCACGCCGCTTCTTCCCCTGATCCGCGTTGCCGCGCCGCCACCCCCCTCACAACCTCTCTCCAGCCTCCAGCGCGCCGCCCTCTCCATCTTCTCCTGCGTCCGCTTCGCCCGCGGCCTCTCCCTCATCGCCTACCCCAAGTTTGGCCTCTACGCCCTTGACATCCCCCCCGATGGCTCCGCCTTTATGCTCGCCAGCCTCATTGGCGTGCGCGACATCCTTCTCGCCGGCATCCTTCACACAGCCGACGTCAACGCCCGCCGCGAGGTCGCCCGCGCACTCATCGTCAACTTGCTGAGCGATGCCCTTGACGCCTTTGTCCTCATCTTTTACGCAGCCTGGTCCGACGACTGGGGCAACCCCATTGCCGCCATTGTCATCACCGGCGTCCTCGCCGTGCTCGAGCACCTGGTCCTGTGGAGTATGACGGAGGATGAAGCCGAAATGCCATACCACCCTTATGCCGTCCAGGAGGATAAGGAAACCAGGATGAGGGCGTGGTTGCGTGAGGTGAGGAGTTACGAAGGTTCCTCGTCATCGTCCCGCGCTTCTCAGGCGCAGATGGTCTAGGGCACCCCCCCTGGGTGCTCCAGTGGTAATGTCTCTTCTTGCTGGACAAGGACAAGAATATGGTTTACGCGTTTATGGTACATGGTAGAGGTGCATATCGGTTTGCATTCATCTGGAGTAAGGTGCGAGGAGTTTTGTGTCTTATTCAGAATACCTTAACGGCTGTTGTCGATTGACATGAATGTATGTTGCGATGTTACTGCCTGGGTTTGCAACGATTTCAACCAACAGCACATGGGCTACCTATCTACGGGTGGCACGTTGCCTTTCGCTGAAATGTCTGTAATGTCGTTAATGCTATCCACGGCTCTCGTGTCACATCATGTATCGTAGAAAGGTGAGGTTTTGCTTTCTGACGCGCATGCGCATGCACATGCACATGCTGCATGCAGCAGGGCATGCTTGAAAGATGCGGTCTGTAATCATGCAATGACATGCTATTCCGCTGGCCGACAGCCTACATGAGCCGATCCGTCCTCGAATCTGGCTGCAACAAGGTCGCGACAGTTTCACCTTCAGAAGAACAGCAGCATCCTAATCGTGGTCTCTTTTATATTTCCGGTTGATCAGGTCCTCTCTGGATGCCCGTCTATGTGTATAAATCTACAAGAGTATCTCTATAATTTTGCTTTGGGACGACTCGTCTCTGCAGCAATCGCCTTTGCATTCTCTCGTGCCCACAACTGCTTGCGCATATCCGTCCCGTCCAGGAACGACTTGTACCACTCGCGCCGAAACTTGGGCAGCTGCCGCCCGACTCCCGGCTGCCCCGGGCCGGCCAGCTCCCGCAGCCCGTCAAAGTAGTCCTCAAAGTCCGGGAAGACGAGGGAGAACTTGCCCTCGCCGTGGCTCTCGAGCCGCTGCTCCTCCCAGCGGCGCATGTCCTCGGCCGAAGGCAGCGGCGCGTGGCCCGAGAGCAGCCGCGCCGCGTAGACGGCCTGCCACTCGAAAATCTTAAAGGTGAAGCCGGCGCCCACCGCGCCGACGAACATGAGCGTCGGGTCCTGGTGCCAGACGACGTGCTGGTAGAGGCCGACGACGCGGCTGGTCGAGGTGGGCACGTTGCTGAGGAAGGGGTAGGACCACGAGTAGCCCGTGCCAAAGATGATGTGGTCCACGTCCGGGATGGAGTTGCCGTCGATGAGGTGCACCGTCCGTCCGCTGACGTGCGAGATGGACGGATGCTTCTGTATCCGTGGGTGGTTGAACGCCTCGGCTCCAAAGTAGCCCGGAGACGTGTGGCCGATGCTGATGGAGTGGATGGGCGTCTTGGCCGTGTCCACCAGGTCGACTGAGATGTCGGCCGCCGACACTGAAGCTCCCACCGTCACCACTCGCTGTCCATGGTCAGCACAAGGTCCGCCCCTGATGAGTTGGGGCTCGGCTTTACCTTTCCCGCAAAGTAGTCTTTGCCACGGTACAGTTTGCTGTGCAAGACGCTCCCCGGCCGCGACTTTTCAAACTCGTCCAGTCCGTCAATGAGCGGGATGTAAGGCACCCAGTAATGCCCGACTGCCACAACCACGGCGTCGAACCACTCCACCCACCAGTAGTCGTGCTTCTTGCCCGGCTTGCGGAGCGTCACCTTCCACTCGCTGCCCACCTTCTCGACCTGCTCCACGTACGTGTTGTACGAGACAAGGTCCTCGTACCCGTTGCGCTGGAGGAGGCTCTGGATGTACCGCTGGATAATGGTCCAGTGCCTGAATGGCGTGTTTGGGCCGTGCATGCCGATTGATCTCTCGCTGCGCTCATCCGAGATGGGCTCCTGGGTAAACTCCATCGTCACCTTGTCCACGTTGGTCTCCAGGTAGGGATACACCGACGACTCGTCGAAGCGCGGCTGTTCCGACTTGGGCGTGTAGGCTGGCAGCTGCTGAGGCGCTACCAGCGGTGCATCTGCAGAACGAGCGGCCAGTGCGGTCAAGTTGGAGAGCGTAAACGGCTTGGAGCCTGGCACGTCGCCAATCCTGGGCATCGAGTTAGTGGACTGCGCAATTGCTACCAGAGGCATCAATCGATGCCAGTGTTGGGGCTACACTACCAGCAACCGCCCGCGCATTCTCGTCGCTCAAAGACGCGGATATGGTCAAATGCCTTTTCTTGGGCGAGGGCATCTACGGTAATGGCGCCTGCGGGACCGGCTCCAATAACGGCCACGCGCTTAACGGCCGTGCCCGTCATTGCGATCGAGTCGAGGTCGTCGTCGTCGTCGTCGTCGTCTTATACGACTTTCGTAGTGTAGGGGTGGTGGAGAGTAAATGATGGTTTCGCACAGTGACAGCCAGCGGCAGCGCTTTGTCTCACTCCAACGTAACGGACAAACTACACACTCCAACGACGACAGCAACACAACGCGCGAATCGACTCGGCCTAGAAGAGCAAAAGGGAAGAAAAAGACGAAGAATTTCGGGTATTCGAGTTTGAAGCTGCTGCCGCCCTTGGCTCCACTTTTCGGTCCAAAGAAGCCGTGGAAGCGTTATCCGTCTAGCGTGACGGTGAAGCGGCAGCCAGTAACGCCTCTGTCTCAGTGGAGTCTGGTGGTGATGCTGTAGTCGTGAGATATCACGCAATCGCCGGCGACTGGCTTTGGAGCAGGCATTCGACTTGGGCAAACCGAGGCAGTGGTCTGATGAGGAGAGACAAGGCCAAGGACTATCACAGCCAAAACAACGCAATGCTTCCTCATCTCTCTCCTCAAGTTGCCTTGCCCTGCCGAGGCGCAGGCTGCCGTCGGCTTAAATCTGTCATCTCGCCAACACTTCAGACATGGGCGCCTGGATAGTCCAATCAGATACCAATATACCCTCACGCAGGCTAGGCATTACATGGCCGCACGATAGGTAGATGCCGGCAGAATGGGACACTGCATTAGCCGGCTGTGATGGCTGCTGTTCTGCAGGCCAAAAAGCCAGGCTCAACAACACTAAAGCCTCTATGAGCCAATATCATCTTCCAGAGGACAGCCTAGAGGTAATCTCACTAACGCTGCATCACCGGTAGTGATGTGCGATGAGATTGCAAATGGCCCTTCCCAATGCTCAAGTCTGCGTTGGCCAATTGACAATTCGATGGATAAGCCAGAAGTAGAGGGACGTACGAAGTACTATGTAAAGCAAAGCACGTGCTGCGTTGCGTTATCCACTGCTTGAGCAGTGATGATCCCAATACGTACCGCACTGTTATGGACCCTGATCAGCTCCTTGATCAGCTCCTTTATCAGAAAGCTTGATCCAGAGAAGCAGATCACTTGAGACATGTAAAGGGACAAAGAAGACGTCGTCACCGTGGGGGCAGCGAAACATGAAACTACGGGAACCATTGAGACCGACCCAATGCAAAACCCGTACAGATTAGACAGGGCGGTTCGGCCGAGAAGCCCGTCCGGGGTTGCTATTAATAGCGGCCAATGCCGGAGACGCGCCAAATAAGGGTCCTGTACAGACTCAATTCGTTAGCTGCATTCACTCGGCTGCTTGGAAACTGGCTCCATGATCTTTGCAAGTGCTCGAGGATTGACACTGAGGCCTTGGCAACCTCCCTTTTCGAGTTGCGTGGCCCCGTCTTCTCTAGCTTGTGGCAGAACTTGGCAAAATAGATACCCAATGGCTACTACGTCTTTACCTGAGGGTCCTGGCCACTCTGTGAGAAAGGGGGCATTTCCAAGGAGCATAAATGTCCCGAAGCGGGTTTTACTAAAAACCGGGTCAGAGCGGCGTCAGCAAGCCACGTGAAATCCGCCTTTTGTCTCGAAGGAATACTATGTAATTATACTGTAGAAAGATTACCTGTCGACAGATCACGACATTTACCTTTAACCCTCACTTCAAACGCTCGTTATCCGTCCGGGCTCACTCCTCACTTCAATCAAAACCACGTTCATTAGCTCGCCCAAGATGCCGTCTCCAATCGTTACCGCCACGCTTCAGGCCGCGGCACTCTCAACAGTGTCCAACCTTCTCGCCCAGCTCCTCGAGGCGCGCCAGCAACAGGTAAGCACCAACCGAGGCGCGCCTTTGCCTCTGCAGCTCTGTCGCCTCGGTCAAAGGCCTTGCTTGCGAGCTGCCAATAGCTAACGAGACATTTCCCATATCAGCGCCCTCCTGCTCTCGACATCGTTCAGCTCTTGCGCTTCGTGACTCTCACGCTCTTGACCTCACCTCCCAATTACCACTGGCAGCAGTACCTGGAGCGCACATTCCCCGCGTATCCCTCAGCCCCCAAGCCTCGCCTTGACCGACTCGGCGACATTGAGCTCAAGGCGGGCGATGAGGACTCACCCGCGTTCAAGGAGTCGCGCGAGCCGATCATGGCGTCCACGTCCAGACAGCCCAAGTTCAGCCTTCGCAACACGCTGACCAAGTGGTTCGTCGACTGCATCACTGCCGGCGCCATTATGAACACGACTGCCTTCTTGATCATCATGGGCATTCTCAAGGGCCAGTCCGGCTCGCAGATCTGGCACAACCTGATGCATGTGAGTTCTCCCAACAGCCATCATTCTTTGAGGCGACTGCTCATCCGTACAGGAAACCATCCCCATCATCGTTGCTGGCTACAAGATCTGGCCCATCGCTTCCATCATCAGCTTCAGTTTCATTCCCGTACATCGACGAATCGTCTTCCTAAGTTTCATCGGTCTCCTCTGGGGCATCTACATGAGTTTGGTTGCCTCGCGGGTGTAATCTGGCCAAGGCTATCCTCAGACAAGTAAGCGGCCGTTGGATCAGTCGAATGTCCGACAATCTGTGCCCGGAGTCTGGAGCGAGCGGTACGCACAAAGGTGGACCTTGGTACTAGCTGGGTCACTAGTGTTGCAAGTTGGCATGTCACTTATACCTTGTGCTATCTATGTAAACCATGGATGGGCATGTCTTACCTCTTGTTTCAATCTGTACGATATTTCGCCTCGATAGCTTCATGAGCGCCAGTGTGGAGGCGATCGTAATTAAAGGCGCCAAAGAACCGCTTTGAAAATTTAATGACGAATATAATAGGGTTCCATATGGTTTCCTTGGTGAAGCGACAAGCAGATTGCCCTGTCAGACTAGCATCGGCAACGTCCAGGTGCAGCTCCAAAAGCCTCGTCTCAATTATCGACTACTGCTCCTCTGAAGAATCCAGCCTTCAAACGTTTGACGTTAAAATCCAGTGTCACAACTCTCCAGGGTATTCTTTTCATACCCATCCCTCAACATCTCATACGGCGCTCCCCTCGGCCCAGATTGTCGCTTGAAAGGTAGGCAGCTGCAAGTGAGGAGCCTTGCTATGAAGAAGAGGCGCCGGAAGCCAGGCATAATGCGATGGACAAGCCTAACGATGCGCGGGGCATCATAGATGAACAGTGTGTAAGTGGTGATGGTAGGTAGAATGGGAGTTTCTTCCTCGCACTCTCGTATGCAAGTTTGTGGTGTGGTGCTTGTTGATGGTTAGAAGTGGCAGCGAAAGTCGTCTAGTTCAAGGAAAGCATCCAAGTCCACTGTGGGTAGAAACGGCCACGAAAAGCAGGGGTTCGTTGCTTAAATAGATCAAGCTTAAACAAGCGGTTAATCGGGTGCCTAGTGTGATTCACCTATCAACAGGGAACAATGACTCCCCATGAATGGCACAAGTCATGGTTGGCGCCGTCACAAGACCGTCATGCTCACGGTAGGCTCCCATCAAGGTGCATGTGCATGGAGAAGCAGATGGCTAGGGTTTCACCATCAAGAACAGGAAACAAACCATCCAAATGCTTGTTCTGTATTGTTGTGCCTGTCTTGATTGATTTGTCGGCGGCATCCTTCTGCTGTGATCGCCGAGGTTTGCCCTCATTGCGATTGGCATCATTATACGCATGGTCCGACGCCGGCGCTGGCCCGCGATGCAAGAGGCCGCCGGAACAGAATTGAGGCCGAGCAGCGGGGCTTCAATCTCAGCTCGTCATTGTTGCGTCTGTAGAGACGGTTCATCTTTGGTTGAAGAGAGAGTGTTGATAATTCTAGCAACAAACTATCAGTTCCCTCGTCATCGTTTTCGTTATCGACTTGTTGTCCTAGCATTACCCCGCCTGCCCGCCCGTCATTCCCCGCGTTGTTGCTTTGTGTATGTAAACAGTCCGATTTCCACCACAGGAGAGAGATACGATATCCGTTCTGTTGCTCTCTCTTTACCCCGTCATGTCCGTAGATCAAGTTCTCGATTTCGAATCAACACTGTCTACATTGCCGCCAGTGACAGCAAAGCACCTTCGAACCCAGACTCGGGAGAATCTCCGCAGCCCAGACACTCAGGCTCCAACCCTCGTCATTCTCGATGACGACCCAACGGGGACTCAAACATGTCACGATGTCAGCATCTTGACTGTTTGGGACCTGCCGCGTCTCGTGGCTGAGCTCAAACAGACAGATGCAGGATCAGGCTTCTTCATCTTGACAAACGCGCGGGCAATGCACCCGCCAGAGGCTCGTGAGCTCATCGCCGAGATCACCACCAATCTACGAGCAGCTTCGCAAGAAACTGGCAGGGCTCTCGAGATTGTTCTTAGAAGCGACTCAACCCTTCGTGGCCACTTTCCCCTCGAAATCGAAGTCGTTGAGGGTGTGCTCGGTGACGCCGACGCCTGGATCCTCTGTCCCTTCTTTCTGCAAGGTGGGAGATACACCATCAATGATATCCACTACGTCCGCGAACGCGACACGCTGGTGCCGGCCGCCAAAACTCCGTTTGCACGAGATGCTACGTTTGGTTACAGAAGCTCCAATCTGAGGGACTATGTGGTGGAAAAGACGGAGGGCAGAGTCGTCAAGGAGAGAGTGACATCGATCAGCCTGGATACCATACGACGTGGGGGGGTCGAAGCGGTTCTTGGGCAGCTTCGAGAAATAGTCGATGGCAGTCGCCCCGTCATCATCATCAACGCTGCCGCAGATGAGGACGTCGACGTCGTTGTCGCGGCGCTGCTCAAGGCCGACGGGTTGGGCAAACAATTCCTTTTTCGAACCGGGGCTGCCTTTGTATCAGCCAGATTGGGCATCTCGCCCATTCCCCCCATCTCTGCTCAGCGATTGGGCTTATCTGGAGACGTTGGTGGTCTGATCATTGCTGGATCCTACATTCAGAAGACGACGGCGCAATTGGACTCCCTGCGGCGCCAATCAGGGGACAAGTTGACGAGCATCGTCCTTGAAGTTTCCAAGCTTCTACAGTCCCCTGAGACTGCTGAGAAAGAGGTCGGCAGCGCTCTGGCTGTAGCAGCTGCAGAAATTCGGCGAGGCCAGGACGTGCTTGTCATGACGAGTCGGGAATTGATCACTGGCGAAGACGAGGTCAAGAGCCTCAACATTGGATCTACAGTTGCCAAGGCGCTTGTGTCATTTCTGCAACAGCTCAAGCAGAAGCCCAGGTATCTAATCGCCAAGGGAGGCATCACATCTTCCGACATGGCTACCAAGTGCCTCAACATGAAGCGCGCCATCATCATTGGCCAGGCAGCCCCCGGTGTCCCCCTCTGGCGTTGCGATGAGCCTGAATCCAAATGGCCAGGTCTCCCCTATGTAGTATTTCCGGGCAATGTTGGAAACGACGATACACTATATGAAGTGGTGGCTGGCTGGCGAGCTGGCGAGTCCATGTAAGTGGTGGGCTCCAATACTTTTGTCCTTGGAAGGCAACTTCATTCATATAGACAAAGATAAATAAATAGCTGCCATTATAGAAACGCTTTTCTTTCTTCACTTCACTTTAACGACGCTGGAAACTTCAAAGAAAAGTGCGGCACTACCTGATCATTACCAGGTTCATGGATCTCAAATTGCAGGTCTGGTACGTACCTCTGCGACTTGGCGGGGGCTTCTGATCTGTCCATTTCCAAATACAACTCTGACCTCCTTTCCCTCACCGCGGACACGGCCAGTTCATACAACCCAGGCACCAGCTTCATAACGCCAATCCCCAAGTCCAATTTAAACCAACTCATTATGGCGCAAAAGAATTGGCGCGATTGGGCGTACTTGGCCATCATCTCAACGCAGCTCTTTGGCATGCTAGGTACCCACGCATCCCCAAGCCACATGGGCAAGACAGCACCTTGATCCGTCCCAAGATGCTGACCTCTGCCAGCCCTCGATCTTGTCGGCTTCTATCCTAAAGCCCTTTGGGAGTCGTCTTCGGCACCCCTTCACTTCCTCATCAGCATCCGCAAGTTTTACATTGGCGCCACGAGCGACCCATTCTTCGCCCACGACTCGCACTCGGCCTGGTTCTATGGCTTTCTCTATGTCGAGGGCCTCGTCCAGCTGCCGCTCGCCCTGTACCTCTTCTCCAAGCTAGCCTCCAAGAAGCCCATGGCTGGGTCCGGTGAGCTGGCCGGCTTGGCGTATGCTTGCTTGACTGCCATGGGATCTGTGGCGTGCTGCTGTGAACTATGGGCCATGGGCCCTGACATGGTCAAGGAGGAGCACAAGACGATACTTTTCTACGGAACCTATCTCCCCTTTGTTATTATACGTAAGTCAAGAAAATCTCAATGGGCGATTCTGGGCCAGTCGACGCTAATCAATCACAGCCACCGTCATGTCCATTGACATGTATTTGAGACTTCTGTCCAAGGTGCAGGCTGTGGAGAGCAAGTCAAAAACCCAGTAGACAGTGGTTCTGCGGAGAATTGACATGAGGTTCTTAATTAATCACGGTGGAGAGGGTTAGATGAATGCTGGCCTCTCAACCACGCTGAGATCTATTACTCCATAGACGCGAAATAAGGACCATTCAAGGCCCCAACCGTAGACTCCCAAAATGCACACCTCGTGGAACAAACATCAATCGAGTCTCTTTTGCTTCGCGTATCCCCAGCCGTTCCCAACGCCATGGCCCAAGGGCGTTGCGCCTCCAAGAGACCGGCCCTTGAGCCTTCGGGGAAGGACGACGCCAAGGGTGTACATGCCAGCAGCCAGGGCGCCGGCGATAAAGGACACCAAGCCGTAGAAGATTGTGCTTGCATGAATGTGGCCGCCCAGTCCCTGCCACTCAACAAGACCCTCCGTCTTGGGGAGCGAAGGAGTCGGGAACCAACGGACCGATAGGCTCAACGGCAAAGGGTCGCCAATCACGAGCCTCCTCGTAAAGGAGCCCTGAAGATGGCTCATGGGGCTCGTACTATATGCGATGCCCGAGTCGAGCACGCCGCTGTCATGCTGCCTCAGGTGGTGCCTGGGCGCGGTGTGCAGCAGCACGTTGAGATGGGTGCTAATGTGCATGTGGCTCTTCTGGAGGGTGCCGGCGAGAGCAAAGACGAGCGGTATGTACTCGCGGGGAGGAATCTTTTCGCCGGTGAAGTCGCCGTGGATGGGGGGCCGCACGGGTAACCGACAGGCGAGCGGCGCGTCGTTGTGGATGTAGAACTCGAGCAGATGGAAGAAGGGGTCGCTGACAAAGGGGATCGTGCAGTTCACCTCGCCCTCGGCGCCATAGGCAAACTCGAGCGGCTTGCCCGTCTCGTTGCAGACGGGGAAAGGAGCCCACTCGATCTCGTGCTTCTCGTTCTCGATGTGCTCGCCCGTATCTCTGCAAGGGGGGAGGAGAGGATCAGCGTCAGGGAAACACGGATACACAAAGTTCCACGATGATACTCACGAGCTACGGTTCATGCATTCCACCTGGATTGGCGCGCCGTAGATGTACGAAGGCAGCGCATCAGGATGGACAGCAGCAGCCACAAGAGGTGTCATGAGCGCCCCCAAGGCGACGGCAAAGGATGACGGAATCATGGCGAGTGGTGGCAGCGACGGCGGCAGGATCTGACCATTCTAGAGCTTGGACGTAGCGACTCTCAGCCCTTGGTCCATCAATGTCATGGCGAGCTTTCAGTTTCGCGCCTAGGTGGTGGTCTAGCTTCCCCAATCGCCATGACCCGACGCTTTGGGAAATGCCACTCTGGACCGCCGCTGGCTGAGGGAGAGATCACGTGCACCAGCTCAGGGGTAGCTCCAAGCTGGATTGTTGCTAAAGTAGCTGCAACTTCTCACGATATGATCCCAACCCAGGTCGAGAGAGTCGATGTGTCAATGTCGACTCGAAAATCAGCTCCGCGAGCTCTCAGGAGCTGGCAATATCGATGTGTCCAAGTATTTCCTGCTAAATAGGATGGCGTAAAACGAGCTCACAATTGAAGTGGCGAAGATGTCAGATGTCTTGCTTCCTCTGGTTGACCCTCTCCCAGCTACCGTTACCCTAGCCACAAGAGTTTCTTTTAGACCCGACCGGTCATACAAATGACCATGGACTCTATACTCCAGCTCTTTCCGTCATATTTGTCTTCCAGGTGCTTCTTCATGAGCCCCTTCACCTCGTCTAAAGGATGGGCCTGTCGAGTCTCCTCGTCCCAGCACGAATTCATCATCCATGCTATCATCATGCCAAAATGGTCGATAAAGTCATCGGCATCAGCCATCTGATGCGTGTTCTTTGTAGTAGTCACCTTCACATCAATGAAGCCCTGGCTCTGAAGATGCTTCTCAATCCACTCTGGGTCAGTCCAGTCTCCTTGGTCGTGCGTCTGAACTTTGAACTTGGTCGGAATCGGTGCATTGAACGGGAACGAAGCAAAGGCTGAACAAAAATCTGGAAACCAGAACGTATGATCCCGGTGGAAAGTCGTTGCGCCTAGTACACCAGTAGGCTTGAGGATTCTCTTGCAGTCTGCTTGATTGTAAGAACGGACTGACTTGGACAATGATGGAAACTGTGACTTTGCAGCTTACCAGCCAGGACAGTATACGGGTTTGGAATGAGATGTAGCCCTAGAGCGATGCCAACATGGGTAAATGAATCGTCTGGGAGGCCAGTATCCTAGAAGTCTGGTATTAGCCGCATTACCCTTCTTGTAGTGCCGCCATTCACAAACCATAGCATCCAGAGTCCTGGTTTCAACGTTGATCCAGCCTTCTTCTTGCACTCTTTGTCTCACAATATCAATCATTCCTTCAGACTTGTCCGCACACAAGAATGTGCTCTTTTTCAGAGTGCCCTCTGGCAAGATGCGCTGGACCTCCTGCGTTAGCACACCACCTCCGCACGCACTGTCGAGGAAAGAAAGCGGCGGCGTTGTCTCTGCAATCTCTAATTGTGAGATGAGAGGTGCAGCAAGCTCTCGCATTAGACTGCGTGTAGTTTTGATGAAGTTGCTGCCATGGTCATTTGACTTGGTGCCGACAGTCTTGAAGACCGTGGACAGAGCATGCGCTGCGTTGTTTGTGCTGGTCATGGTAGGATGAGAAGTTCGATGCTGTGGTTAACGAGAACATTATGAGTCAGACTCTAGATAGAGTAAACACATTGTCCGTGACACTTATATGCCTGCAAATCTCTCCGGGACCAGCACGGCGCGTCTGGCAAAAGTGCCCGAAAAGTCTCCACGTCAAGATTGTCGGATACATATGATCTCGTACGCTTCGAACCTTCTAAGATAGCTTCAAAGTATTTAAAGACCCTGTTGGTTCTTGGAATTGATTGTGTTGCGGTAGTTGCATTGGTCAAACGAGCATATGAAAGTGTGGGATATTGAGTCTTGATCGGCCTTGCGGATCACTTGTTTACTAGAGGCAGCACGATCAGAGCAATACTAAACAAGACAGTACAGACAAATTTAAGCAGTCATGGCATAACATCAAAAGAAACGGTTGGTTTGCGATGATGGCAGTCTATTAACTCAAGTCCATACCAACATTCCACCTGGTTACCTATCCGCTGTCTCTAGCAAGCATCCCCAACGCCAGACCAAGCCACGACATTGTAGTCGGCCCCAAACAGTCCTTCAGCAACGCAATAGTCTAAGTGGTATATTTGGTGTCTATATTTGATGGTAATGAGAGTTGAGATGGCCTCACTGATGACTCTGCGCCCTGTTCTCTTGAAGGCGGACGAGGCTCATCTGGAGGCTCATCGGAACGTGAAGCGTCGGTGGCGGTGAGTGGCCATTATCGCTTATATAATTTGTTGAAAAGACGTGCCGGCCTACGGGAGACCATGCCGACACGGACAACCGGCGTGACGGAGCTTTGGAGTTCCAGTCCGCTGTGCCGGTTGACGAAACGTGGGCCCTGGCGGGAGGATAGGGCTGAGTTGCCGCCAGGGTAGAGCCGGTCATTGGCGGCGCGGCGAACGTAGGGAAGAGGGCGTCATGAAGTAGTAGGCTCAGTGGCGCTCTTCATGGTGCTGTTGCTCGGTGGCATCGACAGTTGTAGCCGCGGTGGGTTCGAGGTTGATAGTGATCAGCGAGAGGAGCTGCTAGAGCTCAATAGATAGAAGACAACGGATAGTGCTCTTGTATGGTCGACAAAACAAGAAATGATCCAGAACGAGGAGACAAGGAGCCTCCCATGTAGTCCTCCATGCTCGGGAATGGGTCTGCGGTCGATCTGTGTCCGAGTGAGACGGAGGACTCTTATAGTGTCAGTCACTACTAGCCTTCGCCGACCGCCAACACATATCCCAGAGCAACGCCAGTGTTGCATCTCGCACGGCGGGACGTGTATCTGCCTGAAGCCCGCTGGCGCCGTGTTAAACCTGGCTTACCGACCATCGTCTCATGCGGGCATCGCCAAAGTGAGGCGGACGGACTGCAGGCCGGGGTGGGACTCAACCAGGCGGCCCTGCACAACCTCTGCTCCAATAGGCCGCTACATCCCAATCTTGGAATCGTCGATGGCCTCGCTCAGGCTCCTTTGGACGCTGCTCCACCACAGTGGCTGCTGTTTTGCTCTGCTCTGTTGTGTTGTGTTTGCTGTGTTGCGCGGTAAGACGGACGGGGTGACGAGTGGGAGAGAGGGCCTCAAACAAGGAGTCAACACGATATTCATTCTGCTCTACGCCCTGCCAGCTCCGCCGTGTCAGACGTCTGTCATCTGTGGCAGCAGGCTACGTATATCCAACCGTGTTATCCTTGCATTCTCTTTCTCTTGCTCCGGGACGGTAACCCCTCCCTGTATATTACACTGAACCTATACAACGCATCCATAAGTCTGCCACTGGCGCCTGTAATATCCATCCGTCGCGGATCCCTTGAAACATCAAAGCACAACACCACCCGGTCTCGGTGGCTCCCAGTCGCTCGACTACCGTAACCTTCCAGCCTCCTCCCTGCGTGCCATCACACGAATCTGAGGCTGCCCGTCGGCGCCCGCTCCACCAACCCGGCCACCTCTCTCCTCAGCGCCTTCAGCACCCGTCTCACGTCCGCCAGATCAGCACCGCCGCTGTTGTTTCCATGCCCGGGCGCAGGTAAGGCGGCATCGCATCGCGCAAGCAGCTCGCCCACCGAGGGGCCAATCGAACCCCCCTTTCCTGCTCCGCCCCGGCGTCTAACCTCGGCGACCCAGTCGTTGACCGCATAGACAATCAGCTCAATCATACGGTTACGTACGGACCCGCTGAAGCCATAATCCTGTGTATCGAAGATGGTCTCCAACGTGCGCACAATCATGTCGTGAGAGACGCCAAGCATCAGGAAAAGTTGAACAGGCCAGCTGGGATCTGCGCCAATCGTGGCATCTTGCTGGTACGCCACCGCGTAGCGGCATAGCTCGGGCAAAAGTGTCGAGATGGGGAACACGAAGCTGTCCAGGGATGTTCGGTGAGCAATGTTCTGTACTTTGGTCGTAACCGCCTCGTAAGGCATCGGCGGCGAGGGCATCCCGGGCTCCGAGTTCTCCAGGCGAGACATGACTTCGTCGTGCGTTTGCTGAATCAGGCTGTTCCAGGTTCCCGAAATTGTCATATGATTCCGGTAATCCGCAACATGGTAGATGAGCAGGCACAGATCAAAGTAACCCGCCTGGTCGGCATAGTCGTTAAACAGCTTTGCAAAATCGTTAGCACGAGAGAACAGGTCTAAGCTTCTTCTGGCATTTGTCTTTCTTACCTCTGAGAGACCCTGGATCTGGCCCTTGAGAGCCTCCTGGATTTCCACCTTGCGCTCTGGGTCGATGCGCTCATCAGCCTTCAGCCTCTCCAGAAGATCGTCTTGGATGTGGGCAATCTCCAACAGCTCCGTCACCTGGTGATTCAAGAGCTGCTGCTGCTGCCGGCTCACCCCACTCGTGGCCACATTGCAGTTTGCCTTGGCAAGACTGAGTAGTCTGATTCGATCCTTGATGCCAATAGGGAAGTCCGAGTTGGCCAGGTCCGCCTGCACCTCCGCTGCATCGAAGAATCGGCTGCGGTTAGTATAGAATCGGCACAGCAGATCGGCATGTTCCACATTTGTACGGGCAAGGCGCTGGAGGAAGGTGATGACATGGGGTGAGTCAATCGCCAGGATGCGGTCGGTCCAGCCTTGCTGAATGTACCACTCGTACAAGTCAAAGTGGAACACTTCGTCGTCTGATCCGTTGACAACGTCGTAGGCCTCAAGCCTCTTGGTTGCGATCAGCGTCAGCTTTCCATCAATCGTCTCGGGCTCAACGCTGGAGGCGGCGTCAAGGTGTTGCAGCACGTCATGAATCATATCATAACATTGCTTGCGCTCGTTGAAGGCAGCCGCTCGAGGGTCAGCTGAAGGCTTGCTGTCATTGATCCAAGACAGGGCAGTGTTGCCTCGATCCTTTTCCCGGGCGACGACCAGGCAGAGCTGGATGGCTCCGGCGTAGTACTTAAGATCGATGTACTGGCCCACAGCGCCCTGGAGGTTGGCGAACGTCAGACTGCCCGCAACCTTCTCGAAGAGCCTCAAACTCTCCTGAAGTAGGCTGCGCGACAGGTTCGTGTTGAGAGGCTGCTCCGAAGCCCTCTTGAGCTGCTCTTGGGCCTTGAAAATGACCACATCATCAGGGCTACAGAAGCTTCCGCATCTCCTCCGAAGGGCATCTGCAACTGTCTCGACGTTCGAGCCGCTCTCAATATTCCGGTTCACGATCGCCTTGACGAGCAGTTTCGCAAGGTCCTTGCCATCGGCCTGAGAAAAGAGCTTCTCATAGGTTAGATCCTTGAGCTGCTGGCGCGCGGTCTCGTCAAGTCTGGCAAAGATGTCTGTAACGCGCTCATCGAAAAGCATCAGTACAAACGAGATACCTTCCGAAATGCTCTCCATTAGCTTCTGGAGAGCATGCAGAGCCTGGTGCTCAGCTTGCAGAGCCACCTCTTCTTGACGGCTAGCGACGCGCTGGAGATCTGAAGGACCGGAGAGCCCCTGGATAAGACCCCTGTTAGCCTCAAGGAAACGACGCAGCCGCTCGAGGTTCTCCTGAACAGCACTGAGCTTGGCAAGGGGGATGCTCGAGTTGATGACGGGACCACCAGTTGGGGATACACCTGGCTTAATAACAGCAGCCTTCCACAGAACGCGAATAAGACGGGCGAGATACAGAACCAACGCGTCATGTCGCGACGACAGGCGCACGGAGTCAGTTGTCAATGCTGTACCGTCAGTCTCGGTAATGGTAGGCTGTCCACCAAAGTCGACAAAGACAGTTCGAGCTCGGTCCTCTGTTGCCTGATCGATAGCCCGTGCGGCGCCTGGTCTTGAATCACCGCCATGTCCGCAAGCCACGGCGAGAGCAGTAGAAACAGTCTCCACCCGACCGTAGAGTTGGATGTATCGGCGGCAAACTTGCTCGAACCCCTCGTCGCCAACAGCACCGCGGATGGCAGATGCAAAAATATCCACAAAGCGCCTTCTGCGAATGATGTGAATGCCCGTGTTAGTTAGCACAGCAAACTCGCTAGGCGGCTGATCAAACTGAACAGCTAGCTCGTTTCCAAATCCGAGGGGCTGACCGGCAGCGGAAAAGGGTTTCGTAATCAGGCCGACTGCCTCAGCTCTGCTACCGATGTCGATCCACGTCGCGTGCTCAAAGTACTTGAGCGGAGCGGTCGGTGATGTATTCTTGATGCGACCCGTCTCAGGGCCCGAGACGAACAGCGAGTCGGCGTTGGGGTTTGAGTCCTTGCTGACGAAATCCAAGAAGTATCCAGGAGCAAAACGAGCACCATGTCGACTGTACGTCAGCATGGGGGACTCCAGGTCCGTCACAGCCTCAACCCCGGAGTAGCCGGCACGTCTGGGCGTCTCGCTTGGGGGGAACTTGATGAACTGAACCTGCATGCTCTGGGGCGCCATGTTTGATTGCGAGCCATAGAGATACGAGGATGCGTTGGTCGCGCTGAAGAAGAGGCGGCAGCCTGTGTTGGTTAGGGCCATCAAGTGAAGCTTCGAGGCCTCTTGCTTTGAGATGGGGCTGATTGCGACGATGCTAGTTCGGTCGTTGAGGAGTTTCGACTGGCTGATCATGTGGGCAATGTCGCGGAGACAATGGACCTTTTCCTTTTCGATTACCTTGTTGAGCCGATCGGGCGATTCCATATGATATGTCCTAATAGTTGACCGGCTGGAAAGGGTATAGACGAGGTTTCTCGAATCGTCAATAACGATGTCGACCAGGTGTTCGGGGCTCTTGTGTGACCAGAATCCAGCTTGAAGAGTGACAACTGAGGACCAGCCCGGGTTCGTATGGTTGATCTTACCGCACCGATTCGAGAACCACTTCTCCTCAGACTGATAGTAAAGCTCGTTGATGTCAATGTCGCTGCTGCCGCCAAAGAAGATTCGGCCATTCGCCGAGCCTGTGATGACACGGACATCGGTGCCTCGTAGAGGGAGAACCATCTTGGTTTGGTAGAGCGAGACTGATTTCGTGCCGGCCGCATTTTCGGTAGCGGACACGCCGAGAAGGATAATCTCAGCGGAAGTGGCCACAACCAAGATGTGAGTAATGGTGTTGACAAAGATACCGGGCTTTGGGGGGACGAGGGCAATGGCCTGGATGGTATGCGGCTGGTCTTCGAAGCCAATGAGCTCCGGGTCGGGGTGTGTGTAGTCCCAGAGGAATAGAGAGTTATCGATTACCACCCACGCGTGGTTGATGTCAGCAAAAAGGCCCATGAGGGTCTGTAGCTCGCCTGCATTGTAGTGGTCGAAAACTTGGTTCGGGATGGGGTACATCTGCGTCTTGTGAAAAGGCGCCATCGGGGAGTCTGTGGAGGGGGGGTCGTAATCGGAGGAGGCACCCTCTAAGTTGCACCGTTAGCATCATCCACATTTGCAGAAACTTGCGCATGTTGACTTACGTCGACAGTATGAGTCCAGGTCTGGGAAGCTCTGGTCGGATTGCAAGAAGACATTGATGGCCTTGGCCGCCTTGACGACGGGGGGGACATTCTCAGAGCGCGGAGGCGGCAGAGGCGTCGGCGCTACTAAGCTTCCTCCATTTGCTGAAGCTGAAGAAGTCGTCGTGGCCGGCCCGCTTCGCGCCGTTGGCGTTGTCGGGCTCCTCGCGCTCACCGCAGCCACTGCTTGGTTGCTGTCCGACGCGCCGAACAGCTGCCGGCGCACCGGGTCTGATCCGGTCTGGAACCTCGAGGCAACGGCGGGCGTATTTAGAAAGGCGCCAGGAACTGCCCGCATCGGGGTTGTCTGTGGGAAGGACATGTTGGGCAACAGATCGATCGACCCTCGCCGGGCCGTGAGCAGCACAGCTTCGCCAATACGGTGTCGTAGGCAGCAGGAATCGGCCGAGTAACGGAGTGAGGTACGTGTCTAGAAGATTGGGTGGGTTGTAAGAGATTCGCGATGCAGAAGTGACGTCCTCCACGTGCAGCGTCGCGTCGTTAGATTGAAGATGGTTGTAGTTTCGGGAGGTTGTTCGCCGTAAACAATTTCACAAGAGCTTGGGGAGGCTGGCCTGCACACGGATTTTTCGCGACGGAGCCTGGGACGCTAGGACCAATCGGGGCACAAGGCTGAGAGCCACCACGACCAAGGCAATACATCTGAATAGATGGAAGGGGCTCAATGCTCTGATTAAAATCACAATGACCTGGGTTCATCACTTGAAACTACGCCATTGAAGCATTTGTCTCGAATTTGTTAACTAATTGCATGAGCGCTGCATCTCTGGGAATCGCGAAATTATAACATCTCGATCCGCGTGAAGCTCCATAAGGTAAGCTCGCACTATGCCTCTATACTCCATACATATCTTTCGGACAGGCCTTCCATATCCGAACGAGGGCGAGACTATCATGTTAATTTTTCTCTATCCATCTTCATTGCACTTTTCGGAGAGGCGTTTAGGGCGCTTCCCGACACTACCGCCACTAACTCCCGCTTACTGCTTCTTGGCTTCCCGGGCCTGTTTGCGAAGAGCTCTTTGTCGGATATCGACGTGCATCTTCTTGTTGTACCAAATTGTAGCAGGGCTGTTTACGCCTACAACGTTCTCGACGATCCACAGCATGAACGCGTGGCTCCACCAAGGAGTGTAAGTGTAAGGAGCCGTTTGAAAGCCGCCGAGGCCAACCTTGCCCAGAGCAGACTTGACAAAGTTGCGAGCGTTGGGGATAAGCATGCTGGGCCGGCGGATCTTGCTCATGGCGGTGGTGACCAGATGGCTGAGCACAAGGTAGACATCGACGTTGTCGTCGGACAGCTCAGCGGACAGCGCGTTGCTCCACTGTTGGAGGAAGGCCTTGCTTCCAGAGTAGGTTGCAAGGTACGGGGTCGGGGTCCAGCCGCCAAAGGATCCCATAGTCAGGATGAGACCCTTCTTGCGCTGCTTCAGAATGGGGGCAACGGCCTGCGTAACCTTGAGTGTGCCCAGACAGTTGATGGTGATAATGTTTTGAAGCTCTTCTTTGGGTGTCTCCAAAAAGGGAACAGGTATGCTGTGGCTTTGGCCGACATTGTTGATGAGGATTCCGATGTCGAGTCCCTGAATAAGGGCACGCAGTCTCTCGTAGTCGGCATCGCTGTCTTGGGAGAAGTCCATTGCTAGGGTCTTTGTCTGAATGCCCTTGCCAGGATACGCCTTCTGGATGTCCTCGGCCAAGGCCTCAAGCTTCGATAAGGTTCGTGAAACGAGAACGAGGTTGAAGCCCTTGGCAGCGAGCTGGAGGGCGTACTCCTTGCCCAGGCCATCGGAAGCCCCAGTCACGACAGCCCATGTGCCAGGCTTGCCATATTTGCGCAGCTATGGGAGGATGATCAGCCAACATGAAGTCTACGCGGTGAGCGGCCGTAAAACTTACATTGGTGCCACCGAGGAGGAAGGCACTCAGCACGAGCTGAAGGTAACTCAAAACCTTGGAGCCAAGGTACAGAGTTCCAACGCTTGCGAGACCCCATTGCACGGGCTGCGGCACATGCTGCAGGTATTCCAAGATTGGACTCATCGTTGCGAATATCGTGCCAAAGAAGGCGTGACGTGCCGATTGAGTAAGAAGACGAAGATGTCGAGATGCAGCCAGGAGAGGCGTTGAGAGGGAGCGGGAGATGCCTGTGATGGGATGCCCCAAAGGTTTTTCCAGCCAGCACACGCTCTGCCCCTCGGCTCAACTCAACACCTGCCCCCTGATGCTGGCGTCAAGGTAGGTACGGTACCAGGTACATGCCGGGTGGCCCAAGCTCCTCATCCGGTCGACTAACCCATTGGAGACGTTCCCCACGTGTCAATGTCTCCCAACATCATAATTTCTCTCCTTATCGCATGTTGCAACTTTTGGACCTTGATTTTCATCACTTCGCAAGAATTCGTTCCTGCTCAAGATGGAATTTGTCAAGTCACTGCTCCCTGAGGGGAAGGGCATCCTCCCTTACTACATGCTTGTGGTAGGTTAGGTCAACATCGATTACATGGACCAAGCTGACCTTGCCCAGATCTCTCTTACATCCATTGGCAACTCGCTTCAGGCCTACCTTACGCTGCACTTCTCCCGCCGAGTCTACAATGGCCGTTTTGTCCCCAATACTAAGCTTCCTCCAGCTACGGCCAAGTTCAATCCCGACGACTCGATCAACAAGCTTGTTCCGGCCCCGGCCAATGACCCCAAAGCCGCGGATCAGCTGACGCCGCTCGCCGGCCGATTGTTCGGTACCTGGACCCTCATCACCTGCATTGTTCGTTGCTACGCTGCGTACAATCTGCATTTGGGCCCCGTTTACAACATTGCCTACTGGACATACATTGTGGCGTTTGGACATTTTGCGAGCGAGCTGTTCATCTTCAAGAGTATGAGATTCGGTGTGCCCCAGTTCTTTCCAGCTCTCGTCTCGACGTCTGCGTTGATCTGGATGGCCCTTGTTCGGGACCACTATGTCGAGGCCAATTAACCCATTGTCCGCGTTTGTGACAGGATGCCCTAGAAGCACGATTTCTTACGCGAAACCCTTGCCTACGGATGGAGGTTTGCACGGTATCTCTTGCTTGATATGACAGAGAAGACAATTGGGGGCGACCGTAAAGTCTATACTAGTCAAAAGAAAAAGAGGTCCTCACACCTCGTTCTCATCAATTGTTTCGGTAAAGGGGACCTCCGCAGTTGCGCAAGCGCACAGTCGCCTGCTCAGGTGTGATATCTCTCTGGGGCTCAGCCATGAGTTCATAACCAACAAGGAACTTCTTGACCGTTGCGGAGCGCAGAAGAGGCGGGTAGAAGTGCATATGGAAGTAAGCGTTGTCAACTTCCTCCGCCGTTCCGTTCAAGGGAGCTTGGTGGAGCCCCGAGCTGTATGGGAAGTTGCACTGAAATAGGTTGTCGTATCGTCGAGTCACTTCTTGAATGGCCTGAGCAAACTGGATCCGCTCTTCGTCGGTGAGATCGACCAGGGCCCGGATGTGCCTCTTTGGAAGAACAAGAACCTCAAACGGCCAGACAGCCCACCACGGGCATAAGATAAGGAACAAGTCGTTCTGCCAGACAATGCGCTCCTCCTTTTCCAGTTCAAGCTTGACGTAGTCTGCAAGAAGGTGTCGTCCACCATGCTCGGCGCGATACTTTGTCATTTGGACAAGCTCCTTGCCTGGCTCCTCTGGCATGGTCGAAGTCGTCCACACCTGGCAGTGAGGGTGCGGGTTCGAGCATCCCATGGCAGCACCCTTGTTCTCAAATATCTGCATGTACCGGTATTGGTCATTGGGGATGGGTGCAGCTTCCTTAGGCATGGAGATCGTGAGCTTCTCTGCAGATGGCGCAAGGGGGCTTGAGGATGACAAATGATTGGCGTAGATGCGGGTCCAATGCTCAATCACGGGGATGATCTCAGTAGCCGTCATATCGGCAAGGGTGACATTGTGCTTAGGGGAAAAGGTCAGAACATAGCAGACGCCCTTTACACTTTCAGCCCGAAGCAGGAGAGATTCCAGATCTGTTGCAGCTGGTCAGAGAGCGTCGTGTCAAGTAAGGAGTAGCTACTGTACCCTCAGGACGAGTGTTTCCATCATAGTCGGGCTGCTGCTCCTTGACCGCACTGTAGTCGTTCACGAAGGCGAACGTATGCTCATAGTTGGGATTATGATCACCGGCGGCACGAGCATTGCCAGGACAAAGATAACACTGGTGGATGTCAGAAATAGTCAAGGGCTTCCGAATTCAACGGGCCTACCTTAGGGTCGTACTCAGGAAGGGGGTCTGTCACGGGAGCCTCCTGTTGTCCCCTACGGTAAGGTTCAGCGCTTCTTCTTCTTCTCGATAATTACGTGGGGAAGCGGCTTACTGCCACGGCCGCTTAGTCCTGTGGGGAGAAACCAGAAGCCATGAGTTCGTCAGAGGGTTGAACCTCCGGTGGGAGATATCGTCAAGGATCTGATCAGGCATTTTCTTGTGTGAGTTGTCTTATAGCGGGGTGCTCTGGTGCAAAGAGCCGAAGGTATGGCGAGTCGCAAGATATGTTTGCGCGGCGTCGCGGGGTCTTGAGTAAAACTAATAGAACAAGATGCAACTGAACTCAGTCCCTGCAAATCGAGAGGAGGAATGGGTGAGGTAAAAAAGCCCCGCGGATATTCGTGCTATTGTGGCCCCCTCGGCCATGCTCTCGGCGTAGGAACATGCGAAAGTGTCACGACGCCCATGCTTATGACGTGGGGCATTGGTAGGCTAAAGCAACGCCAGTCCTGGGGGAGCTGGTGAGGCGCTATCCGTATGCGTGATCTGTGGTCAATGGCTTTAAGCGCAGAGTTTGTACTGGGCAAGCGTGGGGTCGCTGATTAGAGCGTTTCTTCTCTTGCTCCTTTTCGGTGCCCAACGTCTGATTCGTTTCTGACGACCTGATGAGGTAGGTAGGTATTCATCGCATTGCTTTAGAGTCGGCTGAGTTGCCTCGTCGGTGGATCTCGGCCAAGCATGGTACCTCAGTACTTGACTTTACCTTGTAACCTGGGCACCTAGGTAGGTACCTGGATACCTAGACATAGAGAGACAGATATCACATAAGTTCTGCCTCAATTAATATCGTCAAAAGCGCAAAGGCATGCTGATGTTCGTTCCGACGATCCATCTCACCATCTCGACCACGTACGGAGGGGGTACAGATCCGTGCCTTCGCTAGAGATATGAAGCGTTCTGTATCACGTGCAGTTTAACCCATCTGAAACCCTACCGCGGCCTGCCCTTTTATCCTGTCGAGGGAGGTACTTTGTACTGGAGGTACGTGCCTTCCCTTCCACTCCAGGACCCACACTATTACCCCATTCATCACCTCCGCAGCGAAGGCCCGTCAAACCAGGTTGCTCAAGGCGTCAAACTGCACCTCGTACTGTATCCCCAACGTCAGGCGTCCAGTCGAGACCATCACATCTCCATCGAAAACGGTCCGAAACCCGCCATTTCCATCAGAAATATCGTCGCGTCAGTCCGCTCAACACTTGCGCATTGCCATTCTCCCACTTTTCAGCCGCTTGGGTGCCGTAGCGACAGCCACCGCCTGGCACCCCTACCTGAGCGCGGTAGGCATCGCCGGGCTCCGTGCTTGGCTCTTCGAACGAGATGGGAGTCATACGCAAAAAGACCATTACTAGGGGCGGCGAGGGAGGTGTCAAGTACGTATGCGACGTCTGTTCCTCCGACATCACATCGACGGTAAGTCCAATTCTGCTATCCGTTGTTGTTGTCGATGCCCGGACGTGTCATGCATGGCGCGCGCCGCTTAAACTCCGGCTATATCCCACCAATTGCGCCTCCATGCTAAGCGGTTGTCATGATGGTTACAGGTTCGCATTAGATGTGCCGATCCAGCATGTACAGACTTCGATCTCTGTGTATCCTGCTTCTCGAAAGGCGAGGCGCGTAATGCCCACGACCCGAAAACACATCCTTTCCGCGTTATCGAACAGAATTCATTCCCAATCTTTGACCGGGAATGGGGTGCCGATGAAGAACTACTCCTGCTCGAGGGTGCCGAGATATATGGACTCGGATCTTGGGCGGATATTGCAGACCATATTGGAGGATTCCGCGACAAAGACGAGGTTCGCGACCATTACCTGAAGACGTACGTCGACTCGCCCTGTTTTCCGCTACCCAAGCGCTGCAGCCCACACAACTGTGAGCTTGCCAATGAGATCCCGAGAGAAGAGTTTCAATCTCGAAAAAAGAGGCGGATAGAGGAACGCCGCGAAATTTCGAGGAATGCGCCGGCTCTACAACCAAAAACCAAGCCAACAGCTAGTGTGCCCAGCTGTCATGAGATCCAAGGGTATATGCCGGGACGTTTGGAATTTGAGACAGAATATGCAAACGAAGCGGAGGAGGCGGTTCAGCTGATGCAATTCGACCCAGGCGACGGCCTCAATCCACGAACTGGCGAGTTAGAGCCGGAGATGGAGCTGAAGCTCACGGTCATGGACATCTACAATTGCAGGTTGACACAGCGCGTGGACCGCAAAAAGGTTGTGTTTGAGCACAATCTTTTGGACTATCGAGAAAACACCAAGAACGAAAAGAAGAAGACGAAAGAAGAGAAGGATCTCCTTCAAAAGGCAAAGCCGTTTGCCCGAATGATGAACCACGATGATTTTGAAGACTTTAACCAGGGTCTCCAAGACGAACTGAATCTGAGGCAGGCCATTACACAGCTTCAAGAGTGGCGAAGTCACCGCATTGGAGATCTTCGCAGTGGAGAAAAGTACGAGCAGGACAAGTCGCAACGTATACAAAAGGCAGTCCCCATGGGGTCCATGGACCGAGAACGTCTGGCTTCGGCTCAGCGCTCAAAACAGCCGCCCGCCCCTGAACCGCCGAGTGGAGCTGCTCTGCTGGTGGCTCCTGAGCTACCCATCAGACTAGGAGCTCCAATCCAGAGTGACATCAACGGCGATAGCAAGGCTCTAACAAATGGATACACGAACGGTGCCAGTGTCAACGGGACCAACGGGGCTGTGCCACCCAAGCAAAAGTTCACGCCCCAACCCATTTCGGGCGTGCAGCCTATGCAGCTGAATCAAGAGAACGCGCCAGACCTTCACTTGCTTACGCCCGAGGAAGCCAAGCTATGCGAGGTGATCCGGCTACAGCCTAAGCCATATCTGATGATCAAGGAGCAGATTCTGAAGGAGGCGCTCAAGTCAAACGGCACTCTCAAGAAAAAACAGGCCAAGGAGATTTGCCGGCTGGATTCGCAAAAGGGTGGCAGGATATTCGACTTTTTCATCAATTCTGGTTGGGTAGGCAAGGCGTAAATAAGCGACATATAATTGATACCAATACCCTTTCTTTCCAAGGCACAAGCAAGACCAACGTAATTGGCATGAATTCAGTGTGAGAATAGAGCTCGTCGAGGCTCCTGATTCCCTCCTGTGTCTTGGTCTCATGTAAGAGTCTAGAAAATATGTCACCGGCGGTGATGAATCAATGTTTCTTCTGTCCGTGTTGGGACGTTGGTGGCTGACGCGGACGGTTGTGTAAAGTTGCCGTTTCTGAACTCCGTACCCCGCGATACTTCAAGTGGGGGAATCTAGATGCGAACCCCACCAGCTCCATCAAAAGCCAAACCTCAAAGCAGTTCTCAATTTTCATCAGCTTCATCGGACCTTGAATCAAATCGTCTTATGCTCCCTGCAAACTTTCGTCAGCAAGTCATTGCCTCGGTCCGCAAAATGACGACTATCGCCACGTTGCCTCGTCTGACAGCTCAGGCGCTGTCAGAAAAGATGCTTGAAGAGCGGGAAGCACAGGACCCAACTTTCGCAGTCGTCGATGTGCGAGATGACGGTACGTTTGGTGCAGCAAACATGACATGTCGATCTTTTCATTGCGAGTCTTATAGTAGAGCGCCATAAATAGACTTGTTTTTACAAGATTATTTCCCAGTTTACTGATCATCTAGCAACAGACTACATTGGCGGGCATATCAAGGGTTCCATCAACGTGCCCAGCTTCCAGCTCGACGCCATGATGCCGACGGTGGTACGCCGCCTCAAAGATAAGAAGATTGTCGTGTTTCACTGCGCGCTTAGCCAGCAGCGCGGACCCAGCGCAGCGCTCAAGTACATGCGCGAGAGAGACGGCCTGCTGCGCATCCTAGGGGAGAAGAGCAAAGGCGAGGAAGACTCGGAACAAAAGGTTTATGTACTGGACCGGGGGTTTGTCGGTTGGCAGGAAGTGTATGGCGATAATGCACAACTGACCGAAGGATACCGGAAGGAATTGTGGGAGAACTATTAAGCGCAGGTGGGTGTTTTGAGCAGTACACGAGCGTGATGCTCCATGAGTTTTTCTTACGGTTGGAAAGGCCACCCAGACCAAACTTTTGACCTTTAGAACTACACGGTAACTGGAACTGAAAAATGAATTGATGAAAAATATGTCGCTATTCTAACCTTTTCACATGGTGCATACCTTTGAGGTTGATTCAAACTCTCCTTTCTCCGATCACTTTGGTCTGGTGCTTAATAAAATGCAGCTCACGACGACAACGCAAGGACCCAGGATTCTTCCCGTATACCTACTCTTCAAACAAGATCGCAGAGTTCCGCTAATATTATCAAGACAGACTGATACTCCTCATCCAACATGGCTCCTTTTCTAGTTGGAGGAGTAACCGTCCCCCTCATATTCCCAAGAAACTTCACTGAAATATATGGCGGCACCCCTCCTGACAAGGGCACTAGAATCGCGGGCATCGTCGGGGGGGTCATTGTATGCCTCACTCTTTCCTTGGGCCTTATTCTCTTAATCCTAGTTTCGTTCAAAAAGGGGCGCTTCGCAATCGACTTCAGGCTTCCGATGTTTGCCATTACACATCTGTTCGGCCACTTCAAACGGGCTGGTATTCGTCTCATACGCTGCTTCCGACCTAATACAGGCCCAAAACCTACCCCGATGCAAGACACAACATCTCCAGAGAATACCCCTCGAACTGTTATGGATCAAGAGAGTCGAGCTCAGATTCTGCAACTACTAAACGAATATGGAATCCAGATACCAGAGGAGATCCTCGCCGTGCCACCGCCAGCTTACTCAAGTCTTTTCCCATCTGGCAGACAATAGGAGATTCACAGAACTCGCAGCTATCAATGCCACGCCTAATAGCGGTTGCTGATTTGTCCTGTGTTTTGAGTTGTTTCTTACTGCAACGGGTTTGCCACGTCAACGTTGTAGCATTGCAGGACTCCGCGCGTCCAGATACTACAGGTGTCTTGTTCAGGTACTTTCAGGGAGGAGGCACAAAAGATCATGGTAGACCATGGGAAGAAATGAAAACGTCCGATTTCAAACGTCTCCTCAGCAACCATGTCGTGTGTGGGTTGGAATCTTGCCTCGCCATTGCGCTTCAGTGATATCCAAAATTTGCCCCCATGTTCCGCACAGCTTCTCTTTGGACGGCGTCACGTTAGTTACTATCCATGTGCCAGCGGGCATTTCCTCGAGTTTTTGAATCGGCAACAAGCTTCACAGTCGGTGGGTTCGGGATGGAAATAGTACTGCATAGCTGTTCATATTACTCAAAGCGCTCAGACTAGTGTTGATGCTATAGTTGCAAGCGAGGCCAACGGTGCCACAATTAGTATCTTACATCTGCGTTACTATACAATATCTGCTAGTTCTCTACCTCCTCTTTTTTGACAATTTCAAGTTCTTCTTCTTTGATGTCTTCTCCTCCTTCACCCTTAAGCTTACCCTTCCTAAACGCCTTTCGCAGCTCGCATTTGCCTAGATTTTTACCTCCAGCTTTGCACTCATCGCATTGCTTGCCATGGGCAATAAGCAGTACATGCAGAGGATATTTCTCTTCATCTGGTATCTTTGCATCCAAGTGCGCGTGCGCCTCCTCGCGGTTTGCCTTCTCGGGTCTCCAACCAAGTAGCCCCGTAAGCCGATGAACATGGGTGTCCACGGCGAAGCTGTGCCGTTTGAGGCAAAAGAGTAGGACGCATGACGCTGTTTTCGGGCCAATGCCCTTGAAAGAAAGCATCTCCCTCATACACTCTCCGTCGTCCTCCTCGTCAAATAGATGGTCCAGAGAGTACTTGCCGTATTTCTCATGGACCTGTTCCAAGACATCCAGAATCACCTTGGATTTGACGACGCTAAGGCCACCGCTCTCAATAGCCTTTTGAAGTTTTTGCCTTCCACCTTTTACAATCGCATCCCACTTGTCGCTTCCGCCATATATGGCGTCCATGGACTTTTTCGCACGCGTAGAGTTCTTGTCACTGGTGTTCTGTGATAGGATGGTTCTGACTAGAGCATCCAGAACCGAGGGCGAGTTTCCGCAGCCAGCCGAGTCCTTGGGTGCGACAACAGTCGTTGGGCGGGAACGATCGCCGTGCAGTTTAGCCAGGATGGAATGGGCCAGGCGACATTCTGCCGGCGTGGGATGAGCGAATGTTGGAAATGGGGAGGACTTGTCGAAGGAATAGGACGAGAGCTTCTTGGAGGCGAGTGCCGCAGCCTTTTCCTGTGCTGTTTTTGGTGTTTTTGGAGATGCCTTCTTGGCTGGTGACGGCTTCAACTTGACGTCCTCTTCGTCTGATTTTACTGCTTCGCGTTTGGTCGTGGACTTGGCGGGCCCTCGTCCTGTCTTGGGAGGTTGGCTGGTCTCGTCGTCCTCACGCTTGATGCGCTTAGCCTCTGGGGATTTCTTTTCAGTTTTGACAGACAGGCTGGGCTCGTCGTGTCCACGTTTGAGATTCCTGGTACTTCGTCTAGTGGGTCGTTCTACAGTCATCGATGTAGTTTGCGCCATTGTTGAGAGAAATCGAAGGCTAGGCCTAGGGAGTTGGTTTAACAGCAAGCAATATCCTTTGATCATCGATTGGGATTGTGCATGCAAGAGAGCAGTGGAGGGATTGGACGTGCTTAAAAGGGGATGCGTTGGGGGATGAGTTGGTGATGTCACGATCTAGGTACCCCAGTGATGACGGCTTCAACGGGAGCTGACGGGGATCGACGCCTGCGTGCCATTTATGAAACAGCCACTTCAATAATGTGAATTGAGACCTTCCTTTGATTGCACCTGCAAGCCTCTCATGCATAAAAACAAAAACCTCTGCTGTTGGAAGGATCCCAATGCGCCATACAGGATACATGTGTGCTTGTAATCATTTGCCGAGATGTAATGCGGCCAAACAATGCTGCCATGCTACCTACCTACCGGAACAGGATGCACACCAACTTACCTAAACCTAGATGCAGACTGAAGTTGTTGGCCCCATCTTGAGATGACGCAGCCGCTGTAAACTGCATCTGACGCGCCTACTCGTAGCGCGCTGTAACGCGGCTGTAATCTGTACCCACTCATGGAAGGCTGGAAGCTGACCATTGGCTTGGCTAACACTGGACTTTTTTTGGTACCATCTCTTACCCTAGACTTGTTGGAGCTTTTTGCATGAGTCCTTCCAAGTCTTGTTGTTTGGCCCGCCGTTTGGCTCTTGACCGTTGAATCACACTATTAAAGCGTCCCTAGCTCGCTTTCGCCCTTGACCATAGACCTATCAACCGTTCTCATTCCGACACGACCGACCGTTGACGATACTAAGACACCTCACGTCGCTTTTCCCCTCCACCTTCATCCTCTACCCTCAACCCCGCAACGAGGGGCATTACCACCAAGATGGGGTCGCAGCCTACGCAGGACCCAAGCCAGGATGGCAAAGTTGATATCGCGAGTATGTTTTGAATCCAGGTACACGTCAGGCGGCCTTTCATACTAACCCGTGTCTTACTACAGATCTGGGTTTCACCCCAGTCGTCACGGTTGCCGACCCATGGACACCAGCCAAGGCGGTCCAGAAGATTCCGGGTGGCGCACCAACTGAGAACTCGGAATCGCCTCTGGCCTTCTTTCATATGCTCGAACGGCTGAAGACGACAAAGCGAGAGGGCTGGCGGCGATTCGGCATCACGAGGTAGGGCAAACCTATAGCCAGTCAAATCGTCTACGGCGAACATTGCTGACCTGATGATGCAGGGGAGAGTCCATCGCGGACCACATGTACCGCATGTCGATGATATCCATGTTTGCGCCGCCGAGCCTTGCCCCAAAACTCGATCTTCCCAAGTGCATGAAGATGTGCCTCATCCACGACGTTGCCGAACTGCTCGTCGGTGACATCACACCTGTCGATGGCGTACCGAAGCCCGAGAAGAGCCGACGCGAAGCCGAAACGATGGACTTCCTGACCAACAACTTGCTAGGCAAGGTTGCAGGCGGAACGACGGGGGCAGAGCTGCGCGCTATCTGGCAGGAATACGAGGACTCGGAGACGCTGGATAGCCACTTTGTCCATGATGTGGACAAGATGGAGCTGCTCTTGCAGATGGTGGAGTATGAGAAGCGCGGTCGCGGCACGCTGGATTTGGGAGAGTTTGCCTACGTACAGACCAAGATGACTTTGCCGGAGATGAAGGCCTGGGGTAGCGAAGTGCTCCGCGAACGTGAGCAGTTCTGGAACGGCAAACCACACGTTCATGGGGAGGAGGGAGTCTGGGGTGGAGTGGAGACGGATTTGAGAGGCCAACAGGAAGACTACTACGCGCGAGACTGAGGAGTTTGAGGAAGATGATGGAGATGATGAATGACGGAGCGGCCATGCCATGCATGATTTGGAGGCCAGCCTCTTGACGCGAGCATTGCTGTTTCTATACAGGGCCAAGGGGAGTCTTTTATTAGAAGGGTGTCAAGACGTACTGAGTTGGGGGTTTCAGTCTTGACCTTGAAGCCATGCATCCGATAACAAACCGAGGGCAAGTGACGGCTTTAGGAGACGGGGCTTTACCCCTGTCGATACGGTCGTCCGAGCCCTTCTATTCGTCAGTTTTCATTGCCCAGCAACGGTGTCGTTCTAGTTGGTGGCAAAATAATAACAGCATGATGAGCTACTGTACATTCTGAACAACGTAGGAGGCAATTGATGACCTTTGAGCCAGAAGATGTGATGAAAGGCAGGTGAAGGGAAAGCTCGTATTGGTCCCGGCATGGGCATAGTGAACTCGTTTCCCCTGCCCCCCGATATATCTTTTTGTTACGTACGGAGCAGTTCGCGAACCCCGGTGACCTGGGTGGGTCGGTGCGTCCCCAGCTTCAGGTACCGTGTGGACTAAGCCGTACTGTAACTGTAAGTGGTGAGCGGTGAGCACGAGCGCGCCGAGCAGGCCAAGTTTGGACCCAGTCTAAAAGTTTACCTACAGTTTGACCAAAGCTCCTTGGGTCCTCTTCTGCTGCTCCCTCTCCAAACACTTCAAGCCGTCACCTTTTGCTTGCTTGTACATCTGAAGGTTCTTTGCGGTGCAACTCACTCTGCGACACCATCTCCCGATTCTGTTGGAGGAGCCGAGCTTGTACTTGTTCTGGTGCTGCAGGTCATCCTGCAACCACTCATCCGCCAGGCAACCAACTGACCAACCAACCAACTCGATACAGACCACCACTAACTCAATTACCACCAACCAAGAGCTACGTACCATTAACGCAGGCTGCCAGGCTGCTCAGCTCAGCCCGTCACGGGACATCACGCGCTTCCGAGACACGCCCACTCTGATCATCATCGGAGTCGGGTCCTGCTTCTGCTGCTTCTGCTGCTGCCACTCTTGTTATTGTTCGCAGAAACCCCTGCACCATCGGCTCGTGCTTCCCCCCAGCCACTGCTCCCCCAGGCCCGCCGAAAACGCCATGAGCTTCGGCCCGTGCTGAGCTCCCTTTCTCTCCGCGACGCCGAACAGCACGAACTTCAGCTTTCCAGACTCGAGTAATCCGCCAGCCGGGCCTTCGTCGTCATCATGACCGTCCCTTCGCAGTTTCACATTCCAGGCACCTTCCACGCCGAGGGTGTCCACCCGGGCCTCTTCCGCCCACCCCTATCGTCCAGCCCCGGCTCAAGCTACGGCTACGGCGTCCCGTCCACGCCGTCCTTTGAGACGCACTCGAAGCGCAAGCGCCATCAGGACAGTCTATCCCGGCCGCAACACATCTCCCGCGATGCTGGATTGATCTCGGAAGGATACTTTGGCCCCGGGGCGACCGGCCAGGCCCGGACTGAGAGCCGGCACTACCAACTCGCCGGCCAGCTCGATACCCCCAGCAGCGGACCCGCCGGAAGCGCGGTGCTCGGGGAAAGCATGTTCTCCGATTCCGACTACCGCAGGGCGTTGGGATCAAAACGGACCTGCGAGGAGCCAGAGAATGGCGTGGACGGCCCGACATCTCTCTTCACCATGCCTCCCGAACCGACCCCTTCGAAAGGATGGAGCCTCTTTGCCTTCAACACTCTCGGCAACGTTGTAGGGCGGGTGTGGGAGTTTTGCAAGACTGGTGCGTTCCGCGGCTTCTATGCGGGCGGCGGACGAGGCTTCGAGATGACAGCCGATGGGATACAGGAAGTGCCACAGCCCGATGTCCACATGGAGTCGGAACGTCACGAACTCCCCGGTGAGCACCCCCAGGCCGACGACTACTTTGATGCTCCCGAGGAACAAATCCCCAGCGGCGCGTCCACACCGACCCGCCCAGCCGCCAAGCGCAGACATACAGAGCAGCAGGACGATCTGGGCCGAAACTGGGTCATGGTGACGGAGCCGCAACCGAGCGAAAGGGCCAGCAAACTGCCCCAGAAGAGGCCCGCGCTCCGTACTACGCCTCGGTCAAGGAATCTCGGCCCCTCGATGGCGACGGGCCGACGTATCAGTGCGCCCGTTACTCGGTTGGCGACCCCTACTCCAGCTCAACGCCGCCCTGCCAGCCGTGCCTCGGGGCGGCATTCCCTCGCGTCAGCGCCCTCGCCTGCGTTTGGTTTTACCCAAAATCCGTCAACTGCTTCCTATGCCGCCTCCTACGCCTCCCCGTCCTACGCCTCTACCTCTTACGCCTCTCCCTCTTACGCCTCTCCCTCTTACGCCTCTCCCTCTTACGCCTCTCCCTCTTACGCCTCTTCCTCTTACGCCTCTCCGTCCCAGATCCCTTCCTATGCTTCCCCACGGTCACCTACACCCAGTAAAATCCCCCAGCCTGCCCAGCAGCACCGCCGGAACTCCAACGCCCTCGCCCCGTCGCCCGCTTCGTTGGCGGCGCATCGTCGCTCACACAGCAGTGCATCCATGGCGCCTCCTCGAGGCGGCTCTTTCATCGAGAGCCCACGTCTCAGCGAGGAGGCGAAGCAGTTGGCTGCCCGGCGGAAGCTGGAGGAGCGAGATCAAGATGTGCGCATCTCGGCATTTAACAAACGATTGGAAGATATGATCCGTCAAGGGAAGGAGGCTCTCGGAACAACGGTCGAGATTGAAGGAGGATGGGAGGATGACAGCTGAGGGTCCAAATCTTCCCCGCGCTTTGTTTCATCTTGTTTCTCTAGCCCCAGCTGATACCCTCTCTCTCAGTCGTTTGTTTCATCAACTTGCTTATATAGCCGCAAGCATCGCCGTATGCTTGAACGAATTGCTTTCTGCAGCGGACCTCGAAGAATGTTAGCTTGATGCCTTGATATGGCGGAGGTCTTTTCCTCGAATTATATTGGACATTACGTGATATATCGCATTACCCTGTAGGACGGGATCCTGGAGCCCCAATCCAACGGCAGATTTGATTGATATGCTTGATATCCGGCCGGCTAAAACGGCCGGGAATAGATTCTGACGGATCCCAGCAAACACTTGGTAGGGTGATGTGGCCGACCAGCGCATTGCATTACGTTCATTACAAAAACATCTTGCCACGAGCTTCGTCTCCCTTGCACGTTGAGCCTGGGTTGATACATTGCTACGGCGACTTCGGACTCTATCATATTTGCTCTAGCTCATCAGACCAGGGCAGAGATGGTGAGATGGGCGGCAAACGGAAGTCGGTGCCAAGCGAGCAAATTGTGACTAACAGACAACACTTAGCACGGACTCGACCATCAGTCGAAATCTTGGCATGGTCACGGGATGTTGATTGAAAAGCCTCGAAGGACAGTGTCGAGGGATTTGAAGAAGGCATAAGTCGAAGACTTGGGGGAATGATGTCGATGATGGAACAAAGGATGACATAATGTGCCGAGTCTTTGTGATCAGATTCTCATCATCTTGTGCTGGCTTACAGTACGGGCAAAAGTTTTGTAGGGTAGGAATTGTCGTCGCAGAAAGCTGAGCCGACGAGCCGCGAGCAAGCCGACGACCCGATGGCGTAAGACCAGGCGACTGGGAACGAGCTGTTACGAGATGACTGGCTGAAAAAATTCACCCCCTTTTCAATAAGATGCCCAGTTGAGCTTGACTTGAGCGGATTGACATAATATTGCATCTATGATGAATGCTCGCCAGTGGAATTCATCTTGCATGAGCTTGATCTGGATGGCTGGCTGGTCCGACTCTGAAACCTCGACGTGAGGAGGCATTGCGGCGGTCGGCATGACAATATCCATGGCGAACCAGATGGATATATTGTATTCGCATCTCCATGTTCCTACCTGTTTGAAAATCACAATTGCATCAAGGCAAGCCGCGTTGGCTGCTCTCGCAGTTGTTGTCATGATCATGCTCCCATGATCCCATCAGCGCCAGTTGAGAACTTCAGCCCGGCCCCGGCTTCCGACATCCGTCCCACCAGGCCGGCTCTGCACGCTCCGAGCCTCCGACACCCGGCATGGCCACCCCGGCGGCCGGTGACACCTGCCGAGCTCAATGCGTGCCCGCCTCCGCCTCCGCCTTGCGCCTTACTCGGGTTGCTTGCCCGCTACCATCCATATATTATATGGTGTGACCAACTCCCCGTCTCCCCCTCCGCCACCACCCCCAAATTCTCCCTGGCACGCATATCATGAGTGCGCCAGACAAGAACAGGAATCATCATGCCTGGGACTACGACGCCGACGCCCTCGAGCACGCCTGCCAGAGCAGCATCCGCATCCGCGTCATCAGCAGCGCCCTCGCGGGCTGCGCGCAAAGCTGGAGGCCGCGCTTGTAAGGCGAGGTCACTGGCTTGCCGCGAGTGTCGCGATCGCAAGATTCGCTGCGATGGCGCCCGTCCCGCCTGCGATTCTTGTCGTCGCCGCGGGCTTGGCGCAGATCAGTGTGTTTATCCCGACCTGGAGCAGGAGGGCGGCTCCATTGCCTCGTCGCGAAGGTGAGTTGGACCCGAGTCTGGGGGGTTAGCTGGATAATGCAAGTGGTTCTGACGTCGCGGCCTCTTCTCTTCCAGCTACATTCGTGCATTGCAGAAACGCATCCAGGAGCTCGAAGCCCGAGAAAAAGAGTTAATGGTACATCCTATTGCCTCGTCACCCAACTCCACGCCGAGAAAACGTCGCATTAACACGGCATCTAGGGGCTTTCGCCAGCAGGACGGGACCGTGTCTCAGTCCAAATGGATGATGCCTGGACCAAGTCTCACGAACCACTCTCGCAGCAATCGACCCCCAAGGCGATGGATCAAGTCCTTCACCCTCTTCCGTCTGAAAGCAGCTGCCCCATCACCGGTTTCTCCACCGGCTTCGGGTCCCTCCCGATGGCCCACGAGACCTCACATCGCCATTCGCATCCACCAGCCCAGATGGAGACAAGCCCTCCTTTGACCGACGACCTCGAAGATGCCTCGCCCGTCAGGACGTCCTTTGGTTCGTATTCGACCAATACTAGAGCCGCGTCGATGCTCGAGAAAATCGTGCTACCGCCGACGGACATCATTGACGATCTTTTGCACGAGTACTTCGGCTTGGATTGGATCATTGTTCCCCTTATTCACCGTCCGTCATTCATCCAGCGATACCGCCGGCTCCTCGCCGTGGCCAACTCACGTTATCGCCGCGATATACCCCTCGCCGAGGCCACAGAGCTCGCGACGACTTATGCCCTTCTTATGGCAATGCTTGCCGTTGGCCAGCACTCGCGTCTCCGAGCTGTCGGCTCGGGACAGCACACCAACATGTCGAACGGAAGCGATTACCATCACCAAGCCAAAACGCTCCTCCTGGTGGACCTTGTTTCGGCACCTACACTGCCTCTGATCCAAGCCATGCTGATGCACTCGCGCTTCCTATGGCGAGTCGGCGAGACCGTAGAGAGTTGGGTACTAGTCGGACTTGCACATCGGTTGGCTGAGGGTATTCATCTACACCTCGATCTGCCAGGCATGACTCAATTAGGTCGCGAGGAACGGAGGAGGACATGGTGTGCTTGTGTGCTGCTTTCCCGGTAAGTGCTATATGAGCGTTCCCTGGTCGCATAAATCGACTAATCTCTTGCTAGTATGCAAGGTATGGGCCGACAGACAACCATGGTGAAGCCACCCGTAAGCGCCGTGGAGTTTGGGTGCCTTCCCCAAGAGGTGGACGACGAGTATCTCGAGACACATACACAATCCTGCGAAAGAACACAGCCTTTGGAGGCACCGTCTACCATCTCCTTCTATGTCCACACGCTAAGGCTGTCTCAAGCCGTGTTGGAACCTGTACAACGATTGCTCGACAATGCGGGCAACACGGAGAAAGAAGGCTCCATCTCGGATGTATTGGGTGTGTCATTGACCCTCGACAACGAGCTGCAGGAATGGCACCGCGCATTGCCGGCACACCTCCTGCTGGACTCTGAAACATCTCGAAGCGAACCCGCTTTCTGTCGCCAGGCTCTTCTCATGCAGTTTAGGTACGTCCCCTTGCGAGACGGTGGATGATTTGGAGCTGACTGTTGTCCAAGATATGTCGAAGCCAAAGCGCTCTTGTTTCGTGCCACAATCATGAGGCTCGCAAAGATAGGCAAGAGCACGCCGCTTACGCCCTTGACAAGACCCTTGATTGCTGGGGTTGTACAATCGTGCTCCGCTGCCAATGGCGACCTGGCGGAGATGGTAAGCCGAGACAAGGACTTTTTGGAATTGGTCGGCGTCCCTTCAGACATCATCACTATTTGTAAGTGTCCCTGGCTAAAAAAAAGCTTGGAGAAGAAGTTGGGATACTGACTCACAATAGCCGTCGCCATTGCTGGAATCACACTGAGCTTCATCTGCAAACACCCTCTCTTTAGCAATATGACTGGCAACACTGTTGTATGCGCAGAGCAGGCCATGCGTTGTCTTACTGCCGTGCGATCCCAAGGCACATGCTACGATCTCCGAACAAACAGGTACGTGCAAGCCCTCGAGGTTGCGCTCGAGGCCAAGCCGAGCATCGGCGGGACCGTGGACCCAGTGTTGGAGGCCACTGCCAGAGCAGCACTGTCACCGACGCCCAGCCTTCGGATGATGGACCAGGCGCCTCGAACGGGCAGTCTGGAGATGGCAGTGCTAGAAGGCTGGCACGTTGGTGAAGCGAATGCGTTGGGTGACTCTGGCCCCAAGGTATTCGTTCGCCAACACCTGACGATGTGGTGAGGATGGTCGAGTGTGACCGCCATTGCCATTGCTCTTGCTATCTTATCCATCATCTTACGACTTTCTACGGCTTCATGTATGTGTCAATTAATCTAGCGAAGGCGTCGGGCTGGCCGCCCAGGGGCTCTCTCTGTTTGGGCCACGGTTTTAGTGGTGAATACCCCGGGACTGGGATGAATATTTTGAATGAATAACATTTTGTATCCAAACATCACGGGATATCTTTTATGATCTTTGAGGAATTGATATATACATACATAGTAGTAACACTGCTAGTCTCCAAGCTCCCCTGTGCTTCTATAATTATCACGTCCCGATGAGCGGGCTAAGACTCCCTGTCAGATGAGAAAACGCACCACCACAAGAGCTCTCACGGTTCTCCACCCGGCCAGTGGCGAGCATATTGTCGCGAACAAATGAAACAGCCGCCGGTGGTCGGTGAATTGCGCAACGTTGATATTGCACTTGTATGGGCTTGTAGGGGAGAGTCCCTTGATGGCCGGTAGACGAGTTGCAGGATCGCAGTGACATTACTGCAGCGGGAGCCTCAATGCCCAGGAGTGGCCGAAGGATTGTACGTGGAAACATTGTTGGCGCCATCAACTCCACTGTCCTCCGAAGCGCCACGGCCTTCCTCGCGCGAATCCACCCAGCGTTGCTACATAGCTTCTCCAATGCAACATTGCAGGCATTCTACAGGCATTCGTCAAGCATCCGTCAAGCATCCGCCATGCATTTGCCATGCATTCTATGCGCCGTCTAAGCCTCCCCCATGCGTTCTTCGGACAGTTCTACCCGTCCTCCATGTAAGCCCTCCCGGGATCGGCCAGGGGACTTCCATGAACGTCTTGGGATCGTCTCGTTGCAGCGATCCGCACAATGCGTCTTGCATCGGATGCCAAGGTGGAAAATGGCAATCTACAGACTCTAGACGTATGAAAATACCGACTCCGGACGGAAGAGAATGTGTATATAAGACTCTCTTTGTCCCGTTCCAATAGCCATTCCATTCTCATCATCATCATCCATTACAACAACCACTACGAAAACAACAACAACAACAACAACAACAACAACAACAACTACAACAACCATCACCACCTCCACCACCACTTCATACTCCACACACTCTCCATTCTCTCCACCACCCTCATCAAAATGAAGCCCGAACTCAAGCTCATCCCCGTCCTCGGCCTCGCTGCCGTTTCTGCTGCCACTCCTACCTCGCAGACTCCGAGCGGCATCACCGGTCCCATCTCGTGCCCTGGAGGCGCTGTTGTAGAGCCGACTGATATCCACTCCGCCATCGAGTCCGCCAAGGCGACCAAGGGACAGAGTGCCGACTTTCCTCGCCCCTTTGCCCAGGGCGCCTTTGACAACGGCAAGAACCTCCAGGAGTTTCCCATCCTCGAGGACAAGCAGACCTGGAAGCGTACGCCTCCCTCTCACCCGAGCGCAGACCCTTGAGCATATACTGACAGCACTCGTGTTTCTAGAGGGCGATGAGCCTGGAGAGCTCCGAGTCTTGGTCGACGACGACTTCAGCTTCATCGGCGTTGTTGAGGTGGACGACGATGGCGCCGATGTGAAGGGCTGCGTCCACCTCCGCGGCTCCGAGAACAAGGGCGAGAACAAGGACGACACCAAGGAGAAGCGAGGCGGAATGGGTCTGCCTGACAACTGGCACGGAACCTGCACCGTCATGTAAACACTTTCCGGATTTGTTTCCTATGTACTACTACCTTAGAAGGGGGAAAAGGTCTAGGCTGGGTTCCTAACCTCGGAAGGGAGCGATTGGATTAGAGCAAGCACTTGATATTTACAAAGCAATAGATTGTTGGCTGTTTCACATTATGCGCTCAAGTTCCCAAGTTATCTTCTCTGGGGTCCTGACTGAATAGTTCGGACTTGTTGACTTCCACCTGGCTGTTTGTCTAAGCGCCATTGAACGAGTAGCCGTGAAACAGCTCTGTTTGTTTTCTGATGTTGCTCGTGCAAACACAGATTCCCCAATCATCATGCTGTTTGGAAAATTTCAACAGAATTACTGTTATACTCTGGTGAATGCTGCTCTTACTTGATCGTTTGTTTGGTATCTGTTGTGGCCCAACAAACGGTAGGCCTCCTGCATCTTTGTCTCGCACCGCCAGGGAATAAGGTAGGCGGCTTCATCCACAGAATGGAAAAGATCGACTACGCTCATGCTCAGCAAACTATTCTCCAAGGGCTGCAAATAATTGTCAGATCGGGCGAAGTATTCACCGAGTTGTCGTCGTAAAGAGGTATAAGAAGGCCATAGCCCAGCAGTCTTCTCAATACCTTTCCTCCATCAATCTGAATAAAACACCTACCTCAGCTATCAGAAGACCAAGAAGCGACAAAGACGAGTTTACCAAAACAATCAAGCGACATGGCCGTTGGTAAGACTCCAGCTACCGGCGATGGACTGGGAAACCGAACCCTCCTTGACAAGATGGACAAGCTACGTGGGCTTGGCATATCGAACAGAGTTTCTCTGCCTCAGGTAAATCTATCCATTGATACGAATAACTGTACCCGTATTGACGTCCTCTTGCAGATGGTCGTCGTTGGCGACCAAAGCGCTGGCAAGTCGAGCGTCCTCGAGTCTCTCACCGGTTTTCGCTTTCCCCGTTCCGTCACTCTCTGCACCCGCCATGCCACGGAAATTGTCTGCCGCCGCGAAGACACAAAGAGCGTCGTTGTGTCTATCCACGCCGTAGATACGGATGAGGAAGAGGCCAAGAAGTTTCGTCGTACGGTGCACAATCTCGACGCCGACGAGTTTGCCAAGATTTTTGAAGAGGTGTGTGAGACAATGTTCTCGGTGGAGTGTGAGTCGCATCACTGACAAGTTACCAGGCTGCTGAAATCATGGGGATCGATTCCGAGCCTGGGACAGGCTCAGCATTCAGTCGAGATATTCTTCGAGTTGAGATCAGCGGACCAGACGAGGACCACCTCACCATCATAGACGTCCCAGGCATGTTTGAGAATGAGACCCCGGGCTTGACCACGAGAAAGGACATTGATCTTGTCAAAAATATGGTCAAGGATTACATAAAACAGTCTCGCACCATCATCCTGGCTGTTGTACCTTGCAACGGAGACATTGCCAACCAAAAGATCCTCACCTACGCAGCCGAGGCCGATCCTGAGGGTAAACGCACCCTGGGCGTACTGACCAAGCCTGATCTTGCAACTGAGAATGCGACGAAGGGGGTCATCATCGACCTAGTTCTGGGAAAGCGCCGGGATCTCCAGCTGGGCTACTGTCTAGTGAAGAACCGAGGCGCCGACGACGTTTCGTCAAGTGCCGAAGACCGAAACAGAGAAGAATCGCACTTCTTTAATCAAGAGCCTTGGACAAAGCTGCCCACGGATAGGAAGGGTATCCCGTCTCTAAAAACTCGTGTCCAGAAGCTTCTCATGGACCGCACACGGAGTGGGTTCCCCAAAGTAAGGGCCGATTTAACGGCCGACCTCAAGAAGAGCAAGGAAATGCTTGAAAACCTGGGAGAATCTCGAAGCACCACCGAGGAGCAGCGCATCTACATGGGTATGGTAGCCGAGAAATTTGGACGGATACGAAACCATGGCCTTGACGCCTACTACAACCGCGACAGCGTCTTTGATGAAAATCCAGAGTTGAAGCTGATAACCCGAATCCGAAAGGTCAATGAGCGCTTCTCTCACGTCTTCTATGAAAGAGGCCACATGCGAGAATTTAAAGTTGTCGGGGAAAATAGAATGGGCGAATTCGAGTCTGGTCCATCCAGCATTGGCAATATATATGAGCCTGGAAGCAACGAAGAGGAATCGGACAATGATCCCGTCGAGCGGAAAGATTTGTATGGAGATACTGACATGTTTGAGATACCGCTTCTCGGCCAGGAAGAGCTCGATGATATCATATCGGAGCCGTACTGGTGCCCGCCTCCTCTTGAAGACGACATCATGGAATACATTGACAATGAGTACATGAATTCGCGTGGCTATGAGCTAGGAACCGTAAGTCTTCCCTTTTGAATGCCATCTTATCACCTCTCCTTCTGACGCTGGGGTCTCGTTCTCTATTAGTTTAGCAGTGAGATGCTCCCGACAACGTTCAAGGAACAGTCGAAGAAGTGGCCTGAACTCACCCGCGCCCATGTCTCCAACGTCATACTCATCGTCCACCATTTCATACACATTATCCTCGATATTTCCTGTCCAGATGTATCCGTCCGTATCGGGCTATGGAACTACCTCCTCGAGGACCTCCAGAAACGCTATCGCCGCGCCATCAACCATGCCGAGTTCTTGCTCGAGGTGGAATTCGAGGGCAAGTCTATCACTTATAACCCTGAGTTTAGCAAAGGCCTCAGAGAGGTTATAACCGACCGTGCAGAAAAGCTCCACACTGAGGCTTGTGACTCATTTGACGTGATCAAACGTCTTTTAAGCGGTCTCCTCGTCGGAGAGGGTCAGCGACAAGACACGCAGCGCGAGATCCATGACCTACTCCAAACCTTTTACAAAGTCGCCCGCGGCCGCTTTGTTGACGTTGTCTGCCAGCACGTCATTGACCACTACCTCCTCCACGCAGCCGACGGCCCACTGGCTGTTCTGTCCGACAAGGTCGTGTTCGCCATGGGGCCTCAGGACCTCGAGGCCATTGCGGGTGAGGACATGCTTTCCCGAGAACGGCGCAGGAAGCTTACAGGCGAGGTTGCCAATCTGACTGAGGCCCTCAAGATTCTCCGGGTTTGAGATGTGTTGAGCTTGGCCATACACGTAGGCTGTGATGATGAGACCGGAGAACTGGGTGGGAAGCGTGAGGATGAACAATGACAGCGCGAGGTTCGAGTTGATTGGACTGGCAAACTGAGTTGCAGTGGATGGAGGAATGCAACGGTCGAGAAACTAAACATACAATGTGAGCTGAGCTTTTGAGTGAGGATAGTCTTTGGTATTCATCATTCATGGTACAGTCTCTCGTCTTCGAGAGCAACACGACTATGTGCCGACCTATAGCGCCAGTTCCAAGGATATCTGCCACACGTAGAGTAAACAAGTCTAAGGAGGTATCATCGTATACAAATCTCGCAATGTCCAAAAAAACAAAAAAAAGACGCCAGAGCAATTACGCTCATAGATGTGAGGCTCCCCATATGTACGCGCCCATACGCACATAATCTGCTACTTCGGCTGCAGAAGCATCCCCACGTCCTGCAGCTGCACCTCGTTCAGCGAAGGCGGCCGGCCACCTCGGTCGATTCGACCCCAACCAGCTCCCCAGATAGGCGGCGGCTGTGCGGTGGCCGCCATCGGGGATACGGGGGAAAAGGTGCCATCGTCGGCGGTTCTGGAGCTTCGCGCGCTCAGTGCGATTTCATTAGTGCCGTCGCTGCTCGACTGAGCCTTGTGTCGCCGCCAAAAACGCGTCTTGCGGAGCCGCGCGCTTTGCGTATTAATGTCCGGCGAAGTCATGATGCCAACGCGATCGACCTTGCGCTTTTTACCAAATCCTCCATTTGTCCGAGGATAGGCGAACCCGGCCGGCTGGCCGCCGGCAAAGGGGTTCCACTTCCGCATCTTAGGCGATCCAAGGCTAATGCTGCCGTTGCATCCCGCATTGTAACTGGTTTTAGGCTCTCCTGAGAGCTCTTCAAGTGTCATGCCCTTGGTTTCCGGTACGAGGAGCGACGTCAAGGTGCCAAGTAACATGAAAAGGGCAAAAAGCTGGAGCAGTCGGGGAAGATTTGGGTAGCACGTGGATCCTGTGCAATCGGGAGTAGAGCCCCGGCGGACCAGGGGGATACTGATGGCCTGAGCAATAATGGCACCGATTTTACCCATTGCAGCAGATATTCCATGTCCGGTCGAGCGATACCGAGTAGGGAAACATTCTCCAGGAATGATGAAGGTCGTGGCATTGGGACCGGCGTTGAATAGAAACTGACCAATAATGTACAGTGCTAGCAGGGCGGACTGGGAAAGGCGGTCGTACGCGAAGCCGAGGATGCAAAATAGGATAGTCAGAAGAAGGAAGCCAAAGAACTGGAGAGGCTTCCTTCCAAATGTGTCGACCGTGAAGACAGCCGTCCAGTAGCCGGGGATGGATCCGGCGCATGTTAGAATTATCATGCCAACGGCTTGGTTGTGGAGTTTCTTGTAGAGAGTGTCACCATCGCCGTACCCGATTGCCTGAAGAACAATGGTATTGTTGAGTCCAAGACCATAAAATGCAAGATCCTATTGGGTTGTTAGCTGTGGGAATGGCAGATGGACAAGTAAGGGGTCTACCAGAAAGAACCATGACATAGTGGTCCCCAAGAGCATCTTGAAGTTCCCCCACTCCCGGAAGAAAGCAAACAGGTCTGACCACGATGCACTTGGAACATTAAGCGAGCGACCGGCAATCTGCTTGGACCTGAGCTGCTGTACGGCATCGAAGTGGCCTTTGGATTTGCTCGAGACGTATGCCTTGATGTCCGCATCAGCCTTTTCGATATCGTGCTCGACGTCAAAGGTATATCGGGGTGTTTCGGGAATGGTGATGCGATAGTAGAGGGCGACGCAAGCAGGGACAGCACCGACCCCGATGATGATACGCCAAGCTCGGTCAGCTGCCAAGCGACATACGGTACCGCATTGGGTTACATCGGACGCGGTCAGATAGGCATCCTTGTATGCTACAGTGGTGACGAGGGCGACAAGAGCGGCACCAAGCTGGCCGAGGCCTTGCATAGAGAAGACAGCAGCTACCATGGCTCCGCGCCATCGAGTAGGAGCAAATCTAAATGCATTGGTCAGTAAGTTGCGCAAATTTGTACACCAAGCTGAGGTATACAAAGCAGCTCTAGAAAATGGGTACTTACTCAGATGTGATCACGCAACTGAGAGGGTAATCACCGCCAATGCCCACGCCCTAGATGGAGACTGTTAGCGCATGAAGGGTAAAAAGGTGTTTGGGCTGGGACGCACCATCATCACGCGCCAGAATATCAGCAAGCCCGTCGAGCCCATCGCAGGGCTTGATGAAACGAGAGCGCAGCTGAGGGTGCAAAAGATGATGATGCCCAACTCGACACCATACATGCGGCGACGGCCAAAAGCACTAGTGCATCGTGTTAGCAACTCAACCTGGGTTCGAGTGAGGGAGTGAAAATCCACATACTCGGCTAGCCGGCCGAAGAGAACCATTCCAATGACGATTCCTGCACTTGTGGAAGCCTTGAAGGCTTGATTGACGGGATCGGGCAGATGACCGTTGTTGCCGCCGAAGCCGTTTTTCAGGTCATCGTCTCCCCAGAACACAACGCCAAGTAATGCGGTGATTAAGTTGATGGCGAATATGTCATACGAATCTAGGAAGAACCCAACTCCGGCAACCAGCACAGCACGAACATCTAAACAGAGCAAAGTCAGCACCAACCCCCCTCCCCCTTCGAGATCCTCCGTTAAGGGGCCAACATACGGTAAAGGCCAAAGGGAACCTTGTCAATCTCAGACAAGGCGAGGCGGCGGCGGAGGTTGGGGTCGGATATGTGGGAGTAGTCGTTGTAGAAGTTGTGAAAGGCATTGTTGCCGCCGTTTGTGCGATCGCGAGGCTGCGGGCTCATCGGCGGGGGTAATATGTCGTCGTCGAAGTCGGGCATTGTGAAAGCAATGAATTCAGTATGCCAGGTAGCGGCATGGGTTACTGGATGGCCGTCGCCGTGGTAGTCTCAACAGGTCCCAAGTTATTCCATCACGAGCGTCTTAATCGATCGGGCAGTCACGCCAAGAGGATGACAAGCAGGGCGTGCTTTCGGCTTAAACCGAGCGGCGATGGTGCACCAAAAAAGAAGAGTTGACCTCGGTAAGGTAGAGCACAACGTCGGTTCGTTCGATGGGGTTCGAGGACAGCGACGATGGTGGTACGGATGCCTCAAAGCAACTGGCGGCGGTTGGCGAAAGGAGCAAGTTGCGACGGGCTCGGAACGATGCCTGGAGAGGCGGACTGCGGACTGTGGACGTCGACTGCAGTAGGTAACTTAGGTAGGTAGGTAGGTAGGTAGGTAGATCCGAGGAAGAAAGGCGACTGACAGTCGTCCAAGATGGAGGGTACCTGGGTGGGCAGGCTAGATCGAAGAAAGCAGGTGGAGGCTTTGGGAGGGGGTTGTTGTGCTCGTGTGGTTGGCTGGAGGGCTGGAGGTATTATCGGCGGGCCAGGATTAGGCACATAAGCCGGATGTGAGGGAGGTGCTGTGTACGGAGTACTGTACAGACTATTGTACAGTACGTAGGTATAGGTAGGTAGGTAGGTAGTAGACCGACAAGAGAACCGAAGGGTGCGCTAGAGTACATACACAAGGTACAATGGGAAAAAGCAAGAGTGGCGAGTGGGTGTTGGGTGGTTGAAGATGGGAAACGGGAGCGGGTTTTCCTCCGCGCGGCGCCTCTGCATCGCATCCATCTGCATCTGCGCTGCGAGGAGTTGGGTTGGCAGCGAGCGCCGAGCGGGCATTTCGAGAAAGTGGCTGCAGTGGGGCTGGGAGCCTTGGCCAAGCCGGGTGGGGCTGATGAAACCTCCCCGCCCGGGCTGGTGATGGATTCGAGTGGTCGCAGCTCGCTGCGAAGTGGGTCGCCAGCAGCGCTAGGGGACGCCATGAGGACGCCTTCAGGGACGTCTCCAGGGGCGCCTTCAGGGACAGCGCCTTCTGTGAGGCGCCGTAAGCCTGCTGTAACCTGCGCGCACTGCATCTGTTGATTCTCGCGGGCTTCCATTCCCCATTCCATCCCGCCCCCGGCTACTGCAGGGATGCGCCTAGTCTTGCTGTACATACATGTACCTTCTACCAATCTTCCAGAATCCATCGAGACAAATTCTAGTCTGCACGTACCTCAACTACACCTAGGTACATACATACTTTTTACCTACCATACCTACCTACCTAGGTACCCAAGGTATGTACATACAGCAAGGCATAGATGGGTACCTTAGGTAGATATTGCAGTATGCTAACATAATTACATACCTACATAGCACTGTATTCTATGCCATGCCAGAACTATCCTGCGGCGTGCAACAGACTGGATGTGGCCTTGCAGTGACGCAGGATCCGGCTATCCGGGCCCATCTGTCTCGCACGCGCACGCACCAACAGCCCTGAGTCGGCCCTCTGCATTTTCCGTCCATCTGATTTGTATACTGTATTACAGATTACTCCGTACTGATGTCTGGGCATTGAAGCCGCGAAACAGCAGAAACGGCGGCGGGGCACCGGTTGATTTGGAGTACGTAATTCCTCTTGTCGCTCGTTCCATCGTCTGTCCATCCTCGCTGTCCTGTGGTCCTGTGGTCCTGTGGTCCTGTGGTCCTATGGTCTACTGTATGACATGTAAACTATGACCAGCACCCACCGGCACAGAAAGGCCATCTGACTCGTAACACAATTGTCCAAGCCTTCTGGATGGCATCTGCACGAATCGTCCCTCTTCCATGCAAATTCGCAGCGATCTGCAATCCCAACTGCAGACCTAACCCATGTACGTATATACACACATACATGTACCTACAAACAGATTGTGCACTGTCGCTAACAGACAAGACAGGCTAAAGCTACTGATTGGGGCAATCACGTTATGAAACGGGGATCCGCATCAACAACCGACCGCAACCGCAAATCACCAATGCCTTGAATGCCAAGCACCGCCAGCTTCGACAGGCTCCACCAACCGCCTTCGACGCGGCTTCTAGCCAAGCTGCCGGTGGGCCGGCTGAGAAGGCCAGCCCAGCTTGGCCCAGTTGGGCTGTGTTGGCCGGTGATCTTAGCACTCAATCAGCATGGAGTCCTCGCCTCTAGCCGTTCCAGCCGAGCCTCTTGACCGATCTGCCTCCAGACAGCCAGACTTGGCATGCCTATCTACTTTACTCTATCTGCCATGGACTCTGAAGCTCTTGGGTCTCTGGACCCTTCAACACAGGTCCTACCATGTATGTACGCACATCATCGAGGGGACCAGCTTGTTGATCCTGTCGGGCCTCTCTTCTTACTGTAATTACCACTTGTCACCGTCTCGGCATGGGAGTGTCCAGTCCTTTACCCAGCCAATCACTTGGTCCACGTGTTGGCCGACTTTTCTGTTTTCCACAGTCTCCACCACAGTCGTAACCACGGCTTGTCACACCGAGGCCGGGCACAATGTGACGACCAGGACAGCAGGGTCCAGCAGCCAGCCAACAAGCATCGACATACAGCAAAGCGCGGGCTGACCGAGCCCGCTATATGTAATTGCATGTGTACTCCGTACAGTAATATCTGCACTTCTTATTCTCCGTCTGCATCTTGTACGTACATACGTACACGCCTCTGCCCGAGTGTGCCATGCCAATCCAACGCTGTTTCGTTGGTGTGGCTACTACACATACCGCCATGCCTAAATTGCAAAGCCATACAGACAGTAACATAATGCACATGCCTGACCTGACCCATCATTACGTTGAGCTTAGTTAATGCCCTATCTTGACTACTTACATACGTATTACGTTTCTGCTAGAGCTGCAGGTCTCATGACATGCCTTGAAGCTCGTGCCGCGTCTCCGGTCTTCCTAGAGCGCTTACTTCCCTCTCACCCAGCTCATGTGTATACCTACTATACCTACCCTTATCTACAAACCGCTTGCCGATTTCGGTGTGCAAGCCCGGCTTCGGCCTACTCTGCCATCCACTTCTCAACTGTGAGAGGGGCCGCCGTGGATGTTTGGAGAGCCGCATGTAATAAACGAGCCAAGAGCCGGCTGGTGGAGATGGCAACCTCATCAACAGGGAGAAGCTGCACCGTTTCTAAAGCTTCAACCGCCTGCTTTTCGTGGACCCGGGAAGGTCACCCGTCTGTTGGCCTCGAAAGTACTGTCCGCTTTTTCTTGATCTCAAGACTACTTTTTCTTCTTTCTAATTTGGACCTTTCTTCTAACATCCGCTCATCGTTCCACCTCCCTGACTCGTCGACGAGATCGTGACTGAGCGATAGAGAACTCCCTTCAAGCATTGGTAATTCTTATTCTAGAAGCCCGCTAACTGCTCTTCTACATGTTTTTCTTTTAGGCATATCTGCACCAGCTTCGCTACCATGCTGTGATATCCTCCACCTCTGCCTCGCCAAAAGTGCTCGACTTGGTCAGCTCCCCCACACCCACCTCCTCCACAACTCCACCATCCTTGCTCATGATGTCCGGAAGTACCTGCTTGAGGAAAGCCAGGATGTACTTGTTGACCTGCTCAAACTGGAGCAGAAACGCGTCGTGCCCCTCGGGGCTGTCGATACGCTCGAGCCGCGCGTCCTTGACGTGATGCGCAATCTCTTCCTGTTCTGCAAATGTAAAGAGGCCATCACTCTCAATTCCAAGCACGAGTGTTGGCTGCTCAATGAGCGCCAGTGCCTCGGCAATCGTCGCAGCTCGGTTTCGAGACACGTCGTGCGTGTCCAGCTTGCGTGTCATGGCAATGTAGCAGTTGCTGTCGAATCGCTTGACAAACTTGCTTCCCTGGTATCGCAGGTAAGACTGTGCAGAGAAGTATGTCGAAGTCGGCAGCGAGTCGCCTCCTGTGAGACTTTCCTTGCTGGGACCGTGAAACTGCGGGTCCCTGACCTCCGGCGTCTCCTCCGCGGGCCTCCTGGGCGAGGGGCCGTTGCTATTCTCACGGGAGAAAGACGTCCTTTTCACGTTGTGCCCATCATTGTGGATATGGAAATGCGCCTCCGAGGGCGTGCTGGGCCGGGGACGTTCCCGAATAGTCTGCACCTTGGAGGGATCGGGAATGTTACGACCAAACCGAGACTCAAACGAGTTGCGGCTCCGGTACGTCAGCAGCGCCGACATACGCGCTGCTCCCAATCCGGCCGCAGGTGGATCGTCAAACGAGTAGTACCCATCATCATACTTGGGGTCTGCGTAGATGCTCTGTCTTTGAGCCTCACCCCAGCTGATGCCCCAGGCACTATGTCTGCTAGAGGTTGCAATGGGTACAACACACCGAATGTAGTCTTTGCCGAGGAAAGCCCATTCCAGGACAAACATACCTCCCAGTGAGCCTCCCACAACGGCTGCAATCTGCTTGACTCCTAGGTCGTCGAGGATCATTTTGTGAAGGCTACCCTTGTCAGTCCCTTTGATTTGCTGTGTAGCATGGGCTCCAATCTTACTTGACGTCGTCTCGAATCGTGGTCAGCGGGAATTCAGGACCATAACGCCCCTTGTCAGGATCGCCATCCTTGGCCGTGACTGGGCTTGCTGTTCCGTATGGGCTACCCAAACTATTCATGCAGACAATGAAGAACCGCGAAGTATCGAATGCTCGGCCCGGGCCACCGAGCAGCGGACCCCACCAGTCGCTCACGTCGGCACTGCCAGTGAGGGCATGGCAAATGACCATGGCATTGTCACCTTCTGCGTTGAGCTTGCCTCTAGTTGTGTATGCCACAGGAACGTTTTGCAGAGTGACACCAGACTCGAGTTGAAACTCGGGCACAATGGCTATTTGCTGCTCTGGGATGAGAGAAGCGAACGGGTTTTCAGGTTGAGATTGCGTTCTTTCTTGCATGTATTCAGCCAACCGATCTTGTCAAGAGCTCACGAATGTGAATTGGGAACCAAGAACGCAACATAAAACAAAGAGAAGATAGACGGGGACCTATTACTGACCATATTTTGTGTTCAAGCCGTTGCCGGCGGACTTGTTGTCGGCCATGGCTTTGTTGGAATGACAACTTTGAATTTCTTGGTTGTGTCCCGAAAACGGAGCGGCCGTATAAACGGGCTGCTGGACCTGGTAAAGAAGAAAAAGACGTTATTGTCAATGGCTCGTAGTAATCCTAGGTCTTGAGACGCAGCTGGGATGCTTCTCGTATGCTCAAGACAAAGATTGGGTTATGAAGGCCGCGGGTTGGTGAAAAGCCGCGTTGCTGCAATGGCGTAATTGTCCCCGTCTTTGCTTGAGAGGCTATAAGGTACCCTGTGACTCGGCCAATGACATGTCTTATCGTTCCCAAAGTCTATCTCCGTTGTAGGAGATCGAGTCATAGTAAGCACGTGATGTATCACGTGAGTATCGATAACGGTGAGCTACCTACTACGTTAGTAGGGAGGTACCTGGTTGCTCCGTGCGCCATCAGGCCAGTCCCAATGGGCATCTAGGTACCTAGCCTTGTCACGACAGACATAGGTAAGGCTGTCTGCGAATGCCTGCTTGCCAACGCGAAAATCGCATCTTTGTAATACTACGACACGGCTACGTTTAAGCAGCACCATCGGATCGCAACCACAGACGACCTGGGTGCCATCTATGCTCTCCTGCGGCTGCCTACTTCGCGCGAACTTAGCCCCGTTTTGACGATTCCTTTGTTCCCGTCATTCTTTTCTGCGCGACAACCTCCCTCTGGCTCAAGGTATCTTGAGCTTGTCACCCTCTTCGCTCTCACCAGCTAATCGCTTCTTCATCCAGCATTGGACAACCTCTCTCACGCATTTCCTACTCAAACCGCCGCAAATGAGATAGCTGCCGGCTTGACCTTCCTTTCGAGCGATGCCTCCAAAGCGAAAGAGAAACGAACGCCTGTCACTCGAAACTGGAAGGTCCTCGCCGCATCGACCTGCAAACACCTTCATGGGCCAGCACGATCGCGACGATGGGTCTGGGCGCGGCCGCGGCCGCGGTTCTCGAGGACCTGGCCGACGCGACTCATCGCAAAATATGCATCGAGCCCCCCCAAACCATCAACATCACCAACCTCCAGGCCCCCGACACGTCAGCGCGCCCTCACATCCTACACCTCCGCCCCCGCCTCCGCCCCCCCCACCGCCCGTGATGCGGCCTCGGCCACAGCCGGCGGAGAGGCCAGTCTCTCCTGTTCAGTCCAGCTATCACTACGAGAATCTCACAGACGTCAAGATCAGCACCTGGGCCGAGCGTGGCCGGGCCGAAATCATTCAGCATGGCAAGCAATCGCACGAGGACGTTGACATCACCGAACTGTCAAGCTTGTTCCAAGAATTCATTCATGCTGTTGTGGAGGCTAGACTTCCTCCAACGGATGCCGGAACTTGCGTCAAAGAGATACTAGGTGATGAGACCTCAGAGGTCATTAAGGATTCCTATGCGTTCGCACCTCATACCCTTCTGCTCGACTCTCTGGCCATTGTCATGGATAGCGAGCCCGCCATTTATCGGCCAACTCTTCGCGAGTTTCTTGTCGCGACCGGTGTTTCACCCGCGCTCATGCGACAAGTCCTGGATGCCCAAATCCTACAGCAGCTCGGCCTCATAAGGGAGAACTTCGCCAAACTTGGAATTAAGCAAGCCACGAATTTGCTCTACCGACAGGCGAACTACAATCTTCTTCGCGAAGAAACCGAAGGGTACTCTAAGCTTATTACGGAGCTCTTCACAACAAGCAGCATCTCTCTGCCTCCTCCGGAAGTAGCCGAGCAGACATTCGAAAGGGTCAAGGCCCTTATTGGAACGTTTGATCTTGATGTGGGCAGAGTTCTAGACGTTACTCTTGATGTTGCTGCCGCTGTTCTGATCAAGCAGTACAAGTTTCTAGTCAAGTTCCTTCGGGTTAGCTCTTGGTGGCCCCGAACACACCTCAAGTTTAGCTCGGCTGTTTACACTGGTGGTCTTCCTACTTGGGCCTCTCCGGGCTATCCTAGCTGGACGACGACGGAGGAAGATGAGGAGGCCGTCACGACAAAGAGGCTCGCGCGGGATGTTGCTTTCTGGGATCGAGCTCGAGAGATACATTTGGGGGCCTTTTTCGAGCTGGGAGGCCGACAGGTGGCCGAGTCGGATGCCCAGCAGCTACCTTATACAGGCGGTGCGGATAGTGAAGACTCTACTGCGGATTTTGAGCGGCAATGGATCCAGGAGACCAAGACCCTTCCTCCGCCCGGCAACCGAACTGCTGCGCAGCTGCTCGGTTTCAAACTTCGCTTCTACATTTCCGATGCTCGAGACGAGAGCGATGTTCTACCTGCCAACCTCCTGTACCTTGCAGCTCTTCTCATCAAGATTGGCTTCATTTCCCTAGCTGATTTGTATCCCCACCTGTATCCAGCAGATGAGAATATGGAGCAGGTCCGCGAGAAAGAAATGAAGAGAATAGAGGAAGAGGAACGAGCATCTAGGGGCGGGCCCATGAACGCCCTTCTTATGGCTGGTGCTCTTCCTCAGGGGGATGACGAAGGTCCCGGCATGCCCAGCATGCCTAGGCGAGACCTGGCAAAGAAGGCAGAGGCCGAGCAAAAGGAGACTCCTGTGGAGGCGACAGAGAACAAATCTCAACTCCCAGAGCCTTTAGAGCAAAAGGTTTCCTTGCTTATCCAACTTCTTACCATCGGTGCGCTGCCAGAGTCACTCTTCATATTGGGGCGCTTTCCCTGGATCCCAGATGCCTTCCCTGAAGTACTCGACCGCCTTCATCGCATTCTCCACTACTCGATCGAGAAGGTCTTCAGTGACAGTCGTCCGGTGCCTGTCAGTACGGCCGAATATCCGACAAAATTGGTACCCGACACGGATCAGTCGGGTCTACCCAAGGGACACGTGCGATTGGACAGACTGGCAACCAAGAAGTTTTTGAAATGGCCCTTCACGGAAAAGATTGACACCAATGAGAACCAAAACTACCGCTTCTACTGGGATGAATGGGCAGACAACATCCCCATCTGTCAGACAGTAGATGATGTTTTCACATTGTGTGGAACAATTCTGAATATTTCTGGCGTGAACATCGGCAAGGACGAGGCGCTGCTGGCAAAGCTCGCCAGCATTGGTGCTAAGAGTCTTGCCGAGGATACGTCTGAGACAAATCTAACTCGCTGGCATGATCTCCTTCGTCGTCTACTCTTGCCGGCCCTGAGTCATACCAAAGCGAATGCTTCCGCCGTCAACGCAATCTGGGATCTTCTCAGGCATTACCCCATAACCACTCGCTATACGATGTATGCGGAGTGGTTTGAAGGGCAGATTTCTCGTCTGCCTGCTATGAAGACGGCATTTGCAAGGGCTACCGCGGAAACCAGGGGAACGATGAAGCGCGTATCGTTGACAAACTTGAGCGAGATGGCCAAGAAACTTGCCAAGACTAGCTACTCTTCCCCCGGTATCGTTTTCAGAGTTGCCTTCGAGCAACTCGAGTCGTATCCGAACTTGATTGAGGCATTCGTGGAGTGTGCCAAGTACTTTACTGAACTTTCCTACGATGTCCTCGTCTGGTCTTTACTGAACTCTCTCGGAAAGTCCAGAAGTCGCACTCAAGCTGAGCACGCCCTTACCACAAGCAAGTGGCTTTCAGCCCTGTCGAGGTTCTCCGGAAAGATCTTCAGGCGATACACAGTCATCAACGCCACCCCTGTACTTCAGTATGTCAACGACCAACTGCTGAAGGGCAACTCTACCGACTTGATTATCCTCAAAGAACTCATCTCCTCGATGGGTGGCATTGTTGATTCGATCGACTTCACAGATCAGCAGATCTTGGCCATGGCTGGTGGAGAGTTTCTTCGACGGCACACCTTAATCCGTGGCCAGGATAAACGCTTCGACAATATCAAGAGCTCGAAACGATTACTCAAGGCCTTAACCGATTCGAAGCTTGCAGCACAGTTCCTTATTAATCTGGCCCAGTATCGACAAGCAGCGTTATTTCAGGTCCCCGAGGACGAAGCTCACATCAAGTACCTATCTTCGATGGTCGATGATTCTCATCAAATCCTAATCATGTTCCTTGATTTACTATGGAGCAATCTTGACCCTGCCACCTTCGATACCATTGTTCCATCGATTGTCGAGCTTATGAGTGCTTATGGCTTGGACACCGGCCTTGCTTTCCTGGTCGGGCGAACAAGTCTCTCTCACCGAATGTTTCCCTGGAAGCCAAAGAAGCTGGACGACAACAAAGAAAAGATGCAGTCCACACAGAGCAATGCCGACAAGGACGGAGATGTGTCAATGGCCGACCCAAAGATGACCGATGTCACCAACGAAGCACCTACGCAAGACCCAGCGTCTTCTGACGAACAGGTGGGTGTACCACGTTCAACAGCATCTAGTGCGGCCATTAATGCGTACCCGTCACAGAAACCCGATGATCCTTCATTCGTCAGAGCTGCCTTACAGCCTATTGTTGATTATGTTCAGGAAACCGTCCGTCCAGAAGTGTGGCAAAAAATCACTCCTGAGCTGTATGTAACATTCTGGGCTCTTCAGCTTGGTGATTTGTTCTGCCCCGACAAGATCTATCGACAAGAGAGGGAACGTCTCAAGGCCGAGGAGCTCGCTATTTCTCGGGATCGCAGCGACATGTCGAGGCGCGGCCAGGAAAGGAAAGTCGAAAGAAGAAAGGAGCTTATGCAGCTTCAGATCGGCCTTTCTGAGGAGTGTGGCGAGCATCTTCTTCGCCAGGCGAAGTGGAAATTCTACTTGACCAAGCAGTTCCAGTCGTCTTTCCCCGAACCCAGAGCGAAGGCGGACAGCATATCGGATATACTACTCGAGCAGTGCTTTCTACCTCGGATACTTCTTTCCACTGCCGATGCGGAGTACACCTTCAGGTTCATCAAAGCCCTTCACGACTGGAATGCCCCCGGTTTCAAGCTCATGTCCCTGTACGATCGCCTCTTCAACGCAAATCGTCTGCGGACACTCATCTTTACTTGCACCGTCATGGAGGCTGAGTACCTGGGCCGTTTCTTGAGGCTCGTTCTTGAAGACCTCTCAAGGTGGCATAAAAACGCTACGGTTCCAGTCGAGAAAGACGGCAAAGCCGCTTCTCGGGATCAGGTTCGCCTTGGTGCATACGAAAAAGAAGGTAAAGGCACTAGCGAACAGCCTCGACTTGGGTTTGCACTCACTCTGGATAACAATGGGAAACCCTTGACCTTTGTTGAGCACGACCAGTTCCGTGATCTCTTGTTCCGCTGGCACAAGAACATCAACTCAGCACTGCGATCATGCCTTGAGGGCTCAGAATGGATGCATATCAGAAACGCAATCACCGTATTGAAAGTGGTCCTTGACTTTTTCCCCGCCATCGACTTCATGGCCTCGAAATTTACAACAATGTTGCAGACTATTACCAAGCAGGAGGCAGCCCCGAAGGCTTCGGCAGATAGTGAAGTTGGGCATCGGGTCGACTTGTCTGTTGCGGCGCAAGGTGCAATGTCAGAATTGCAAAGAAGAAAGGGCAAATGGGTTATGGTTCAAGCATTCCGCCCTGTGACGGTAAGTATCATGACAATCTATCGAAGGCAGAATCCAAGCTGACATCGAGGAGGGTGGTGGATCACAATCTGAAGCCGCAAAGTCGAACAGCCTGCGTCCTACGGCAGCAGAGTTTAAGCCTGACACACCAAGGTATGTTCAATCTGCTCATGGCTCGCAACAGCCCGTTGATCCTTCTAGTAGGTCATCTATGGGCAAGCAAGCTCAAGCAGAGGAAGAGGACGGAGAAGTCAACGACCTTAGGGACACCAAGTCGTCGGCACCGAACTCAATGTCTAGGCCTGTTGGCCCAAGTGCTGCAAAAGACACTCTCCCAGCAAAGCCTACGGGTGTCTCTCGAGATACACCCAAAAAGGATGCCGGAGCGGTTTCTGGCCAGGGACGTCCTTCAACCCCTGTCACCGGTGCCAATGCTGGCCCAGGCAGCTCGAAGGGCGAGGCGCGTCCCAATACTCTTCCCGATCGCCCTCCTCACACTCTTCCCAGCCGGCCCGATGTTCCTATTCCGAGCCACTTTACTCCTGATCGATTCAATCAGTCACGAGGACATGATCGTCGTGATGGAAAAGACCCTCGCGATCCCCGTACCCGGGATCCTCGAGAGCCTCGTGAGAACCGTGACACTCGTGATGTACGCGAGGTCCGAGAGTCGCCCAGAGACCCTCGTGACACCAGAGATCATAGACCTCTGCACGATGCTCGAGACCCCCGGGCTTATGAATCGAACTGGCCAACGCGTGAATACCAAGGTCGTGGAGCCGAACATGCTCGTGAGGCAGTGCGACCGGATGTGTCTCGACGTAACGATCATGATCGAGACCGGCAGCGAGACGGGAGGAGTGGGAAGGTGCAAGAGCCCGGACGACCACAAGAGTCGCCTACACCAGGGGCTGCTCAGCCAGTGCCCCAGCCAAAGGCATCTGAAGCCGCAGAACCTCCAATGAACCCCCAGCGGGCAGCATTGTTTGCGTCCGAGGGCCATGAACGTGGCCGCGCCCACGAACCTGAGCGACCAAATCGAGGCCGCCGGGCTCCCTCGGCTGCTGAGCCTGTGGATATTAACCCAGAAAGGGCAGCTCTGATAGACGACAATCGGGAGCATGTGCCCAATCGTCCTAGGGAGGACAATAGAGACAGGGGAAACAGACCTCCCTCGCCCCGACGAAACGCCCGGTTTGGACACGAGAGTGGCTCAGTCGAAGGAAATCACGACGAACGAAATGAGTGGCAAGTTGGCATGGACCATCGACAACCGGCGAGAGATGCTCGGGATCGCTCTCCGATACCAGGAAGCTTCCGAGGCGATCGTCCTTCGGATCGAGAAGTCAACAGAGCCCCGACAAACAAGCCGCGCGAGCCTTCAGGCTTCCGTGGTCCGGAATCGGAATATGCAATGCAGCCGAACGGGGACCATACCTATGGACGACTCAACCCCATCCAAAGCGTAGCCGATATCCCGTCTGGGCCAAGAGGTCGTGGCCGAGGGGCAGCTAGAGGAGGTCAAGGCGGTTCACAGGGGCTTCCGAGCCGATTCAGCGGCGCTGAGTTCGAGCGACCCCCAACCCCGGACCGCCCGCCGCCTACTGGGCCTTCATCTGGAAGGGGACGACGGGGCGGTTACGAGTCGGGAGTCCGGCCTGCGACCCCAACAGGACTACCAGTACACCCAGCTGATCGAGTTCGAAACGCTAGCCATGGTCCAGCCTTGCCTTCGCCTGTGTCAGCAAATGCAACTCCCGTAGGTGTTCATCCCGAGCGTCTGGCGCAAATAGGCGGCAAACCGCAACCAGGGCTTCCACCTCCGCCAGCTCACTTACCCCATGCCCACGGCCGACAGCCGCTACAGGGCATGGGGACCCCGGACCGCACCCCTGGGTCTGCGCCACGGCAGACGCCAGGAAGCTATTCAGGATCTCCAGCTGCGGACGGTGGAGTGCCGACGGGCCCTTCTTTGACGACGGAAAGGACACGGGCAGGCGGCAGCAGAAGGCAACTTGCTGGAATTAACAACACACTCATACAGGCTACCATGAACGATCCTGCAAGAGCCAACAATGTGCGTCGAAACCAGCCCCCGAGGCAGACACTCGGAGATTCGGATGCCCAAGTCCTCACCGGAGGCTCCCCCGTGTCGACCCCTGTACAGGAGCGCCAGGATCCCATTCGGCATGACCCGTCGGGACGGGCCCCGCAAAACGGAGCTGAAGCGTCCGGACGTAGTGAGCACGAGCGTGGTCGCCGGGACCGCGAGAACCGGACCAATCGGTCTTCTCGGCGCAGCAGTCGTGAACGGGACCCGGACCGAAGCGCTGGTCGGGAGCGAGATGGTAAAGAACATCGCGATTTCCGAGATCGTCGATCGGGTGCTGGTGACGGCAACAGGGAGGAACGTGAGCCGCGGAGAGCATCACGGGACCAGGGCAGCAGCGGACGCGAGCCGATGGGTCCGCCTGGCCCTGGACGTGAGTTGATGGCGGGAAGGGAGAGCCGGCACCGAAACGATAGCCAAGGAGGCCGGGGCAACGAGGACTGGAGCGTGAACAACAGAGCAGGCCGCGGAGGACCGCGGCAAGAGGAACGGCGCGAAGGACGAGAGGACCGAGGTCGCAAAAGACGAAGTGAGGAAGGGGTAGGAAGCCTGACGAGCGAGCGAGAAAAGCGACCGAGACGATAGAGAGACGATGACAGATTGGCGGCCACGTCCGAGTACGAACGACTGAAGAGCGAAAGAGGGAATGTCAACAGCGACGGCAGTGAATGTGTACGAGACGGAGGCCGAACAGACGATTACATCGCAATCGAGGAAGACGAAACCGAACGTGACAGCGCACGCCAATGAATGCGCGTGTGTGCATCATGAAGGCTCTCCCCATAATTGGACTCTACTTGAGCGTTGCCTTTTATTCTTTCATTTTCATTTGGGTCTACTACTGCTACTGCTACTACTGCTACTACTGCTACTACTACTACTATTACATCTGCATTGCTCATACTTGGAACCTCATTTGATGCAAAACGCATTCATGTGCTATCACCTTTGTCACATGCGGAGAGTTGGTCTCGGGTTTGACCAGCAAAGGGAGGCCGAAGAAGAAGGCGTGGCAGGCTTTGGCTCTGCTCTCTGCCGTGCCCAACGGACATACGGTGGCGAAGTCGATTATGAAATTACCAAGGTACCTCGGGGCGTTGGGCGAGACTGGCGAAGAATGTGAATAACGTAGGAATGCTTAGGGTTTCGGATAAGACGCAGAATGATGAATTGGAGGTTGGAAATAATGATTCTTGGTTCTTAAAAAGGTGTAGGATAGTTAGAGTAGGCGTACGTACGGCGTAGACGACGAGGCGGGTCGCAAATGCAGGAAACAGATGGAAGCTGCCATGAGGCCTGTATAAATGGAGGATGGATGGATTGTGAGCATCCATACCCAAGGTATCATGGACAGGTACAGTATATCATGGATACGAGAAGGGGGTAAGGCGGTTAACTACCTACCTACCTTAACTTACAGTATGACGGACCGTTTTGGTGGGGGCTGCAGCGGTTACTAGCCCAACTTCAAAAGAGCCCCCGCTATCCGTCCAGCAAGTGGCATGGACCGTCATGTACCCGTACTACCTTGTAAGTTACTCATGTTGTGCAGATTACAGAGTACGGATTACGGATTACAGATTACAGTAGCAGCGTTTCGGCATTAGGGGTAGGGAGACGCTGTTGAGCAGTGGAGCAGGGCATCCTGGCTTAGTAAAGGGCCAGTAGAGGGCCAGTAAAGGTCCAGTAAAGGTCCTGTAGAGGCCCTGTAGAGGCCCAGTAAAAGACCAGTAACCCCCAGCATAAGCCGCTAAAGGCCAATAATGGAGAGGCCTGTACCCGTAGGCCAGGAACCACAGCGTACAGTAGGTGGACTGGATAACCTGGGTACCTACAGTAGCTGGGGATCCATACCTGGTACCTACCTACCTGGGTACCTAGGTAGGTAGGTAGTCTAGGTACTGGATCCATGGCCTACTGTAGGTACAGTATGTATGTAGACTATAAACGGAAGCTGAGCCCCTGGCCCCTGGCGGGAATGTGGAGGCAGCCCACTCGAGCGTGCATCTCCATCTCCCTCATCTCTTCCATCATCACTCTTCGATTCACTCATTTCTTCTTTCCTTGCAACTCTCGTTGGACCTGATCTGCCGGCTTCCAGGTTGCCTTGGCTCTTTTCCTTTGCTTTGCCGGTTGTTCTTATTCTTCTTACCCATCATTCGTCGTCTTCGTCGTCGTCGTCGTCGTTGTTGTCATCGTCGTCTTCCTCTTATTTCCTCTTTCTCTTCTCTTCTTCCTCTTCTCCTTCTGTCCTTTACTCCCCTCCTTGCGCTTGCGCCAAGGCCAAAGCCTTCCATCACCACATCGCCAAGAAGCTGCCTTGCAGTTGACCCTGGCCACTCTGGCACCGCCTACAACTATTACTACGCATACTACAGATTATAGATAGACAAATCACACTTGGCTATACGACGCGATACGATCTGATCTGATCCGATCCGATACGATACTGGACGAACCGACTCGATACGATGAATCTGACATGTAATTCCACTCTAGATGAGATGAGAAGTACGCGCAGCCTCCTCCTCCCTCCAAACACCACCCTCCCCCTCGAGCAACCGCCGTTGACCAATGGCTGACTCTGAGAGCGCGCGCAGTCTCTCCTGGCGATGAGAAGGAAATCATCGGCTCCCTCACCTTCCACGATGTCGCCCGCATTGCAGGCTTTGCCGGCGCCTTGATCGCCGTTGTCCTTAGCTTCGTGCTCATCTGGCTACATGCCCTCAACTACACCAAACCCCGCGAACAGCGACAGTAAGTCCAGAGCCTCGAGCCTCGACTGCTTTCGACTAACTTTCTTCTCTAGCATCATCCGAATCCTCCTCATGGTCCCAGTCTACGCCATCTCCTCCTTTTGCCAACTGCAGTGGTATTGGCACGCCGTCTACTACCAAGTCATGTCCGATTGCTACGAGGCCTTTGCCATCGCCTCCTTCTTCTCCCTCCTGTGTCACTATACCGCTCCGGATCTTCACTCCCAGAAGAACTTCTTCCGCGAGATGCGCCCTGTCAAGCCATGGGTTTGGCCCATCAATTGGATGGCCAAGTGTTGCGGCGGCCAACGCGGCATCTGGCGCACTCCCACCAGCGGACTGACCTGGTTCAACATTGTCTGGATCGGCATCTACCACTACTGCTTTGTCCGTGTTGCAATGACTGTCACTGCCGTTGTCACCCAATACTTCCACCGTTATTGCGAGAGCTCAAATAGCCCTGTCTTTGGCCACGTCTGGGTTATCTGCATCAATTGCGCTGCTGTCACCGTCGCCATGATGTGTGTCATTCAATTCTATGTTCAGCTGCGCGAGTCTCTGGCTGAACACAAGCCCTTTACCAAGGTCCTCGCCATTAAGCTTGTTGTCTTCCTCGCCTTCTGGCAGACTACATGCATTTCCCTCGGCACCTCAACTCTAGATCTCATCCGCCCCAACGAGATCTTGGCCTATCCTGACATCAAGGTTGGGATTCCCGCCCTCCTTCTGTGTATTGAGATGGCTCTCTTCTCCATCTTTCATTTTTGGGCCTTTTCCTATCGCCCTTACCGCCCAAGCTCACCCTCCAGCTTCTACCCGGTGCCCGACCGCTCCAAAGGCGAGCCGTACATTGAGAGCAAGCGACAGCCTCCAAGTGGGGGCTTTCTGGGCCTCGGGGCCATCTGGGACGCCCTCAACCTGTGGGACGTCGTCAAGGCTTTTGGTCGCGGAATACGGTGGCTGTTTTGCGGCGTGAAGCGTCGAAAGGAGGATGTCAGCTACAAAGCGGCACTCAGTATGAGTGATATACGACACAATGACAATGCTAGCTCGTATGATGGCCTTCGACCTGGTCAGAAGAGTGTCAATCATTCGCCCTCGTCTAGCAAGCCTCAGATAGGCCCTTATCTGTACGCCAGCCGTGATGAGGAGAGCGCTGGCCTCATCGACCATGCGCAGCCAAACCCAGATATCGGGCTTGCTCACCCTATGCCGCGTTCGTCACCGAGGCCGCTCATCAACCGCACCCCGAGCCCATACACGGATGAGGCCTTGTCACCTCTGTCACCTCAGTCACCATCTGTCCTGGCCCAAACATGGGTCACGCAGTCATTTTCGACGCCTACGAGCTATAATCCCCCGTCACTTCGAGTGCCACCCGAGACGCACAGCCAGACGGGCGAACGATCCGAGGCCCAGACGCGTGTCGGCGAGGCGCTATGGGGCCCGAAACCTATCTAGAAACGGGACCCTTGGTAACAAGACGATTGCTTATCTATGAATCCCATGAATGTAATTGTGGTGTATGGGGTGTTTCTAGAAGCTAGAAGGGAACAGTTGGCTGGCGATGCTTCCGCAACAAGCAAACTGTGTGGGATTGGATTTTGAATGGGCGTCATGCTTTTAGATACCCTCTTGAATATTACGGTGTACTGGATTTTCCTAATTACATCTTCTGTCTGTTTCCTTAAGCCTAGCAAATGTGGTAAATGGCCACTGACATCTATCTACCTGGGCGGGGTGATATACACTCGCGTCTACGTCCACGGGGTATGTAACTCTGCCACAGAAATGTGGAAAAAAAAAATTTGCTTTTATTCGCTGCATTCTCCGCGTCTATAAACAGTGAGGACCGCCCTTTGTCTCATGGGTCCCCCAAGCTATGATACTATTCAGGGCAAGGTTAAAAAAATATAACGGAGAAATAGGGTCAAGGCCCTGTGTTGCTGTTGACACTGGTCCGCCCGGTGCCGATTAGGCTGTCCTCTCTGATTCCAGAAGACCTCCATTCAAGCCCACTGGGAAAACATACATAAGACAGCCGCCACTTCTGTGGCGCATTTGGCTGGTCGCTTGGTTATACAGGAAGCTGCGTCGCGAAACGATAGCAATCCCGGTACTTGAGGTATATGCATGTGCCTCTGATTCTCGCCCTTCCATTCGCTTGGCGCCTTGAATGTCCCATCATCCAGTATAATGCTCTCTTGAAAACAACATCAACGCCTTCCTGGTATCACAAAATGCAGAATAACCCAACGGTTGTGGAAATAGGTAGAGTGAAGGAAGCGGTAAGTCATGCTCGTCATGGAATCGGGTCCCTGGTTGAGGGAATCCATTGTCGTCTACCCGCATCTCTTGACGCGTCAGGTTTCGGGGTCAGGATTGGTGGCACGCAAGACCTTTGGTGCCTGTATCCTCCGCGAGTAATCGTGATCGTCTCTGAGGGTGTTAATGGTTTCATGACTGCCTCGTCGGATGTACATCCCCTGGTTGAACGGATCCATGCGAGGGTCAATCTGGAGCGTGCTATTCCGCTTGCTCTGCGACGTGGGCGAGCCGGGAGCCCCGGTAACCATGGCCATTCCGGGGCGAGTGGGCACGACACTGACTCCGGACGATTCGTTCATTCCACTTGCAGCATTATGCATGTCGTCCTCCTTTTGCTGTCTCTTTCGTCGGAACCAGAAAAAGAAGGCAAGGGCAGCTGCGATGATGACAGCAGCAATGATGCCCACTACGATGCCCACCACCGAGCCAGTCGATAGGCCCTTGCCTTTGACAGTGATGCCAGAATTCTCGCTCGCCGTGGAGCCGGTGCCAGTCGGGCCAATTGTAACAGTCTTGATGGTGCCACCAGCGGTGACAGTTTCGAATCGAGTGGTCTCAGCCTTGTTTTGGCTGTTGTCCTGAGTAGACGTTGTGGTCGGCGCGTCAGACGTCGTGGTCTCCTCAGTTGTCGTCGATGTTGTCGACTAGTACCTTGTTAGCAGATGAATAGACACAAGCAATGCAACTTGACCGGTTGAAAAGACAATGGTTGTAGCGCAATGGAGAGAATAGATCATACAGTGGAAGATCGTTTACTCGTCGAAGTCGTGGCCTCGGATGAGACCTGAATCACAGTCGTCTGTACCGTCTCAGTCACCTTGGATATTACCGTCGTTATCTTGGCCTACATGCTGACGGTTAAGTCACGATCTCCATGGTCACTGGACCGGGGCTAGAGACGGGTAGATGGACGTGGGCTAGCGGTACATGGCAATCGAGGGGGCATGCAAAGACGTGGGCTCACAATCGAGATTTGCTGCAAGATTCGAGACACTTGTCCCGTCCACGGAAAAGGTACGGCGCAGCGATGGTGATGATGATGATGATGATGAAGAAGAAGAAGAAGGAAAGAGTGACATATTAAACATACCTCGACCGTTGTGGACTCAGGCTTGGGACCTTGGGTGCCTGAGGGAGCCACTTGTCCCAACTCCAGATAGCCGAAGACGCCAGAACCACCACATTTCTCATCTGGATATGCGGGGCACGGGGTGTCACAAGAAGCTGAGTCCTTGCGAGAAGACTTGGCAGGAGCATAGTTGGAGCACCAACAACCTTTGCCCTGAGTGATGGCAAAAGCGTATTTGTCAATACAAAAATCGTGGCAGAGCCCGTTGGTCTGGTAAATGCTAGTGTCTATGCCGCGTATCGTGTTAGATAGGCTACTAAGAGAGATAAGGATGGGGGGAAAGGGCATGCCAGCACGTACTTCTGTCGGTAGAGCCGGTGTTGAAGTCGGCGCAAATGTCAGGATCCAAGCCAGAGGTCAGAGTGATCCATGACGTGGCAAGGAGAAAGAGGCTGCCCAGGCGCTGAGCCCCAACTTGAGGGCGTAACATGTTGACGAGAGCGACTTCTGCTATCCAAAGACTACAATAGACTTGTCAGCAGCTGGTTCACCAGGGCTGAAGCATGGTAGAGAGAAACCTCAGCTGCAGCAAGGACAATACAATCAACATACCTCGTCTAACCAAGAGTGTTGATGGTATGGTTCAAGGCAGGTGCAGCAAGCTATTGGGGTATCGGTAACAGCATAACACGATCCGATAGATGATGTTCTCAAGCTGCCGAGTCCATATCACACCTGATGTTGAGAATGGCTTGCGAGATGTTTCTGTCCCAGGATCGTCTAGATGACGAGCGGCAGGGCGTGGCACGGTCTAACAGGTGAACTGGAGCGATGACGAGGTGATTGGTGGAGCAAGAGCAATAGCGGGCAGAGATGTTCGTTGTGGCCAGTTGACAGGACGAGTCGAGCCTGCGTCGTCTCAAGCGAATGCAGGGTGAATTTCGAGCTCAAGGACGCAGCCAAAGCAGAGATTGGTGGTGAGGTCGAAGGGGAGATATGAGGGAGGGAAGAAGGCGCTGAAGGGGTAGCAGTCAAGAGCGGAGATGACGGCAGTAGTGTTGGTGTAGACAGATGGCGGTAGGGCTCGCAGTGCTGGTCGCGGTCCTGATCGTCGTGGTCGTGGCGGTCGTGCTGATGTTGTTGGTTGGTGCTTTGTTGCAGGCGTGCGCAACAACAGAAGAGGCAGCAGAAGAAGAGGAGCTGTGGGTTGATGGCTGATGCGATGCGAACAATCCCAGGCCAAATCCCGGATTCTGTCTCGGTGGCGCTCTGCACGCAACACGAGAGACAACGGAAGCAGTAAAAGGCCGAGAGAGGGAAAAAGATGAAGCCTGGGCCGCCAGTTCTGCAAGCGGAACAAGAAAGAGGAACGCGGGATGTAGTGGAGGAGGAGGAGAAGAAGTAGGAGGAGAGGCTGGGGCGGCTGGAATGTAGGTACGGATACTCCGTACTGTAGGTAGTGTGCTATTGTACGTAGCTGCCCAGCTAGGCCCGTTCGACTACTGTAATCGCCAAGTGGAGGTCCCTACCTAGGTACTCATGTACCTTTCGCACCGCCCAACAAGCAGAAGCAGCCAAGGACTGTGCGGGCCCCGGGAGGAATATCTGCACGCGGAATCAAGTTGTCCGTTGTCTGGCAAGAAGAATCCGGGGGAATGGTTCGTAGAAAAAGCCGGAGAAGCTTGGAAGAGAGCCTCGAGGACGACGACTCAAGCCGGATGGCCAAAGACAGAGAGAAAAAAGGAGGACAAGAGGACAAGAACGGGACAAGGGCGAGGTCAGGACAAAGACGCCAGAGCCAAGCGGAGGCCAAAGCAAGGACCAGGGAAGGGCCAAGGAAGCAAGGGTGAATCGTATCGACCAGGATGCCAGGGAATCGAAGCGCAGACTAGCACTATTGTATTGTATGTATGTACTGTATGTACAGTACATGGAGGCTCCTGCGAGCGGAGAAAAACCATGGCAGATGGCGGCTACCAGCCAGGACGGGGCAGAGCACGCAGCAATTAGCGTCGAGGATGGAGTAATCTGTAATCTGTAATCTGTAAGCTGTAAGCTGTAAGCTGTACCATGGCATACAAATCTCTACTACAGAGGAATTCTGCAATGGACGCTCACTAATTACGGATCAATCTGTACACAGCACACGGCCCGTTACAGCAGCACATGGTAACTTGGGCCGCCTTGTTCGAGATGGATGATTCTTCCATGTACGGGGTACCGAGGGAGGCCGAATCGGGAATGATCTCTGCTCTTCCTTCTCTCTCCCTCCCCTTCTCCCTCTCCCTCTCTCTCATTGTGTGTCGTGTGTTCGCTCATTGTTGGCTTGTGGGTGACGGGCCACACAGTAGATACAGTGCTCTGTACGAGCTGCAGAGACGCAACGAGAGCGAGGAGTGTGAGCGTGTTGAGCGGGCGAGCGAGTGAGTACTACTGTGTGTAAGTGTGTTGTTGTTGCTGCTGGTGTGATATTGGTGTTGCAAGCAGTGATGGAGGGGGCGTGTGTCCGTTTTACTAGGTACAGTACCTACCCTACCTACAGTATCTACCTTGCTGTACCTTACTCAAGGGCCTAATCTGTACAGTAATGGGTAGGTATGTATGTACTGTACTGTACCAGGTAGCCAGGCAGCCAGGTAAGGTATGTCCTTGCATGCAGTGACTGACTGGAGCTTCATTTGTGGGGAGAGCTTCTCCTTTCCCTCTCTCGTCCTGCGACCTTTTGTTGGTTCGGGAGATTTCTGACTTGCCGATTTGGCACTGTTGGAGTCGCATCCTCGACGTGAGAATCACAGGGAATAGGTTGATGGAGAGAGGGGTGTAGTGGGATGGAATGTGAGACGCCCATAATCTGGTGCCGTACCAGGTAGTTGTAGCCCCCCCTGGAAGATGTCGTCACTTGGGTTGTTTTCGGTGGAGTTTGCTATTTCTCCCTTGTTGCTCTCGTGGTTATTTTCTGGCATCATATTCGTGCAATGGCGACATTGGCCAATTGAGGAACCCGTGCTTGGACTGACAAGCAACAAAAGCAACGAAATAGCACAAGAACCTGGTTCGTTAGTGTCAAGCTCTCCAAAGCACACGCGCACACATTGTACGTAGTAGGCACTGACACACTGATACAGACACAGACACGAATTACAGTGAGAGATGGATGTCACATGGAGCCACCCCCCCCCCCCCCCCC